>JBBBDQ010000614.1:9690000-9842500 GCA_037127315.1 Ascarosepion bandense
TATTTATAAAAATGGTGCAGAGAGGCAACCTTACGGAGGTGGGTAAATGACTGAAGCCGAGCTTCCGGATCAGGACCCATAATATTGCTGGTTTTCTCCCTGGGTCTTATAAAAGAACTCCAGTTAAATAGAAGGAGAAACGGACTATATATGGCAGTAATCTTATAAGCATGGACGAATGGTAGGTTTGTAGTTATGTAAGATAGATTCTTGAGAAAAAATACGCCAAACATGGTGTATAATTAACCACTATTTAAATTTTCGCAGTCGTGTTCGTACTTTCATTTCTGTTAATTTTCAGAGATGGGATATTATCATTATTTACATTCAGGAAATGTTCGCATGTTTGTTGTTCTTATCCCAGTTTTTAGTCTCTTGTGCCCTCCGGTCTAGGTCGATGTGGCGAAATTTCAGAGAATGTCGGACTGAACATTTACTGGGGTAGCTTCTTGTCTTTCCGCTGTTCGGGTCTAGGAGCACCTCGTCTTGTTCTTTTTTTTTAATACTGATCAGTTATTGCTGGTTCAGTTTCCGCTGATCCATAGTCTGTAATAACCAGCATATGAATTGAATTCACAAATATTATTCCAGCAAAATCAAATTAGCCATATTTTCATAGACTTGTAACTGATCAAATCAGTTGGATGAGTTAAATCATTAAATACATAAATTCAAATTATGTAGGACATAATGAAAAAAGTAAAACATATCTTGATAAGGTAGCTGTGGTTGGCTATTCAGGAAAATATAGAAGAAACGTGTAAAATCACAAATAGAAAGAAAAGCCAAAAAAATTGGGAAAAGAAATATTTTCAAATGATTTTGATATAATAAAATAAGAATCATTTTGTATTGCTTCTTTTGCTTCTTTTTCTCTTCGAACTTTATTACCTATATGATTTCTTTTTCTTTCAAAGCATAATTTATTTTCTAATCTTGATAATTCAATAAGAAAACAAAATGTCCTTCCACACACAAATGAGAAATTATTTTCTTTGTCCGTTAGATTTGTCAAGCTTGAGGCTATCCCTGAAACAAAACGGAAAAAAAGTCGGAATATTCCATGGAATTCTTTCCAATACATGTATATCTATCATATCAATATAATCTGATTTAATTTCAAACATTTCATTAAAAAACACCTGTCCTCGTCAGATGACAAAAGAAAACAATTAATATTCACATTACTAATACTCCTCGTATTTACAATAGCAATACTTTGTATTCAGTTTGAAGATTTATATTTGAAATTATTAAATAAATAAAAAAACGTTAGGTCTTCCAATAAATTAATAACTTGTTAATATATCTGCTTATGTTCACGAAGAAGAAAAAAATAATCCGTTTACAACGTTTTCATATCTGGTTATTTTCGAGCAACTAGAAAATGTCTTTATCTGGTGAAAATGAAAGTATGTACTTCTTTTTTCTATGTACTGTTTCTCTTCAGGACGTGGGTGATCATAGCCCTCGACAACTGTTATCATTATTTCACCCCAAGCAATGCAGAAATGCCATTGGTGAGCAGAGGGTTACAATGATAGAATAAAAAAAAAAGGTATAGGAAATGTCGAAAAAGGTAAGAGACGGATGGGAACTAAGTAGAGACAAGATGGCAGTTAACGTTGCATTTAAACTTTTGAAGATTGTAGCTATCAGGGAAGCAAGCAAAAGAAAGTGAACTTCAGACGGGAAGTGCATGAAAAGAACTTGCTATAGTAGTAGAGGTTGGTTACATATAAACGTTCAAAGGGTGGTACTTTGATACCAATCTAGTAGCAGGAGTAAATACATATGATCGGGGTACCAGGGAAACAGATAGATAGATAGATAGATAGATAGATAGATAGATAGATAGATAGATAGATAGATAGATAGATAGATAGATTAAACAGTAGATAGATGGAGATAGATAGATAGATAGATAGATAGATAGATAGATAGATAGATAGATAGATAGATAGCGGAATTAAACAGATAGTGAACAGAATTAGAATTAGATAGATAGATAGATAGATAGATAGATAGATAGATAGATAGATAGATAGATAGATAGATAGCGGAATTAAACAGATAGTGGACAGAATTAGATAGATAGATAGATAGATAGATAGATAGATAGATAGATAGCGGAATTAAACAGATAGTGGACAGAATTAGATAGATAGATAGATAGATAGATAGATAGATAGATAGATAGATAGATAGATAGATAGATGTGAACAGACTGAAATAAATGGATAGATAATGTTAATATGCGAAAACTTTCGCTTGCAATCATCTGTATTCGACTTGCAAAGAAGCCAGGATCGATTTTGCAGATATTTTGAGATTTCTTCAAAATCATTCTCAGAATAGTACTGAACATATTTTAGATGTTTTTATTGTCTTAGTTTATATCGCCCTTATTTTTCAAAAAAGAAAACAAAGAAAATAAAGGGAAAAAAGAAAAAAAAATTAAATTGGCTAATTTCGAACTGAAATTTTAAAAATGTCCCTGAAACGGCGTACTCTTTCTAGAAAATACTCCATGCCAAATTTGATAGCAATAAAACAGCATTTATTAATAAAAATGGCACTTAAACTGACAAACGCTGGATCATTTTTGCAACATAGAAGCATTGCTTGACGTATAAGAAGAACCTAATCAATTACTTCAATTCTGTGAAGAATTTTTATTATTGTGTTTCGCTTGTATTTTCTTGATCTTATTTCTTTTTATCAAAACCTTCTGGGTTGAATATCGTTCGACGTTTGCGTAAGACGTGCGAACTATGAATAAAGAAGTAATTTCAAACGAGAAAATTCATAATTAAAATATTTCATCTTAGAATACAAGAAATTTAAGACAATTTCTAGGTAGTAAAAAAATATACGAAACAAAACAACATTGCATGAGGATTTAAAATTGTCAAAAAAAAAAAAAAAGGAGATTGCAAATTTGTTTCCCAGCATGCCGTGTACATCCGGAGATAAAATCTTTATTTTATGGAAACCGATATATATTATACGGGTTAAAGCCATATAGTAAGTTTTCTTTTCGCACTATTTTAATGGTCGGACGTTATCAGAGTTGTAATAAAATTCAAGGATGTTTTCTGTTGATTCACCTTAAATAATATAAAGTTATCGCAAATATTAATTCACCACAAGAAATTATAAATTTTAAATCAAAATTGGCTTAGCTCGTCTCGAACCATGTTGAACCCTAAGAGTACAAAATTACAAATATTTAGGAAGTTATTCACATTTCATAAATGCAGATGATATTCGAGTTACTTAAAAGGAATTTTTACAATTTAAAAGATAGAAAATAAAATCTGCTTTTGGTTTGTTTATCGGGAGGATCGCGAAGATAGACCCTATACTTAAAAATAGCGCACCAGTGTCGCCGACATTCGAGGCGACCACAAAGGTCAACCCAACCAGAGTGCAATGGAGGGCTTCGCCTCGCTTTGGAAGAAATCGGTGTGTAATTTAGTAAGTTCATTTTTTTTTTATTTTGGGTATGAATTAACAAAAATGACCCAAATGCAAGATTAAGGTAAAAGACTAACTAAAATTGCTTCTTCCAATTTCGATGATTTAATATTGCATCCATGATACTTTATTTAACGGTCAGAAAGTATCTAACGTCTAAAGTAATGATAAAAGACACCAAAAAGTCAAACCAGAAAATAAACACAGAAAATATTTCATCAGTGAGTTAAAATAATAAGGTTGCTACTTCATTATTGTGTTCCTAAATTACGAATAATAACATATTTATATTAAGACTTATTGAAAATTATGCAGGAACATTTGTGTACGCACTTCTGAATATATCGGCTTCTTTGCAGTAATTATATACAGTTGAATGATATTCTGAAATTACAAAGCCATATAAATTGTTTCTGTACAAGCAACCAACTGATTCTAGATAAGATCTCAAAAGAGTAGAATATACACATAACACAATTTATCTCTCTCTCTCATGAATATCAGACCTAGAGCAGTTAGCAAAAGGAAAAATATGAATGTTATGAGTAAACAGAATGTTTTAAATGAAATACAATTTAACGAAAACTGGTCATATGCAGAAAACTACTGAGAGAGAGAGTGTGTGTAAGAGAAAGATGTCGGTGTATATATGTTCATATTCTGCTCTTTTGACAATTTATGAATTAATGAGGATTCAATCGGCCAGTCAATCAAAAAAACAAAGATATATTTTCTTTGCAATGATTAGCTATATCTGTCCTGGATCAGAACTAAGGTTACATTCAAAATTCCTATATATATATATATATATATATATATTTAGAGAAAGAGAGACTTGTATCATTTTGAGGTTTATCTAATTATACGCTTATATATCATAAAAAAGATGAAATTCATAAGCGTGTGCAGATGACATAGTCATTGAATCATATAATAGTCAAATTGTTAATTAAGGGTGTTGTGTTCACCTTGTTTAATGCCATTGTGATTATATATATATATATATATATATATATATATATATATATATATAATGGCATTAGTGCATATGTAAAAGATGCATTGCTAAATTGCCGCAATTTTTTATTTTTAAATTCGTGTATTCGTGTCGTTATTTTTTATTGATTTGTTAACTTCCCAGAATATTAGGGCCAGTGAGGCACCGTCTGAAAGAAAAATACTACCATGATCATTACTCCGCCAGAAAATTGGAAACAGGTATGCTGTTCTGCTTGGTATTCGGGCCGGAAGCTCTAATACTGACATTTAACAGTGTTTGTGTGTAATTCTCAAGAGAGTGCAGAGGATTCGGAAAGTGTTAGATAAGTTTTATGATCATTATAGCGGTACAGCAGCTCGGAAAACTCACTCTGGTCATTCCAATAAAAAAAAAGAACACCGGAATAATTGGTGAGGGCCTCAGGCTCAACATGGAGGCCTACATCAAGTGCCTTGAGGAGGTAGTACTCCCCTGGGTCACGAGAATGGCTCTGCACCACGCCACACAAGCAGGAAAACACGGCGGTCAAACAATTTCTGCGACCACATAAACCCTTAGATCTGGCCACCTGCCTAGACTTCATCCCCTTCGATTATTATATGTTGGGGTCACACTTGATCGAGAGACCCGCAAAACTCCAAAGATGATTCGAAAACAAAGATTATGGCAGCATTCATCAACTTAAGCAAGGAGGCTGTGGTTGAAGTCAATATTGATTTTATTGGATAAATTTAATCTTTAGCATTTCAAGATAATTTGTTTAATTTTGGTAAATATCTCAGTTAAAATGAGATATCAGTGTTATTTTCATTTTGGCGTAATTTAGACGACAATTTATCCACTTGCACAAGATACATATATCTATATTTAAATATATATATATATATATATATATATATATATATATATATATGTATATCATTCTATATATATAGGAATGAGAATATATATATATATATATGCTTGAATATTATTTTCAATGGATTTGAAGAGATACCCCGTTTTTTTGTTTTTTTTGGGTGGGGTGTATAATTAAACTATATTTATTTATATCTACCGGCGTGAATAATAGAGAAATCTTGTTAGAAAAATAGGCGTTCTCCAGCAGGCTTCAAACTTGCGCCCCTTAAGGGAAACCTGCTAAGTTAAATTGACAAATACTTTACTTTAAAACCATCAATGCTCTATCTCCACCTTAATATCGACCACTTTACAATCAAAAATCTGCTTGGAAAAATATCTTTTATGAGTAAATCTATTGAAAAAACAGAAATCTGGGCGCTCAAAACAAGCACAACTCAACAATATATATATATATATATATATATATGTGTGTGTGTGTGTGTGTGTGTGAGAGAGAGAGAGTTCCTGAAAGGTTCAAATCTTACACACTTTATAAAATATTAACAAATAACAAAAAAAAATATTTTTTTAAATCTTCCTGGCTTAAATTCATTTCATTCTCTTACACTCAAATGCCCTTGGGAAATCTATTAATCCGTCTCTTCCTCCAGTTATGGGTTAAAAAACAGGACAGATTGGGTTCTATAGCCTTGGCTGGCAACCAGTCTACCGCAGAAAGCAATGGCAACCTATTGCCCAGTCAGTCAAGTATCTTTCGAGACATGATCGTTCAAACGTGTTTTTACGTATGGCACTTAACTGACTGGCTCGTTGGCTTGGTTAAGGACTTCATTTCACTCCATCACTCATCACCATCATCATCAATTACCCGAAAACAATAATATATATGTACATAAATCTATAGAAATGCATGAGAATCTCGGTCTACATTAATGAATGCATCAGTTTCTTATTAACAATTTATCTACACTAGACTGTCATCCCAATTTCCACCAACACAAATTAATGAACTGAACTTCATAACTAAACTGTGCATATTTATAAATATATTTCCCCTTTTATGTTAAAGTTTTCTATCAAACCATTTAACGGAACAATGCATCTTGACCTTTGTTCTAAAGAAAATTCTAATGGTAAAAGGAGAATAAGGTTTTTTAAATTTCTCCTGCTCTCTTTTTTTTTTTTTTTTTTGTATGTTTCTCTTTCATTCTTTCTGTTATTTCTTTCTTGCTATTTCTTTTCTCTTTTTATGCCTGTCTTGGTTTCTTGCTCTCACTTATCATGGCTATATCACTTCCAATCTATCATATATATATTTTTTTTATAATCGTATCGCCCCAAGCAAGGCATTATACTGCCACCGTAGTGCAGAGGGTTACATAGGAGGACAGTTATAAGAAGGAGTGATAGAGTACAGAGGGTTGTCATGAAGTGGGCAAGAGAGGGATGAGAATACTGAAGAAATGAGATGAGAGCATGAGAGAGAGAGAGAGAGAGAGAGAGAGAGAGAGAGAGAGGATGCATGTTAGTGAGATAGGAGATGACTATTGACTTTACATTTAAATTCATGGAGATTGTAACTCTCGTGGAAGCAAGTAAACGGAAGGGAATTCCACAGGCGGGGAGTGCGAGAAAAGAAGCTGATGGAATAGAATTTGCGTTTACATTTTATTGGTTTCACAGTAAAAGGGTGTGGGATTTAGTTGCTTATCTTGTGGCTCGAGTAAATTCATATATAGAGGGCACTTAGTGAGCTAAGTTCATCAGAGAAGAAGCCGTGAAGTTACTTGTAAAAGAGATACAGGAAAGCCACACTGCGCCGGTGATAAAGTGACTGTATCCGAGCTGCCAAGTCGGGATTGATTTTATTGCAGATTCTCCGTTGAATTTTTTCAATGAGCCGTAGGTGGATAGCAGGAGCACCCGACCAGATATGGCAGCAGTATTCAATGCACGGGCGGATTGTAGATTTGTATATATGCAGGATTGTTTCAGACGGGAGAAGCTTTCCTGGCCCTGCGCAGAGAAACGACCTTCTATTTCCATTTATATATACTTTCTATCTCTCTATCTATCTCTCTCTCTCTCACCATTTTTATACCTCCCTTGTTTTTATTCTATCTCTCTCCCTTTACATTTTTTCTTTTTTTTATGTCTCTGTTGCTTTCTTTCTTTCTTTCTTTTTCCGCCATTTTTATTACGATCTTACTTCATTCTATCTCATTTGTTCTCTTTTGTTATATATCTTTTTCTTTCTTTCTATCTTTCTTTAAAATTCTTGTACCTCTCTTGATTTCATTCTCTCTCTCATTTTTCTCTTTTTATATCTCTCTTTTTTCTTTCTTTCTTTAACATTTTTGTGACTCTCTCAGTTTCATCCTCTCTCTTTGTCTCTCTCTCAGTTTTCTCTTTTTATATCTCTTTCTTTTTACATTTTTGTAACTCTCTCGATTTCATTCTTTCTCTCTCTTATTTTTCTTTGTTTATATCTCTCTTCTTTCTTTCTTTCTTTCTTTAACATTTTTGTGCCTCTGTCAATTTCTTTCTCTCTCTCTCTCTCTCACATTTTTCTCTTTTTATATCTTTTCTTTCTTTCTTAAACAATTTTTGTGTATTTCTCAATTTCATTCTCTCTCTCGCTCTCTCATTTTTCTTCATTTTATATCTTTGTTGGTTTTATACTTTCTTTCTGTCTCTCCTCTTTTATAACTCTCTTGCTTTCCCGTTGCTCTCTTCTTTGTCTTCTTTTTATGCATCTCTTGTATACTGTCTTCTTTTTTTTTCTCTTTCTTAGGCTTCACCTTCTTTTCTGAATGACTACATTTGCCATGTTAAATAATTCTATTCATTTGTGAATAATAATAATAAAGCGATTCATTCTTTATTCACTATTCTTTTTCATGTCCACCTGCCTCCCCCAATAAAACCAAACTAGGTTATCTTGAGATCATTGATCAAGTGATCAAGCCAACTGATAGTTCCTCGCTTTGCTTCACTCCTCCACTGTCAGTCTGAAAATCTGTTTTGATTGGATCAATGTGAATGACTCTTGAAGGGCAGGCAACTCTTTTCTATTTCTGGTGACAAAAGCATTAATTAAGTTATGCCCAGAAGTTAAGCTTCTAAATAATTAATGGAGTCACTGAAATTTTGAAAAAAAATTCTTCCTTTAATTTCTAAATTTCAAAAACATTTTCCCTAGAAGGCATTTCTCTTTTTAGAAGCAAATCATAATCACTATCATAATGTCAGATACTTTTGTTTCAATAGGTATTTACTTAAGCTTAGTATAGTCCCGTGTAAGGTCATATATAGAGAGCACCTTATGAGCATCAAACTAACTAACTAGTAATCAAGGTTTCTGAGGTTAATTCCTTAAGTGTTGATACCAAAATAATTAAAATCTTAGTTTTGTTTGGTGCAGCCACATGTTTTGGAAATATGGTTCAACAGAAGGATGCTGAGAATACTATAAACCAAACATGTGAGTAACAACAAAGTTATAAATAGAGTGGAAACAAAAAAGACACTTATGCATAACATCAAAAAGAGACAGTTGATTTTTTTTTTATAAAGAGGAAAAAATGCTCGGAAAATTTCACACTCACAGGACATATTGAAGGGAAGAGAGACAAAAAAATTCCTTAACCAACCTAGCTTTAGTAAATGAATGATAGAACAGGGTTTAGGAAAGATGATAAAATTTATTAAAAGCTGCAAAGGGCAGGAAATTGTGGAGAGCCATGATTGTTAACATTCCTGAGGAGAAATGACACAAGGAAGAAGAAAAATAATCAAATGTTTATTAAATTAGGAATAGTCTGCATCAAAAGGATGTGCGTTGTGGTACAGTGGATATCGGCTCGGAATAAGAAACCGGGGAGCCGAGTTCGAATTCCAGTTGAATCCATTGTATTCACTTACGTGCAAATACCCTTGGGAAAGGTATTAATCCGTCTCTTCCTTCCAGTTATGGGTTAAATAGCAGGACAGATTGGGTTCTATAGCCTTGGTCGGCAATCAGTCTACCGCAGAAAGCAATGGCAACCTACTGCGGGATAATCTTCTGCCCAGTCAGTCATGTCTCTTTCGAGACATGATCGCGCAAGTGTGTATCACGTATGGCACTTAACTGACTGACTGCATCAAAAGAAAAGTGTTCATGAAACTTTTATTTCAAGATCAGCAGTGAAAGAAAAACAAACCTAGTGTATTAGATGCCAATTCAAGCTCCACTGGTCTTTTTTTTCTTTTTTTTTTTTTTCAGTTTTAACCATTTAATATCAACACCCTGCTGGCTAGGCAAGGGGGCTCTTGGGTTTGTTCCAGTTACCACAGACTTTGATTCAGAGTTATTTTTCTCCTTTAAATGGTTGTAAACTAAATGTGAGAAACTCTAAATCATGTATGGCAAAATTTTTATTCATATCTTTCCTAAGATTATTTGTGCAAAAATGAAAGTGACAACCTAAGCAGGAATTTGAACTCAGCACATTGATATTAGTTTTTCTGCAAATAACAGTCACATTAAAAATATATCCTATTTTTCTCCCATTATTTCTTTCTTATTGCTATAAGTGTTATATTATATTCATATATATCTATATATATTCTTTGTACATATGTTTGAAAAAATATTCTTGTTCCATTAAACAAGCAACTAACAGCCTAGATTTTAATTTAGCTGTTTAACAAAATAAAGATATCTACTCAGATATGTCTACTCTAAATAAAACATTGGTAGTAATAGGAAATGATGTTTTTTTTTGTTTATTTTTTTAATCAGTTTTACTTTTTGTAAGGCAATAAAGCCACTAAGTCTCAAAGAGTTACAGGGTGTGAAAGAACTTGAAACAGAATGATTAATAACAAGAAGAAAAAGTAATCAGGTGGACAGTAAATAGTGATTAACATTGCATTTAAATTTTGGCGGGAAAGCATTGAGCCAGAAGAGAGATCCACAAGCGAGAAGCACAGGAAATAAAAACTGTTAGCATAGAACTTATGCTCACATCTAGCCAACAACTGTAAATTCACAAGCTCTTGATGCCAAGAAAAAATTTAATTTTTTAAATTCAAAATAGTAAAAGTAACATAGTGTTACAGTGACTTACCCATATGACACTTGAACCCTCCAAAACTATATATAAGCAGCAGTTCTGCTTTGTAGAGAGAAGAGAGTGAAAGTGGAATCCATTCCAGCAGATAACTCTGACAGCCCGACTAAGAATAATGCTAATAATCTCCTATTGGTACATGTTTGTACTACTGTCTTTGTTAAATATATTTGTTTAACTCTTTTCCTTCTTTGTGCCCATATTCCTGGCCCCAGCAAGGCTACAACACATAGTGAAGAGGTTATCTGAACAATTACTATGAAAGTATTTATAGTAAAGAGATAAGGAGGTGACCATACCATGGTGGGAAAATGACTGAAGCTTAGTCTCCAGATTAAAGCTGATTTGGTTGAAAAAATACGTTGCTTCAACAATTATTTTTCAATGCTTCCAAAATGAAGCGGCTCTCCTTTAACCATCGTAGAGAAATAGAGAAACTTTTTTTCTGTTTTTCATCAGTTTTTCATCAGGCTAGGAGACTGTCATGTATATATTTAAATAAAAGTGCATTTAATATTTTCATAGAGTTTTGACCCCAGTTTGGGGGTTAACTATTTGCCCATAGCTGAGACCCTGACAGTTCCTCGGCCTCACTCTCTTAACCAACCTCAAGTGGAAAGACTACATTAAATCTATAGCTGCATCTGCTGCTAGAAAGTTTGGGTCACTCTGTCGAGCCAGAAATTTTTCTCATCAGAATACATCAGACACATTTATCAATCAACCATTTGCCTGTGCATTAAGTACTGTTGCCATGTCTGGTTAGATCAATAGGGATCTGCAATATAATCACTTCTGACATGGCAGCTCCCCTTCAGTCATTGCCTCATCTATGAGATATGGCTTCCCTCTGTCTTTTCTACAAATATTTTCACAGAATCTACTCTGGAGAGCTTTTTTTACTGGTGGCCTCACCAAATGAATTCACTTGTGTTACAAACTTTAGTGTCACACTCTTTTATCATTAAACTAATCAAATGTAACTGCCTCTTCTACTCCATCAGTTTCTTTTCTCGTACTTCCGTCTTCATCTGTGGAACACTCTGCCATTTACTTGCTTTCCTGAAAGTTACAATCTTCAGAAGTTTCAATGCAACACCACTTTCCATGTCTTACCTTCCTAAACCCTATCCAACCCCTTCCTAAATCCCATCTTTTCTTTGGTATTCTTGGTACCCTGTTTTTCTCTCTCTGTAACCCCCCTTTGCACCAGTGGCAGTCCTACTTTGCTTGGGGTGAAATAATTATAAAAAAATATATGCGTTTAAATTATAACATGTATAAGTATTTAAATGTAAATTGGCATAACATTGCAAAAGGATAAAAGTGAAGGACACTGAAAGAAAATGAACTAAATTTCAAGTAATTATATCTGCCAAGTTAACACTAATGAGCATTTCTCCAATGGACATCCCTAATTTAACTATATAGAACTATAAAGCTTAATACTTTAGATTCTTTTTCTATGTGTTATGTTCTTTCAGGATCTGGGTGACCATGACTCTCCAAAATGTCCTGCCCTTTGTGACTCTTAGTAAATTTTGCCTTTTCATTATATTTTCCCTATCCCTATTCTACCAACCATTTACACAAGCCTGTCAGGTAGACTATGCCCTGATTTTCTCTGACCCACATGACTTCTGTATGCCCTGTGAATGTCAATTCTCCAATTCTTTGTTTTTCATAATGACCCTTAAAAAAGACACTTAACTCATTCTGATTCTCAATTTAATTGCCCACTCATTTTCCAGTTACCGTAAAAATTCTTCATTTCTCACATGTTTAGGACATGGGATTTTCAGCTTTCTTCTGTAGATGTGCATTGTGCTGCAGTGGATATCAACTCCGGAACGACAACTTGGGAAGCTGAGTTCAAATTCCAGTTAAATTCCTTGCACTTACACACAAATACCCTTGAGAAAGATATTAATCCATCTCTTCCCTCCAGTTATGGGTTAAATAATAGGACAGACTGGGTTATATAGCCTTGGTCTGCAACTAGTTTACCACAGAACGCAATGGCTGTGGATAATCTTCTTCCTGGTCAGTCATGTCTCTTTTGAGACATGATCGCCCAAAGCATGTATCACGTATGGCACTTAACTGACTTGAATCTGTAGAAGCAGATTTCTATTGCTCCAAGTCTCTTCTTCAGTTGTGATGGGATTGTGCAGCATATCAGAAGACCAATATTACATAACAGTTCAGAAACATTCCTAAAGGGATTTTTTTCTTGTTTCTTAATAGTATTCTTAGCTTTTGGAAGCTAGAGAGAGAGAGAGAGAGAATAAAATCGAGAGAGGCACAAAAATGACAATAAAAGAAAGAAAAAAAAAGAGAGATATAAACAGAGAAAAATGAGAGAGAGAATGAAATCAAGAGAAGGTACAAGAATGTTAAAAGAAGACAGTAAGAAAGAAAAAGAGATATAAAAAAGAGAACAAATGAGATAGAATGAAGTAAGATCGTTATAAAAATGGCAGAAAAAAGAAGGAAAATGAAAAAAGGAAAAAGAAAGCAACAGAGATATAAAAAAAGGAAAAACTGAGAGAGAGAGAGATAGAATAAAAGCTAGGGAGGTATAAAAATGGTAAAAGAGAGAAAGAAATCATTTTCTATCCAAATGTGCCTTCAGATCTTTGTGTTGCCTTTTGCATCTTCTGTTTAAGCACTTCCTAGATATTGAAATTTTTGTACTCGCTTGATATTGGTATCTTCATAGTTCACATCTTCAGCCATTTCTTTTGCTGATAACCATGCATTATGTCTTCTTGCAATTGGTGTTTCGTCATTTTCTTTTCTTTCTTTTAATACCTTCTCTAAGACTTCCTGTATTTACCTTTCTGTGTCATACACATATCTTATTTTGTTAAGATAGTGTCTGTCTTTAATGAATCCTTCTAAGACTTCTAATTATGGCAAACCAAGTGTAGATCAAACTCACTAATCACTATTAATTATCCGTCAGACTATACTCACTGTGTAGGCGATACTTTGAGGTATTGAATGACTGAATTCTTTAAAATACTCATTTCGTTAACTAATTAAGTAACTAACCATAAGATTGTATAATAGCAGATTCACACAAGGAAAGTTTTATTTGTTCTCTGGATAAACAATCAGTTTCTGTACTAATAATGTGCGTTAAATGTATGTTAATCTTTCTTCTGTACTGGTTACTAACATTGGTGAAGGAGCTAAGGAGCTCCAGCATTATCTTTCTTTCAGATTGGAGTGTAAACATAGTTTGGGAACAGAGTTTGAACCCAGGATTGTTGTTCTTCTAGTTCTAAACTGAACTGTAATGATGGCTAGAGAGCTGATTTTGAATCCAGAACTGTCTTTCTTCTAGACTGGATTGTAATGATGGCTAGAGAGCTGACTTTTGAATCCAGAACTGTCTTTCTTCCAGACTGGATTGTAATGATGGCTAGAGAGCTGACTTTTGAATCCAGAACTGTCTTTCTTCTAGACTGGATTGTAATGATGGCTAGAGAGCTGACTTTTGAATCCAGAACTGTCTTTCTTCTAGACTGGATTGTAATGATGGCTAGAGAGCTGACTTTTGAATCCAGAACTGTCTTTCTTCCAGACTGGATTGTAATGATGGCTAGAGAGCTGACTTTTGAATCCAGAACTGTCTTTCTTCTAGACTGGATTGTAATGATGGCTAGAGAGCTGACTTTTGAATCCAGAACTGTCTTTCTTCTAAACAGGATTGTAATGATAGCTAGAGAGCTGAATTTTGAATCCAGAACTGTCTTTCTTCTAGACTGGATTGTAATGATGGCTAGAGAGCTGACTTTTGAATCCAGAAATGTCTTTCTTCTAGACTGGATTGTAATGATGGCTAGAGAGCTGACTTTTGAATCCAGAACTGTCTTTCTTCCAGACTGGATTGTAATGATGGCTAGAGAGCTGACTTTTGAATCCAGTACTGTCTTTCTTCTAGACTGGATTGTAATGATGGCTAGAGAGCTGACTTTTGAATCCAGAACTGTCTTTCTTCTAAACAGGATTGTAATGATAGCTAGAGAGCTGAATTTTGAATCCAGAACTGTCTTTCTTCTAGACTGGATTGTAATGATGGCTAGAGGGCTGACTTTTGAATCCAGAAATGTCTTTCTTCTAGACTGGATTGTAATGATGGCTAGAAAGCTGACTTTTGAATCCAGAACTGTCTTTCTTCTAGACTGGATTGTAATGATGGCTAGAGAGCTGACTTTTGAATCCAGAACTGTCTTTCTTCTAGACTGGATTGTAATGATGGCTAGGTAGCTGACTTTTGAGTCCAGAACTGTCTTTCTTCTAGACTGGATTGTAATTATGGCTAGAAAGCTGACTTTGAATCCAGAACTGTCTTTCTTCTAGACTGGATTGTAATGATGGCTAGAAAGCTGACTTTTGAATCCAGAACTGTCTTTCTTCTAGACTGGATTGTAATGATGGCTAGAGAGCTGACTTTTGAATCCAGAACTCTCTTTCTTCTAAACAGGATTGTAATGATGGCTATAGAGCTGACTTTTGAATCCAGAACTGTCTTTCTTCTAGACTGGATTGTAATGATTGCTAGAGAGCTGACTTTTTAATCCAGAATTATCTTTCTTCTAAACTGGATTGTAATGATGGCTAGATAGCTGACTTTTGAGTCCAGAACTGTCTTTCTTCTAGACTGGATTGTAATTACTGCTAGGGAGCTGAGTTTTGAATCTGGCATTGTCTTTCTCCAAGACTGTTTTGTATTCATGGCTAGAGTGCATATTTTAATCTTGCAAACTCCAAGCAAAGTATTGAATCAGAACCTCAACACACTATGTGCTGCTGTTGAGATTTCTTTAGTAAAGTGACTTTTACAGAGTAGAATTGTTAGCCCAACATACAACCTGTTTTTGATTCAAAGTTGACCAGGTTACCAACTAAAACTTGAGATCAAAGTGTGCCCAACAATTTAGCCTACAGTATATGGGTAAAAATATGGATTCATAAATTTTCCAAAGGTTATTTGTGCAAAAGGAAACGCAATGTATTTGGGTGGAATTTGAACTCGACAAGCCAATCTGTCTTTATGCTCTACACTGCATGCATATCCATGTTTGTTATATATATATACATATATATATATATATGTATATATATATATATATATATATTTATAGATATTAAAGCAGCAAAATGTTTTTTTATTCATGTGGTCTTACCTTATTAGTCAGTCATTATTTTCATTCTTGATATTTTACAAAATCAAATAAAAAATGTTAAATTATTTCTGAGGAAAGCATTTCTTTAACAGGTCAGAATTTTAATCAATTCTCAAATCATATGCAGATTTCTCAATCTCACTGTCCTTTTCCTTACAACTTATCTGCATTATCAAAAGGATATTAACCCATTTTCAAGGAATGTTTCCTTTCTTTATACATGCCAGCAAATCAGTAAAAATGTATATTCTACTGATATGAAGTATATGTTCTTGTAATCACCAGTTATCTATAAATTTTATAACTGCCATTCAAATGTTCAGGCACAGAATTACAAATCCGGTATGTCAAGGACATTTTATTATGGCTGATTTTCAATGATAAGATATAAAATTGATCACTAATATATTAAAATTGCCATTTTTATAAGTGACTAAGTGAAATGTTTAATGTAAATTGAATGATTCAATTCTGAGCAAATTCGTCTTGCACATTAACAATTTTTAAAAAAATCGTTTTTTTATTTTTCAAACACAATTTTAAAAAAATACTGCTGCCATATCTGGTCAGGTGCTTTAGCTATCCACCAAGGAGTCCTTGATAAAATCCAATGAAAAATCTGTAATGTGATTGATCCTGACTTAGCAGCTGAGATACAGACACTTTCTCACCAGCGCAAAGTGGTTTCACTGTGTCTCTTCTACAAATACTTTCACAGCTTCTGCTCTGATGAACTTAGCTCACTGGTGCCCCCTGTATATGAATTTAATCGAGCCACAAGATTAGCAAGTAGGTCCTACCCTTTTACTGTGAAACCAATAAGATGTAAATGCAAATTCTACTCTATCAGCTTCTTTTCTCGCACTTCCCCCCTGTGGAATTCCCTTCCATTTACTTGCTTCCCCGACAGCTACAGTCTCCAAGAATTTAGATGTAAAGTTAATAGTCATCTCCTCTCTCACTAACTTGCATCTTCTGTCTCATGCTCCTTTTTCTATCCACTCCCCTCTCATCAGTATTCTCAACCTTCTCTTACCCACTTCCTGACACCCCCTATAACCTGTCACTCTTTCTCATAACTTTATACTCTCTGGTGTCAGTGGTATTCTAAATAATCCCACTCTGAAAGGATTATCCATCGCTGTTCAAATATATCATGCTTTGGTTTTACAGACTATTGACACCTCAAATCTAATCATCATTTTTACAGCTTCAGGTGGTCCTGGGTATGATGGTAAACTGCATCTGGCAGCAAGGCCACTAATTGGGACGTTGTGAGGAGTATGGAACCATCTCTTTATTGCTGCTGTTCCCAGGTCAACCCTGACCCAAAGTGGTAGCACCTGTTAGGGTCACAGCTATGGGAAAATAGTTAACCCCCAAACTGGGGTCAAAACTCTATGAAAGTATTAAATGCACTTTTATTTAAATATATACATGAAAATAGACTTTTATAGAAAAATATACAATTTTTAAGGAAAAATATTACCATCGATACATTTTTTTAAGGAAAAAGATTATTACCATAACACACTTTTGAAGAAAAAAATTGCCATAATACATTTTTGAAAGAAAAAAATTATTACTAGCAATACATTTTTGAATACAAAACTAGAAGATATCTTCAGTTTTCTAAAATTATTTTTTTTAAATTTTTAAACATAATCTGAATAAATCAACTTTCTCATTATAACAAAACATTAAATAAAACCCTTAAAACCCCACCATTTTGGCATTAAATGACCCAAAGAGATTGGTATGCCGTAAACAAGATTCAAACACAAACACAGCTTGAGGTAGCTGAGTTTTGAATTCAGTGTTGTCTTTCTCTTAAACTGGTTGCTAATCATGGCTATAGAGCATAATCTTCCCAGCTGTTTACCCAATAGCTGGTGAAGTGAAGAGATGGATTCATATATTTCCAAAAGAAAAAAATGAATGCAACAAACTCAACCAGGCTTTGAACTCAACTCACCAATTTCTTGTTCTAAAGTGCTAGCCATTACACTAAGTACATTCTTTTGTAATGCTAACATAAATGAAGCATGCATCCTTTTTTATAAATCAAGATCTAAATTCTAATTTACAATAGAGATGAAATAGTAAGAAATTTAAACATAATTTAATTGTGTTTATTTATTGGCAGAGGTTAACACTAGATTTCAAGATAATATTATAGAAAACATAATAACTGTGTGCTTAAAAACATCAACCGTCACTAGGTTGCAGAAATATTTATTACATTGCAAGCAAATACTTCTGGATATATCTAAGAGCTTTCTGATAATCATAAGAAGCAGGATGATATTTATGTGTGCCAGTACACAGAGATAGATTGTTCATTGGAAGAAGGAAAAACTTATCATTTTATCCTTTTAATGTTACCAAACTAGAGGAAAACTAGGGGACAAGACAAATCATTTTAAGCTAAAATTGGTAGCAGAGTTATCTTTGTGTTTAAAAAGCTGTAATTTCTTAGGAAAAGAAAATCAAATCATATTTTTATGCTACCAAAATTATTATTAATAAAAGAAATGTGACTTGTGTAGCCTAGTAAGCTTTATCTAAGTTGAAATGGTTTAGTACAAAAAAAAAATACTATACACAGTGTTTTAGGATAGGAAAGTTCTTTAGTCAAGAGATAATCAAGGGAGTTAACTATGTGGTTACCTACTGCACTTAGACTGATGTTCATTTAGGAAATGTTAAATTCAACATTGAAATCTATAGTGTAAAGGCAAGATTTTTGTGTCAGGTCATTGGATACTTGTTTTTTCGAATTCCCCCTGATATCAAAAATCGATATCCCGATATCCAATCAGGTCTGATCAAGATCAGGTTTTGCTCTAAGTAGGTATAATTGTAGTTCTTACTCTCAGCCATGATACCATTTACTCAGAGAATTTATTTAGCCTTCAAAATTCAGTTTGCAATGGAAAACTTATTTGACATTGATACCGGAAATCAAAATTTGACTTACATCCTTTCATTTTTAATTTCAATCTACGGTTTTGCTTTGACTAGAAACAACTATTATTTTTTAGTCTTTTGTGTCAATGACCAAAGAGGTTGAGCTCCAGGACCATGGATTAATTTTAAAGCTTTCATTACACCTGAGCACTGCCAGGCTATACTGCTAGTATTTATATAATTTACATTTAGACTAATATCCTTATTTTTGTTGTTATTATCACAGTCTTTTGACCATTCTGACCTACAGCTTTCTTTAGGTGTCTGTTGATCCACTTAACCTTCTGGAAATATAGAAGTGACTCCTTGTTGTGTTTCTGATAAGTCTGAGAAAATAGCTTAATATATAGAATCTGGTAGCATATTAAAAGTGAGTTCAGTCCTTTGACTGATTAATACAGTCTTCAACAAAGTGAAAACAGGGTAGTAATAAACAAAAATGTAAAGACATGATATCTCTGGACCTGAACAACAAAAGACCGGTTGCAAAATTATGTAATAATAACAACAAAGACAATAGTCTGGATATAAATAATGATAATTCCTAATCCCAGGAGTGCAGAGAGAAACAAAATTAATATTTCTGCAACAAATTTCCTCATAATTTTTCAGACATTTTAGAGACTATTTCAAAATGTTGTCTAGACTATTGATTTCCTTTTTTTAGCTGATTTTGTTCTTACTTCAGGTCTGGCCTATTTGTGCCCAATCCACTCAAAAAAAAAAGTATCTCCAACCTTTTTCCTACAGGTTCTATGATGAAAAAAAAAACAAAAAACAAATTATGAAATGGTCTTATGAACAAGACAGATGCAAGAAACAAATCACTTCAGTCCAAACGTCTAACACTTGAGATAACCTCAACAGCAATATAAACAATTTCAGCCATTTTTATTTGAGCATCAGAAACAATTTTTGTTCAAGTCTAAAATTATTTTGGCATTAATCTGAAAGAGAAAAAAAATTCCCACCAGACAATAGTGGGATTTTGAGATAGATAAGATTAAACAATGTTTCATATAAAAGATTTATGTCTTTGCTGCATTTTTATTTATTTTTGTCTTTATAAATTAATATCTAAAATAGACAGATACAAATATATATATATATATATATATATATATATATATATACACACACACACCCACACACACATGTGCGATGGCTAAATTGTCGCCATTTTATATTTTTCATATTGTGCATGCATATTTATTGTTTTTGATTTTGTCATCTGCACAGTATGGTAGGTTCAGTTGGGTACCATGTGTGAGAAAAAAGCACCATGACGGAATTCACTTCACTAGAAATTTGGAAGCAGCATGCTGTACTGTGAAGCGTTCACACCAGAAGCTCCCATAGGAACATTTCAGACTTTTTAGGTTTCAATCTGAGGACAGTGCAGGAGATTCAGAAAGATTTGAATGATATATCCTGTTAATATCCTGGCTTTTAGAGTGATTACTAATGAGAATGATATTATGCATCCATCCATTTTCCCACAGGGTCTGAGACTCAACACACAAGCCTATATCAAGTACCTTGAGAAGGTAGTGCCACTCTGTGTTAAGAAGACTGTTAGAAGACCCTTTATCTGCCAACACAACTCTGCACTATGCCACACAAGCATGAGAACCCCGTCATAGGTGTCAAACAATTTCTGCAGCCCCTTACATCTGGTCACTTAACTCCCCAGACAGTAACCCTTTGTTTATTATGTGTGGAGCACAGTTGAGCGAGAAACCATCAAAACTCTTTGTAATACCAAAGATGAATGGAAGATAATGATTATGGCAGCATTCACCAACTTAAACAAGGAGACCACCAAGAAAAGATGCAGAATATTCCAAATTTGTCTGGAGGCCATGGTTGAAGCTAATCATGATTTTATTGAATAAATCTACTCTTTAGTACTTCAAGAAACTTTTGTGTAGTTTTGGTAAATATATCTGTTAAAATGAGATGTCAGTGTGATTTTCATTTTTTGTATAATTTAGATGATACTTCATTTTTGTACCATATAATATATATATATATATATATATATATAAATTTTTATATAATATATATATATATATATATATAAATTTTGTCTGCTCTGCTTACGTATTGAGTGCTTTTTAGTTATAGATTACTGATCTGGTTTTTTTTTCTTTGGGTTATGTACTTTGACTGATGTTCATGTGCTTAGCTCCTTCTTTTTTTGCATTCTTTCTTATATACATTTTTTTCCTTCTGCGTATATACTCGGAGGGTTTTTCAAAACGAGTATAGTGATAAGTTTACATTTGTGTGTGTATATATATATATATATATATATATATAGGGATTAAATATTGTTTTGAATAATTTGATAGAGAAAAATAGGAAAAATTTACTTTTCAGCATTCTTTCATTTTTCTGTCTGAAGAGAGTAAATTGCTGCTAGAAATGTCTGTACTGTCCAAAGCAGTCAAGCAAGAAAAATATTAATAACACCAAAATTTCACCCATTAAAATGTCTAAAGAATTGTTCAAATGCACTTTATTGACAATATGGACAATTCTTGCAATCTCAACAAACAGAAAAAGTTAAGAATGTTGGAAAAACTAAATTTAGAAATTTATTCAATTTTCACTGTCATAGTTAATGAAACATATAGACAGGGTTATTCGAGGATGTACATTTCCATAGTTATTGCAGCATTTTATTAGACCTGTTTTTCTGAAAATATTATTGCAATATTTAGCTTACTCGATAAATGAAAAGGCATGATGAAATTGGAGATTTAGAAACATTTTAAAATCACCAAATTTTTTGTCAGCAAAGTTTGTGAAAATTTATCAACAACTTCAAAATTTAAAATAATTCCAAATGCTCTGACATCATCAGAACACCAAAAGGTCTTGGTGTTCTGATGATAAACTTTGTTGTCTCCATTGAGCACCTGGAAACAGATGTTAGGCCCTGGACAGACAGTCTATGCAATGTTAAGCATTATGCATTTCCGCAAGACTCTGCACCATCACACCAAACTCAAGTAATGCAGGAATGGATGGGTGAAAGTTGTCATGATCAAATGACCCCTGATATATGCCCTACCAATTCTGCAGATCCCACTCTACATGTAAAGTGTTGTTGACAGTGAGATCAATGAAGACTCCCATAATATGCCAGATTATTTGATGTCAGCCATTGTCAGAGAAATATTCAATAAGAATCCTGGCCATTTGTTTTGAGCACATAGACAGTTTTGATCCCACATCGCAGCTGTTATTGAAGTTAAAGGTAACTTAAATAAAATTTATAAAAAAGATAATGTATATTTATGTTTATAATATTTTTCAATGATAAAGATATTATTTGTTATTATAAATGTGTTCTTCTATAAACATAAATCTGTCCTCAAATAACTTATGCACCCAGTATATATATATATATATATATATATGCCAGTGAATAAGAAATGAAGAAAAAAAATTTTTTTAACAATGTCCAAAACATTAAAACAGTGCTTGATATATAATATGTAGAGCTGTGTACATGTTCTAAAATATAATTTATAATAAATATATATATATAAATATATAATGTCAAAACTTTTGAATTTGCTTGTTGTGTGTCACAGTATCATTTTGTATCCATGGCATAATGGTTAGAATGTTAGCATTCTGACTGTGAGACCAAAGTTCAAATCTTATGCTCAATTTGTCCAGGGGATGACTTTGTACTTCCACTTATTTATATTAAAATTCTTCATGAAGTAAATAACAATGCCAATTGGTAACCAACAATAAACATATATTGATAAAAAATACAACAGTAAAAATTATGCATGCAATTAGACTGTGTACAAAATGTGGATGAAGGAAAAAAAAGTTCTCTCCCATTGACTGTTTGAAAACGCCAACTGTTCGAATAAAGTTCTCAAGTGAGATAAATGTTCTTTGAATGATTGTTCAAAAAAAGTTTGTTTGAGAAGAAAGATTAACACAGAGATGCAAATTGCTTTGAAGTGTTGTGTGAAAATAAGTTTTGATTCAACAATGCTAAAATGATGCACTTAGAAAAGTGTCCAAAGTGAAAGAGTTTAAGTTTGTATTGCGATATATTGTGTGTGCTTAAATGTTTGAGCGAGATTGCATATCAAACTGACATGGATTTGGGATGACAGCTGAAATCTTACTAACGAACTGTGAAAAGTAACTGTATTTAAAGGAAAAAGGTAGGCTCCCAGGAAACTCAATCTTAGATTAAAAATATCTGATTGGTTAAAAATTAACCAATTGCAACATGGCCGGTTTGTTAATAGTCAAAGTTTCTTAAAAACAACTGTGATTGTTAAATTGTTCTTTATTAAAGTAGTAAGTGATTTATTAGCCAATCACAGTCAAACAAAATGATTTGATAAAAGCATGTATATATGTGGGTGTGAAACATAGCGATTGCTATAACTTCTTGATAATGTTGGCCTGAGAAAGACATTACTCCAAGGAAGCATACAAATATTGCAACACTACACAAACAAACTGGCAATCTTTACAGATAGATCATGGATACTGTTGGTCTCAGCCTTTTAACTGTCATAGAGTATAAATACTGATTGAAATAGGTTGCAAAGATATTTTTTTTTATTATTTAAGCTTTAGGAATGCTTTCAGTCTAACAGTGATCAGTTACCTTTTTCCTTTCATCATAGGTATGCCAAAGATTCCTTCTGAAGAAGTGTTGGCATAAAGGTATTGCTAAAGGATAAATAAATACAATCCTTTTAAAAATGCGTTTGAATATATATATATCATTTGTTTGTGGATGAATGTTTTTGTATTTGCTAACCGGGTTCATAAACCAAAACATTAGTTTTTCTAGAGACAGTTTTTGATCATCAAAACTGTTTTTACCATTCTTTCCTTTCATAGTTATAAATATGTATGGACTAAATTGGTGTGAAATGACAACAAATTTTATATTTTAGGAATGTTAGTCTAGGAAGTGTTTATACTCTCTGAGTCAATAGAATTATCTGAAATCTTAAGAAAAACATTTGTAGTTATTGAATTATACTCTCATGCATATACTTCAGTTAGATCTATCTTCCAATGTGCCTATCTATCTCTCAAGCTAGCTACTTTTCTAAATACATGTCTATCTCTTTAGCTATCTGTTTTTCTTTATATCTATCTGCCACTCTGCATATGTATCTCACAAAGTCTGTCTGTCAAAACTCTCAGTTTTATTATGCAAGTCAATAATTTAATAAAAAACTTTTCATTAAATAGAAGGGATTTCATACAAATTCATATTTTTTTTTTTTTTTATAAGCGTTTCACCCCGAGCAAGGCATGTCACTGCCACTACTGTGCAGGGGGCTACGTAGAGAGGAGAAAGGCTGGTTAAATATAGGACATAACAGAGGGTGGGTGATAGGCGGGTGAGGATACCGAGAATGAGGGTTGGGTAGATGAGAGTGTTGTGAGAATAGTTGGGAGTTAGTGTGATAGGAGGTGTCTATTGACCCTACATTTAAACACCTGGAGATTGTAACTGTCGGGAAAGCAGACTTGTGGAAGGGAGTTCCACAGGCGGGAAGCGCGAGAAAAGAAGCTGTTGGAGTAGAATTTACGGTTACATCTTATTTGTTTAACTGTAAAAGGGTGGGACCTAGTTGCTAATCTAGTATCTCGTGTAAATTCGTGCTTGGGCGGCACCAGTGATCTAAGCTCATCGGAGCAGAAGCCATGAAAGTACTTGTAGAAGAGGCACAGGGAAGCTACATCACACCGGTGTGAGAGCGGCTGCAGCCGGTCTGCCAAGTTAGTATCAACCACGTTACAGATCCTCCTTTGTATTTTGTCAAGAAGCCCAAGGAGAGCAGCAGGGGCACCCGACCAGATATGGCAGCAATATTCAATACACGGGCGGATGGTAGATTTGTATATGTGCAGAATAGTTTCAGGTGGGAAAAATTTCCGGGCCCTGCACAGGGAGCCCACTTTCATAGCAGCAGATTTGGCAATGGATTCAATATAGTCATTCCATTTGAGGTCCGCCGAGAGTGTAAGGCCAAGGAGAGCAGCAGGGGCACCCGACCAGATATGGCAGCAATATTCAATATTTGTGTTAGGTTTTAAGATATGGATTAAGTAAAAATCTCATCATGAACCATTTACATAACATCAATCAGCTAAGTGCCAATTTCATTTTTATATCATTACTAGCAGTATAGCCCGGTGTTGCTCGGGTGTAATGAAAGCTTTAAAACTAATCCATTGTCCTGTTGCTCAGACTCTTTGGACATTGGCACAAAAGACTAAAAAGCAATAGTTGTTTCCAGTTAAAGCGAAACCGTAGACTAAAAGAAAAATGAATGGATGCAAGTCAAATTTTGATTTCCTGGTATTGATATGAAATAAGTTTTTTTTGTTGTAAACTGAATTTTAAAGGCTAAATAAGTCCTCTGAGTAAATGGTATCATGGCTGAGACTAAGAACTACAATTATACCTACTTAGAGCAAAACCTGAAGCAAAACTAAAATAAAAGGGCTGCAAAAAATACAGGCATACAGCTAGATATACACACACACACACACACACACACACACAAACATCTTGCCTTTTATATATATATATATATATTATCGACTTTCTGCATTATTGTAAGAACTGCAATCTTGAAACTTTTGAATATCGTTTCTTATGTCTTTGTCTATGAGCGTATCAAATTTGATTAAAATCAGACCACTCCTTCTATAACCCGATTTTTTCGATTATCGATTTTTGATATTTATTGAGGGTACCTCAATGCAAAACCTAGCTAAGATCACTCGCAGATGCTTATAGTACAACTGTGTAAATTTTCAAGAAAATCGGTTCAGCTGTTTCGGAGCCTATAGGTAATGCACACACACACACACAGACAAAGTTCCATTTATAAATAAGTTTAGATCATTGTTTAATGTCTGTTTCCATGCCAGCACGGGTTAGATGAGGTTTCATGAAGGTTCTTTTCCAGGCTGCCTGCTTTTGTGTAATGCCTGGCAGTAATCTCAACTTTTTAAAATCATCATTGATAAACTGGGTCCATGTTTTATGTGGTCTACTTTGCCCTTTTTGACAATTGACCTCAGTAAATTTAAAATTGTCGACTGGGTTTTCTATGTGCATTCTCTCAACACGCCCAAATTATCTAAGTCTTGCTTGATGCATAGCACCTGTTATATTGGCAATAGTCAGCCTATTTCTTAACTCCGCTGGTGATTTTCTATTCCTAAGACTGATGTCGTACATACTATTTGCATGACAGCTTAAGCAATCCTGCTAATATCAGCTTCCTTAAGCAGCCAGGTTTCGCTACCATTTAGCATATGAAAAGCTGTATTAATATTATATATATATATATATATATATATTGATTGGAATCACCCTGAGCAAGGAAGTAAAACTATTAAAGTGCAAGGAGTTATAGGGTTTAGAAGATGTAGGAACGGAAACATTAGTAGTGAGTAGAAAGAGAATCGGGTAATCAGGAGAACAGTTGTTAGCAATTGACATTTCATCTAAATTCTTGAAGATTAAAGTTAGCTGGAAAGCATGGAGCAGGAAAAGAAAATATATATATATATATATATATAGTCATCCACAGACAGATCTGTTTCGCTGTATCACAGCTCATCAGTATGGTTAGACATCTGATTGCTTTTACCCAGAATTGAAACCTGAATGAATTGGCATCAGTCAGCGATTCTACCTCTGAGCTATGGGTTGTCGGTAGAAGGAGGCAGACTTTTAGCATATGATGTATCATACACCAGTAGTTGGAGCACTCTAATTCATTACTGAATGAGCAATGTGTAAGTGCTAGAGTAACTACTGGTTTTTCAAAGACTACTATTTTTCCAGAGTACTCAATCAAAGTGTGAGAGCATAAATAGTCATCCGCAGACAGATCTGTTTCAATGTATCACAGCTCATCAGTATGGTTAGACATCCAATTGCTTTTACCCAGAATTGAAACCTGACCAAATTGGCATCAGTCAGCTATTCTACCATTGAGCTATGGGCACTCGGTAGAAGGAGGCAAAGTTTTTAGTGTATGATGTATCATACGCCAGTAGTTGGAGTGCTCTGATTCATTACTGAATGAGTGATGCATAATATATATATATATATATATATATATATATATATATGCTGTTAAATATAAGAGACAATGAATGTCTATTATGTTTAATCATGAGCCCTTCTAAATGTATTTTGGCTTTAATTTCAGTTGAAAATAAAGACAAAAATTCTCCAACATTTGGATAATTATTTATTGATTTGCTTCTAAGCTTTCGGCTCATATGAACCATCTTCAGAGAGGTTATTTAGACTGAAATACAATAATATCCACCATCACTGAGGATTTTATTTTGTGTTGACATAAAACTCTGCTTGGCAACGGCAATAGTTACCAAAAATAATAAACACAGTTCTCAAATTTGCAATGTGGTTTTATGACGTCACACCGTGTGATAGTGCGAAATGACAACAAAACCATGTAGTCAAATGCAATGTAATATGTTATGTCCTTTTATGTTATGTTTGAAGATGGCTCATGTGAGCCAAAAGCTTAGAAGTAAATCAATAAATAATTATCCAAATGTTGGATAATTTTTGTCTTTGTTTTCAACTGAAATTAAAGCCAAAATACGACATTTAGAACGGCTCCTGATTAAAAATAATAGACATTCATTGTCTCTTATATTTAACAGCATATGTTTAGAAAATTATTTGCTGCCTCGATACACTATATATATATATATTAAAACTTGTCAAATATGCAATGTTGACTATGTATATAACTTAGTCAACATTGTATACTTAACACTTTTTGTAATACCTAACAAGTGTAGGAATCAGTTCCCATTATTAGCTAGTCCAATAATGCTTTTATCATTTGACATGTCCATGTTTGTATTTTTGAGAAAATAGCAATACCAAAACACACAAAATGCATACAAATATCTCATTGATATGAGATTTATGTATACCAAACATTTTGACAGGTGTACCATATTTTTTGTTACTCAGAGTCTTTGGGATAATTGGAGGTAAAAGACATTCAGTTTAAAAATTACATCAGGATTTTGCCAACTTTGATTTGAATATCCATTGTTGATATGATGTAGGCATCATATCTGGAACTGATCAAATTCTAGATATGGTTACCTCTGCTTTTCTTTATAAGGTTATGTTTTAGAATAAGCAATTGTTTCGGAAACAAAAAAAAAGACAAGACTGTTTATTGGTGTAGCATGATAAATAGTTCCTTTGGAGAAAAAGTAAAACAAATGGCTGAAAGCTTTGGGATTATTCATGGTGAGATGCTTCATGCCTGAAAGTATTTCTAAATGATAATTTTTAAAAAATTCTTTCATACATATACATGCGCATATATATATATATATAGTTTAAACACTCAAATATGAGTTGCCATTAAAAATGATGTTCAAACAAATAAATTTCAATAAATATGTAGGTTAATACCAATTAGTATATATATATATATATAAAATGGCTTTTTGGGGGAAATTTTCAAAATGAGTCAGATGTCAGAAAGATGTGATCAGTCAATAAAGATTATTGTATTATGGAGTCAGTTCTGCGTTTGTATGCTCATATATTGAGCTGTATCTGTCATAGCAAATTCAGATAAAATTAGCTTGAGAAGCATGAGACCAAAGTATTTTTTTGATCTTTCAAAAGCACTTTTTTTATGTATATTTCTTTTTTCTTATTGAAAAGGAAAGAAAGTTGCTGATATATTTAAAATATATGTCATAATGCATGAAAAATACAAATAAGTTTGCTAATGGTAACAGATATATACAAGAATTGACTGAAGAGTATCTGGAATGCTGCTATAAAAAAAAAACTATAATATATATGACTATGCTATTTAATCTCCTTTGAAGAATTGTTCCCCTTCTGGAGTAAGACATTTTCTCAAGCATCATTTACATTGATTAATGCATTCATGGAGCCCTTTTTTTGTGATAACAGAAAACTGCCTCATCACATTCTCTTAGAATTCCTTGACATATTGGAAGGTTCCTTTCAAGTGAAATTTGATTTTGGAAAAGTGTAAAAAGACTCAAAGGGTGTGATCTGGGAAATGAAATATTTGTCAGACTAGGAGAATTGACCAAAAATTGCTACTTAATCAAAATGCACTGAATGAGACATTGCATTGTCAGGGTGCATTGCCACCCATCAGGGGCATACAATTCTGTTCTTTTTTGGTGAACAACAACCCACATGCTTAAATGTATGTGGATGGGACACCAGGGAGAAATATCATCAGAGCAGTTGTCATGAAAATACTTTGTAGAAAAGACAGAGGGAAGCCATTACACGTAGGTGAGAAAGTTACTGAAGTCTAGATGCCAATCCAAGATCGATTAGGTTGCAATGGTTTTTTTTGTATTTTGTCAAGAACCTTGAGTTGAATAACAGGAGCACCCAACCAGATATGTCATCAATATTCAATGCATAGTATTCACTATATGTGTGTGTGTGGGGGGTGGATTCTGTAAGTCCCAAGTCTAACTTCTATCACATCCATCTCAAAAGCAAAGTTTTTAAATTTTATGTCCACACCAAATTAACAAAATGTGCCTCAAACAAATAGTAAGCAGAAGAAGATATTAGACAACACCAACTTAATTAATGGCCTGGATCAAACATTGGTGAAAATCATTAACAACATTCGCCAGTTGCGGCAACATATATCTTTAGTGTGCAACCTGTCACAGGCATATAAAATGATCAATGATAATCTATATATATTATAGAAAGGCTATGTGGTGCATTGGATATCGGCTCAGAATGAGAAACCGGGGAGCCGAGTTCGAATTCATTGTATTCACTTTCGCGCAAATACCCTTGCAAAAGGTATTAATCCGTCTATTCCTTCCAGTTATGGGTTAAATAACAGGACAGGTTGGGTTCTATATCCTTGGTCAGCAACCAGTCTACCGCAGAAAGCAATGGCAACCTACTGCGGGATAATCTTCTGCCCAGTCAGTCATGTCTCTTTCGAGACATGATCGCCCAAGAATGTATCATGTATGGCACTTAACTAACTGACTGAACAACCTTCTATATTATAAACTGATTTGAATTGGCTGTATAAATATAGGAACTCCAGACAAGCAAAATTATGTGATTTTACATTCATTGTGGATTATTACATTATGGATTATTACATTGTGAATTTAAAAGTAGATATAATGATAAAATAACAATAAAATGTATTAGCCAACGGCAGGTACAAGTTTACATTTAAATAACTGAAATGTCGTTCTACAGAAGGATGCTACAGATATCATTGATCAAGAATATGAGCAATGATGAGGTTTTGAAAAAGATGAAATTGAAAAGGAAATTAATACTAAGCATCAGGAAGAGACAGCTAAAGTTCCTGGGACATCCAATGAGGAAGGTAGGCTTGGAGAACCTGATACAAACAGGCCAGATAGAGGGGAAAAAAGAAACAGAGGAAAGTAAAGGATAACATATTTAAAGGGCCTGATCAGGTGGATGACAGAATGGGTGTTGTGTGGTGTAACAGGAGAAAGCGTGCTAAGAGCTACCAAGGATAGGGAAATGTGGAAGGCCATGACCACCTACGTCCTGAAAGGACAAGGCACATAGAAGAAGATATTGATTTGTATTCGAGTAAAGTTTGAGTCTACAAAAATATAATGCATTTGAATATTATTTTATGTGCACGGAGTGTTTTAAAATGTTTTCTACCTGAATAAATTCCCTAAAGACCAATCTACACTGACGTGGGAAAAGGAGACAGGCCGAAAATTTTTCCACACCCTCTTTTACACAAATGCATAAATAGTTATCTACGTTATCAAATATATATAAATATATGGTTTTAAAATTGCTGTATTTATAGGAGGGAGGTCGTTATTAGATACTGAACATTAAAATCAATATCTAAAGTTGTGAAACTGCCAATAACCATGTAGTATTGACTTCTTTTTCTATACTGTTTATAGCTCTCTCTCTATATACACACACACACACACACAGGTAGATAGATATAAGGAATTAATAAATTATTTAATCAGATTATATTTTATTACAATAAATATTTTAGTAGATATATGTTTATGACAAAAGTAAATATCTACTCAGATATATGTATTGAATAAAACAATGCATATATCAGTCAGTTAAGTACCATGCATGATACACGCATGGAAAATTATGTTTCAAAAGAGATATGACTAACTGGGCAGATGATCTTCTCACAGTAGGTTGCCATTACTTTCTGCAGTAGACTGGCTGCCAACTAAGGCTACAGAAATCAATCTCTCCTGCTATTTAATCATTAAATGGAGGGATATGAGATGGATTAATACTTTTCCTAAGGGTATTTGTGCATATAGGAATGCAATGAATTCAACATGAATATAAACTTGGCCTCTTGATTTTTTTGTTCCAAGCTAATATCCGCTGCACCACAATACACATTTATATTTGTTATAGTGGTCACTATGTTTTTCACACCAATATACACTCAAAATCATTTACTCATCTGCGATTGGCTAATAAATCACTATAGATTTTGTATAGAAGAATTTAGCAATCGCAGTCACCTTTTGAATCTTTCGGCTCTAATGCCTATTTACCTAATCTGTTTAGTATGTGTGTAGTGATTGGTTAATTTTAAACCAATCACATATTTTTAATGTAGAATCAAGTTTTCCCATGGTTCCTTCTGGAGCCTACCTCTTTTCATTATTTACGTTGTTTTTTTTGCAAGTTTGTCAGTAAGATCCCAAATTGCTATACAAATTCATGCTGATCTTGCTCAACACACTTTAACACAGCCATAGAACTTTGTAATCATAATTTTCTTTCTGAACATTTCACTAAGCACTTTTCTTAAACATTTGACCAAAACATATCTTATATACAACACATTCAAAGTAATTATATTCCTCATATTATTCCTTCTTACATGCAAATTTTCTAACACTTATAAAGCATCATTTCACAGGAAAGAACATTCTTCGCTCAGTTGACTTTGATCAACAATCAGTCAAATGGGAACAACTTTTTTGTCTTATTCTATGTGTACTAATATTACATGCTTTGTTTTGTTTATTGTTGTATTTGATTTAATATATATATTTGTTGGTTACAAATAGGAGTTGTTGCTTTTATTTTCTTAAATCGTATGTTGGACGAATCGCAATATAAATCGTAAAGAACCTAAAATCCTCTACGGTGTATACACATTATATATATTAAGAAAATTAATGACAAAATAGAAAAAAAATTGTGTGTGTCCTTTAGGGTTTCATCAGATTAAAATGATATTGATGTTGATGAAACTAAAAGTCTGCTTAAAAGAGGAAGGTACTGAAATTTTTCACTTTCAAATTTACATTTTTTTTTATGTTTGGCGATATATTCTGAAGTTCCTGGGACATGTAATGAGGAAGGTTCGTTGGGTGTTTTGTTTTTATGGCAAATCAACCTTGGCCGGTCTTTTATTGCCAACTAAACTTTATTTATTGCTGGTAATACCTTTTTCTTTCAACAATTAATTGTTTTTTATATAAGTTTTTGTGTCTAGTAATACATTTTTCTTTTCGAGTATCAAGATTCGTTGGGATTTTGTTTTTAAGGGCAGGGTCTCCAAGTCCTACCCTTGTTATTTAACCCATAACTGGAGGGAAGGGACGGATTAATACCTTTCCCAAGGATACCAGTGCTTAAGTGAATGTAGGGTATTCAACTGGTATTTGAACGCGGCTCACCGATTTCACTTTCCGAGCTGATATCCACTGCACCAGAATGCATATCTGTCACTATAAACTTACAGCACCTGGTTTTCCCAAGTGGTCACCCATCTAAGTACTGAGCAGGCTCAACGTTGCTTAACTTCGGTGATCGAGCTAGAACCGGTGTATTCAACGTGATAGGCCATAAGCCCTAATAAGGAAGGAAAACTTAGAGAATCTGGTAATAGCAGGTCAGATAGAGAGAAAGCGAGAAGGAGGAAAGCAACAATGGGTTTGAACAAATGAATGACAGATCCAGGTTTGGGGAAGGATAACAGAAGAAAATCACTAGGGACATGGGGATGTGGAAGTATATGATTGCCTTCATCCTGAAGAGCCACAGCACATAACAGAAAAAGACGTGGTCTTGCCAATTTAATTTTGTTTCCATTTATTTTTGTCAATATTTTTATAGATTTTATTATTCAACCATGTGATGATAGAAGATTTGCCAAGAAATTTTGTGAGGAGCCAGACGCAAATTTAGATCTATTGAACCTGTACATTCAAACAACTCTGAGAGAAATAATGTCCTTGCTAGGATTCATCATTGGCGGCCACAGTCTCAACAATATCAAATACATGGATGTTGCAGTGCTGGTAGCAGACATAGATAGAAAATTCAGCACTTCCTACAGAAGGTAGCAAGAGAAAGCGAGAAGAAAGGAGTGAACATACACTTTAAAAAAACTTAATGTATGGTCCTCAACAAAAACAAGACCCCAAAATGTCAACTTTTGGTTGGAGAAACTATTAGGTTGTCCTAAAAGTTCATAAACACTTGCAAAATGGGTCTATCTAGTCCAGCACAATCGAGATGAGCAATGGGTTCAGAAAGGGCAAGAGACACTGTTGGTTCCAAAACAAGATCGATTCGGCAAGAAAGTCATGTGGTGCGCTTGTTGGAACTTTGAAGGAATCATGCATTTTGAGTTGGTTCCGAATGGTCGTGCCATCAGTGCCAAAGTTTACTGTCAGCAACTTGAGCGGGTCTACAAAAATTTGAAGCAAAAGTACCCGGCTCTGATCAACCAAAATTGCACTTTGATGCAGTCAGACAATGCCAAGCCACACACCGCCAGAAAGACTAAAGACGAGTTTGAAGAGCCGGATGGCATTGAGGTTTGACTCCATCAGATTACGGCCTTTTCTGCTCAATGTAACACTTTCTGAAGAGCTTCCGATTTGACTCGTTTGATGAAGTTGAGGAAGCGTGTCAAGAATTCTTTGATTCAAAGCCGGCTGAATGGTACTTTGACCAGATCCGAAAGCTTGCAGATTGATGGCAGAAAGTCTTGGAAAATGATGGTCTTTATTTTGAGCAATAATTTTTGTTGTTTTTGCAAGTAAAATTCCAATTTTGTACAAGTGTTTTCTGGTTACCTTAGATTACTTGGCAAGTAAAATTTCAATTTTTTGCAAGTTTTTACGAACTTTTGAGATAACCTAAAAAATAAAACAAGAAAATTCAACTACCTGGGAAGCATTCTGACAGAGGATGGAAAATGCAACACTGAGATTCGAAGACGCATTGGCATGGCCAAGGATACATTTCAAAAGCTAATCATAGTACTGAGAGAGAGGAAAATCTGATTGAAAACATAGAAAAAAGTGCTGGACTGCTACATGATATCTGTCCTTCTGTAGAGCAATGAAAGTTAGACAATCCCTTCAAGGATGAAGAAGAGGCTCAAGGCAGCAGAAATGTGGTTCTACAGAAGGATGCTGAGGATAACAAGAGCCGAGCACATAAGCATCAAGAAGGTGTTGGAGAGGATACAAACAAGAAGAAAACATACTTAACATCAGGATGAAACAGCTGAGGTTCTTGGAACAGGTAATAAGAAAGGAGGGTCTGGAAAATTCAATACTCACAGGATAGATAGAGGGAAAGAGAGGAGAAAGCAGTGTGAGACATATTTGGTAGAGTTGAGATAATGAATGGTAGAGCGGAGTTCAAGGGGGATGCCAAGAGGAGAAATATTAAGAGCGACAAGGGACAGGGGCAAGTGGAAGCCTGTAATTGGCTATGTCATAAAGAAGCATGACACATGAAGGAAAAAATCTAGTGAATAAAGCATTTTCTATATACTTTTGTCTTAGTAAATTACTTTTTTAATTAAAGCAGTAGTTGTTTAAATTGAAATTGTGGTCAGATTCATTACATTGAGCAACTAATGAACTGAGTGAAGCTGTCATCAATTCTCTTTTTAAATTTTCCTAATGTAAGATTGTACTTGAAACAGTTTTCAGGTAAGATGATTATGAATAAAACTTGTCCATGTTTCACCTTTCTGCTTGTCATCTGCTTTTTCTTTTCCATATGATGCTTGCTGGTAGAAATTAACTTAGTTTTTTTTAAATATTTTTTTAAAGATAAACTTCAGACTCTTCAATATATCTTCTTGTGTGTGTTGTGAACCTTCAGGATATTGGCAATCATGTCTCTACCCAATTTTCTTAACTACTTTTAATGAGCTGTATTGTGTAGGAAGTGTAGTAATTAAAAGCATAGTAAGTGATTTCGGCATGCTGCATTCAATTCATGTTCAGTTCTGTTTGACTCACTTCAATCTGCTGCTTATAGAACAAATATGAAGCCAACTTCCTTTACAAGTGGGTTAATAGCAAAGTGGCAACCAGTCTACAAGAAGAGAAATTTTGAACTGAAACTGCCAGGCTTTCCTGTCCTAGATGCACCACTGCACTTTTGACTGCATTATATAACACTGTTGTTTTGGAACTAGTGACTTGATATGAAATATTTTCAAACAACTTTAATAAAGAGGGAAACTGATGAGAAACATGAGCTTTCTTGAAAGAAAATCTCTACTAGTCATGGGTATGATGGTAAACTGCATCCGGCAGCAAGGCCTTTGATTAGGAGGTTGTGAGGAGCATGGAACTACCTCTTAATTGCTGTTGTTACCAGGTCCACTCTGACCCAGAGTGGTAACAATTGTTAGGGTCCCAGCTATGGGCTAATAGTTAACCCCCAAACTGAGGTCAAAACGCTATGAAAGTATAAAAATACACTTTTATAAAAATGTGTACATAAAAATGAAATTTTTCGAAAAATATACATTTTTGAAAGAAAAAAAATTACCAGCAACACATTTTTGAATACAAAACTAGAAGACATCTTTAGTTTTCTAAAATAAAAAAAAACAAAATAAAAAACATTTTTCATCAAAATCTGACTAAATCCTTCTTCTCCCAATAACTGAGCATTAAAAAATACTTTAAAACCCTACCACTTTGGCATTAAATGACCCACAGAGGTTGATATGCTCCATACTCAAAACTGTCCACATTGTTTTCTTTTTATTTGATCCATTTTTTATATTTTAAGGAAAGCTTCAGTAGGATTTATGAGATGAGAATTTGTAGTAAGTCATTTAATAATTTAGGCTTGTCAAAATATTGACATATTTTTAAGGTCTGTCTAGAATTTTAATTTTTAAATGAACACTTTTTGTGCCAGTACATACTTGGGTTATAATTAGAACACAGAAGATACATTTATGATAAAAGATGGTATGAAAAGAATAATTTACTTATTTTTCTTTATTTTCATGTTTTTCCTTATTATCACTTTTAGCAGGACTGGAGAAGCCCACTCTCATCTTTTACAGTTATAATATAAATAAATAAGCAGAACAAAATTTTTAATAAAAATAGTCTTATAATTTTATTTGAAAAATTAATGTGGAAACATAGCAATCAAAAATCCAATTATGAATCATGTTTTGGAGAGTATCAATTTCGAATGGCTCACCAAAAACATCTAAAAATATTAATTCATTTTGCACATTATTGGGCAATTGTACAAAATGAATAATAATTATTATTTTTCAGTCGCTGAATTAAAATGATAATTTTCATTATTCAGGATTATTTTTCTATTACAATCCCAACACTGAATGATCATCTGATTAATTCTAGAATCAACTAGCTGATCATTGAAAAAATTCATATAAATCATGTACTGATTATTAAAGCTCTTATTCTTCTCTTCTGTCTCCCTTAATGGCTCTACACAACCTTCTTTTCTTTGTAGCTATTTATTTGATACATTATTATCTCCACAATTCATCTATCCCTTTACACCAGCATGTTAGGGAGGTTATTCTCTGTTTGTTCTACCATTTGTGTCATTTTTTTTTTTTTTTTTAATCATATCACCCCGAGCAAGGCGGTAACGCCAATGATGTGCAGTGGGGTATGTAAGAGTGGAAAGATTGGAAATGAGAAAGCCGGAAACCACATCCTAAACAAGGAAACAAGGGACGAGCATCTACACCTGTTCAATAGACGTGGGTGGAGTGTCAAACCGGGCAATAGTTTCAATATATTTTGTGGGTTTATGGCCTTATCTAATTGAGACACCAGTTTTCATTGACAACAGAAGTTAACCAGCATAAATTTTGGTCAAAACATAGATGGGTGACAGCTTATGAATGTGAACTACCTCAAGCTTTGATGTGCAGGTAGTGTAATGGATAACTACTTAGAATTAAATGTTTGAGAGCGGAGTTTCAATTTCAGTCTCATTTATTATATTAATTTATATACTGATGCTTTTGGGAATGGTATGAATTCACATCCTCTTCCTCCAGTGATAATTTATAGGACACATGTCAGTAAATCATTATTATCTCAAAAAATTCTTAAAATATAAATTTTTTTTTGTGGGGGGGTGGGGGGGTTAAATTACCTACAAAAGGTTAAGCCATAAAAACACAAGCAAACAAATAAATATATCCTGGAAAGGTTAAATTATTCAATTCGACATTCTTCATTATTTATCCTAGAAATTTCAAATGACCCTTTCTGTTTTAAGTGTAAGTGTCTTTCTTGTTACCATTTTAATTAAAACTTTCTTCTTAATCGCATGCTCCTTCCATGGTATTCTCAGCATCCTTTAGTAGAACCACTTTTCTGTTGTCTCAAGTTGCTTTCTCATCTGTGAGAAGATTACCCAGCATTCAATGCCATATAGAATGATTGATAAAAAACAAAAAAATTAATTAAAAAGTTTAAATTAAAAGTTTTTCAAATACCTTCTCCTTCATGCGCATATATAATCAAATCAGTGTAAGTATCTCATTAGTCTGTTGAAATCGTAAAGGAGAAAATGCATTACACAAACGTTTTTTTCTGCTCTGTCATAGATTTTTCCTAAAATTGATATAAAATTGAAAACAGACCGAATGAAAAACAGTTAAAAAATAGGATGAATTTACAAGGCATTGTAAAGTGAACAAAAAAAAAAAGCAATCAGAAAAGTTTTTGATTCAAATTTACCAACATCCAGTAAAACTGGCAAAATCTTTTGGTGGGTTCTTTAACAAATATTAAACTAAAAATGATTTGGTAACACAAAATTTGGAAGTAGGAGTGGATACAGTTAAATCTCTGAAGCCAAATGGTATTGGTGGGAAGGAAATGCTGAAATTGTCATTTGGACCTTGCATTCTAAAAAAAAAAAACACCTTTTACTGTTTTTACATTTTCACATTTGTAAATATTAGTGACTAATATCCACTTCCTTGGAAACACATCCATTCAAAGCCCTGTTCAGTTTGCCACCAACCATATTAAAACTAAAGTCAGATCATCTATGTCAAATTAGAAATGACATCAAAAATAAGCAGATTGAACGTTGACATCACAAATGAAAATGACGGCTTTAGACCAAAAGTAATACAATTTTCTTCTTTCTGACAGAGGGATACCAACCTAAGAGAAAAATATTAGCAATCTCATATTGAAACACACATTTCTTTCTGACCTGAGAAAGTGTATTTAGCAGGAGTGAAATGCATGGTCAAGTCAACAAAATAGTTTTTCACTTTGAATTACTAAACTTTTGTTCACATTCTCTAACTTACTGATACACACAAAGACAAATATATATATATATATATATATATATATATATTATAATTTTTGATGCTAACTAGTATTGTACAAGAAAATGGGGAGATGGAACTCTGGAATCATTTTACTAATGGGAGGTCACAAATTATCATGACTTAGGGTGTGAGTGTACAGCATTATTCCAACTGTTAATCATGCCAGATTAAGTGCTTTTCCAAGAAACTGTAAGATTCACTCAACATAGTTGCAACATTAACTATTGACTGGTGAGCTCTATAGTTACTAAAAGCACACAAATGGGCCAGTGCATGCATCTACAACAGCGAATGGCTAGCTATTCTAGAAGTCAAATAAACATTGTGTGTGTACATATATATATATATATACTTAACCAGTTATTGTTCAGAATTAATGTAGAGGTATTAAATATTTTCATTTGGAAGCTGGTTGATTACACAACCTTGGTTTCCAAGTTTGCATAATTCCTTAACTTCCAAATGAAAATAAGTATATATATATATATATATATATATATATATATACACACTACTGACCACAATTATTAGGTGACCCCAGTGTTTTCAAAAAATGATGTTTTTCATATTATTTTTAGTATTCATTGCTAAGTGAATAATTGTAAATGAAAATGGAATTGTTCATTTGTTAATACTGCAGAATAACATGTGCATCAAATGAATTTCTTGACTTCAATGTCAATTTCTTAAAATTATATATATATATATATATATATATAAAAGGTGTATTTCTGTTTATCAGTGTTTTTCTGTTTGTATGCCAATTATACTGTGACATTTTATTTTCCTCAATATTTAATACAGTTTTCCTTATATTATTTGCTCTATGTTTGTACATGTGTTATTACATATGTATGCATATGTGTGTGTGTCTGTGTCTGTACACTGAGGCTATTATATATTTAAGGCATATATATTTTCTAAACATCTCTTCTATTTTCTTATTCCACCAGTTTTTAACCAAACACATTCTGTAAAATAGCAAATCTTTTATAAAAAGACAAGACTCACCTAAGATTGCAATATGTAAATACCCATCTGCCCATATATTTGTGTTTGGCAATTTTAACGCCCACCACACCAAGTGGCTTGAAAACTCAGCCACTGACCTTGCTGGGATCCGCACCATGTATTTTTCAATAACCCAAGCTCTAACGCAAGTGGTGGACTTCCCCACGCATTTCTCTAATAACCCTAACGGAAGGGACTCCTTACTCGACCTCTGCTTTACTTCCATTCCAGACTCCTGCACTACCAGGCAGCTCTACCCTCTCAGAAACTCTGACCATGCCGTAGCTTCCGTCAACATCTCAATCCGCTCTTACTCTACCCAAGAAAACCAGACCAGCAGAATATCATACTGCTACCAGAGAGCAGACTGGGACTCGTTCCGAGACTTTCTCTGCGATATACCCTGGAACAACGTCTTCGATCTTCCTATCGAAGACTGTGCATCCGAGATCTCCTCTTGGGTTAAGGCTGGCATCAATGCTTTTATCCCGGCCAGGAAATTCCAGCTAAAATCAAATATGTGTCCCTGGTTCTCACCCGCTTGCGCGGCCGCCATTGCCCACCAGAACCATTTCTTCCGGCTCTATCGAAGCTGCTCGTCGAACCAAAACAGGCGCCTTTTCGCCTCAGCACGTAATAAGTGTAAAAAAGTACTGAGCAAAGCTAAGAGGGCGTTTGCTACCAGAATGAGGCAACGCATAGCATCCTCTAAGTTTGGCTCCAAACATAACTGGTGACTCTGCAAAAGCGTGCTCAACAAGAGCAAGACTTCAATACCCCCACTAATCAATGAATTTGAAGTTCTCACCTCCACAGCGGACAAGGCTGAATGCTTTGCCCGTAGATTCTCCACCAATTCGACATTGGACTCGTTAGGAATACCTACACCCAACTTCCCACCCAGAACTAAGGCTCAACTAAATAACGTCCACATTACACCCTCGCTGGTCTCCAAGATAATTGCACAACTTGACCCACACAAAGTGAGTGGCGGTGACGGAATCCCAATCATAGTACTGAAGAAATGTGCCCCAGAACACTCATCTGTCCTCTCTAAACTCTATAACCTCTGCCTATCTGCTTCCTTGTTTTCCTCCCCGTTGGAATTCCTTCTGTGTAGTTCCTATATTTAAGAATTCTGGCAAACCCTCAGAGCCCGCCAATTACCGTCCTATTAGTCTCCTTCCGATCTTCGGCAAAGTTTTCGAAGCCATTATCAACGCCAAGGTTATTCAGCATCTCACGCCCCACAGGCTTCTCTCTGACAAACAGTACGGGTTTCGCTTCACCAGGTCTACTGCTGATATGCTAACGTCCATTACTGAGTACATATACTGGGCACTTGACAAGAATGGTGAAGCCCGAACCGTTGCCTTGGATATCTCCAAAGCATTTGACAGGTTCTAGCACGCTGGCCTCTTATGCAAACTGCGGAGCTACAGGATAACTGGACATCTGTTTGACCTCATCCAGTCATTCCTCTCTAACCGCACATTGAAGGTAGTATTAAATGGCATGCCTCCCAAAACTACCATACGAACGCGAGCGTCCCTCAAGGTTCTATCCTAGGTCCCACGCTCTTTCTGATGTACATTAATGATCTCCCCAATGCCATTAGATCCCAAGTAGGCATGTACGCCGATGACACCACAATCTACTCTCACCTCAATCAAAAACCAGGTGTGGGCAATAAAGCAAACCTTGCTGCCGAGCTTGAAAAGGACCTCCAATCTGTAGTGGTCTGGGGTAGGAAATGGCTAGTAAATTTCAATGCTTCTAAAACAAAGTTGTTATCAACCAACCACCATAGACAATCGCATCTACCTCCCATTAGCATGAAACAGGCTTGCCTCCCAGAGAGTAAAACACTATGCCTCCTTGGCCTTACACTTTCGGTGGACCTCAAATGGAATAACTATATCGAATCCATTACCAAATCTGCCGCTATGAACGTCGGCTCTTCTATGCCCGGAAGTTTTTTCCACCTGAATCTATCCTGCACATATACAAATCTACCATCCGCCTGTGTATTGAATACTGCTGCCATATCTGGTCGGGTGCCCCTGCTGCTCTCCTTGGGCTTCTTGACAAAATACAAAGGAGAATCTGTAATGTGGTTGATACTGACTTGGTAGACCGGCTGCAACCACTCTCTCACCGGCATGATCTGGCTTCCCTGTGCGTCTTCTACAAGTACTTTCATGGCTTCTGCTTCCGATGAACTTAGATCACTGGTGCCACCTAAGCACGAATTTACATGAGATACTAGATTAGCAACTAGGTCCCACCCTTTTGCAGTTAAACAGATAAGATGTAACCATAAATTCTAATCCAACAGCTTCTTTTCTCACACTTCCCGCCTGTGGAACTCCCTTCCACAAGTCTGCTTTCCCGACAGTTACAATCTCCAGGTGTTTAAATGTAGGGTCAATAGACACCTCCTATCACACTAACTCCCAATTATTCTCAGAACACTCTCATCTACCCAACCCTCATTCTCGGTATCCTTACCCACCTATCACCCACCCTCTGACACTTCCTATATTTAATCATCCTTTCTCCACTCTATGTAGCCCCCTGCACAGTAGTGGCAGTGACATGCCTTGCTCGGGGTGAAACGCTTATAAAAAAAAAATTGCATATAAGATTCTACCTGAGAAACAAAATATTTGTAATTTTTGTATTTTTTCTCATATTTTTCAATCCATAATGTGCAAATGTAATATCATGATACTAAACTGGACCACTTAAAATAACCTTTTTATATTCCACATTTCCCTATGCTAATAAGCATTGCTTGATAGTTTTTAACCTTAAACTCTGTTGCATAATTTGGAAAATCTTTACTTTGAATATACAAAAGTGGTGCTAGAATGTCTGAAAAACCAAGTGAAGGTGTTGATGATGATTAACATCAATCTTTTTACCTGCCATTTTTTTTATAAACAATATAAATAATAATAATCTTTCTGATCCCTTCCTTTGCTTATTTTGCACCAACTCATTATTTGCTGCTTCCTCTTTTGCTTCAACCTTTACCTGTTGCACTAAGCAAACTTCCAGGAATTTTGAACTTTTTATTAAATGAATGAGAATATGTTAATTCCATCCGCATACTTATCTCATGCTGTGTTTTCCAAGAAGAATTCAAAACTAGTTAGTTCTCCATTAAGATTCCAATCTGCCTCTCCACTTAGACAATAATTCCAAACGAACCAGGTGGGCCTTAACAGCATGCTTATCTTCTGATCTACATAATGTAAGTAACTCTTTAAGATTTTTCAAACTTCATATCTTGCGTGTGTGTTTTCTATATTTCCTTACATCATGTATTCTTTTGAGCATCCGCAAAAGGTTAATATATGCAAAAGTCACCCGAGGAAAAAAACTGTCTATAGAACCCCAGGACTTGTAAAAGAGTAGAAACCTTGTTGAAAGTATTGCATTACTGAGATTCACAAAAGGCTTACAACAGCATCATGTTGAAACACTGGTTACTGCATGATCACCAAAGTTAAGCTACATTGGACCTGGTCAATAACTATAAGGATGATCATTAAGGGATAACAGGTATTGTAAGTTTGGATGTGTGGATGGTATAATGAATAATATTTAAGAATTTTTATTCAGAGAAATGAGTTCCAATTCACATTGGGGTTCATTGTATTCACTTACATGCAAATCATTTTGGGGAAGGGATGAATCCACCTCTTTCCCCAGATATGGGTTAATTAGTAAGAGTTGTAAGATTAAACTATTATTATCTCAAAAAAATACTTACAATCTAAAATATTTGCTGGCTTCAAATAACCAGCAAAAAGTTGATAAGCCAAAAAAATTAATATGACTGACTCAGATGAAGATGCATTGAATATCTTACATGTCTTCTATGATTAATGTATAAATAGTCTATTGCGTTTAATTGCTTGTTCTTATCAAATTAATACTGAAGCAATGTGGAATATTAAAACATTTTTTTTTGTAATTGTTTCACCCCAAGCACGGCAGTACAGCCACTGATGTGCAGGGGATTACATAGGAGTAAAATTTTAGACAGGAGGAGAGTGAAGAGAAAGACAGACCAGTTACAGTAGGTATCAGAGAAAGGACAGGAGAAGGGTGGGAACACAGGTGTGAAGACAGTTTTGAAGGTAGAGAGAAAGGAAAAGATATATAGGGTGATGTAGAAAGAACTGGAGTCAAGTGGATAAGAGATGGGCATTGACATTGCATTTAAATTCATGAAAGGTTGTAGCCTTGAAGAAAGCAATAGGAAAAGGAGTTCACAGGCAGGAAGTGCAAGAAAAGAAGCTGCTGGAGTATAACTGTCAGCTGTATTTGTTTGAACTAACTGTAAATGGGTGGGACCTTCGGAGCCTGTTGAGAACATTGATATGAACAGCAGGGGTGCATGACTATATATGTCAGCAATATTTCATGCACGGACGGATGGTTGATTTGTATGATAAGAAAACTAATAACTGATTTGAAATGAGTTAAAATCAAATTTATAGTAATAATGTTTGTCCATTTTTATACAAGTATATCTGTCTCAGAAGGTTGCTAGCCAGTCCCTCTTGCAGACAACTACTCAGGCACTTTTCTATACTGCAGATATGCTGAGAAGAGTTCAGTTTCTGTATCATATGGTATAATCAACTGTCTGAACAAGGCCAGTATGTTCAAACCCTGATTTGCAATTAGTTACTTTGTACATTGACAGCTTTCAAATAATTCAATATGTTCAGTGTCACTCTCAGGACTTTGTTCAACCCATAGTAGAGTTTTCAGGCAACATTCAAAAGTTGTGTATGCTGGGATCACTTACCCAAGGTCAACAATATCAAGAAGGTAGCTTCCTGACAAACTGAAAATTGACCATAGTGAGATTTGCACCTCAGTCTCATGTTTAAAAAGCAAACATTCTAACCACATGTCTATTTTTATAACAATACGTTTGAAGTATAAATCTAGTTTTCAACGACTTAACATGAATTATGTTTTATCTTATGTGTATGCATTTTGTTCTTTGGAAATAAAATTATTTTTTACTGTTCACACCAGTTCATTGTCAAAACATATCAAAATGAAGTTTACCAAATTGGTTGTTATATATTTATCATAATGTAATATTCTAATTAATACTATCTCTTATTTTAGTTTTAAATATCTAAACTTATTTATAAATGGAACTTTGTCTGTGTGTGTGTGTCTAAGTCCATTACCTATAGACTCCAAAACGGCTAAACTGATTTTCTTGAAAATTTACACAGTTGTACTATAAGCATCTGTGAGTGTTCTAAGCTAGGTTTTGTGTTGCGGTACCCCTGATAAATATAAAAAATTTGATAATCAAAAAAATCGGGTTATAGAAGGAGTGGTCCGATTTTAATCAAATCTGATACACTCATAGACAAAGACATAAGAAACGATATTCAGAAGTTTCAAGGTTGCAGTTCTTACAATAGTGCAGAAAATCAATAATATCTATATAAAAGCTTTCATTACACCTGAGCAATGCCGGGCTATACTGCTAGTCTTTATTTTTAAAAAAAACTCAAGACCCATGCTCATACTTTCATTGTTTAGGTCAAATTTTTCTCATTTGATATTTTAAATTGGATGCTAAATTACTTGAGCTTTAAGGAGTTCATAAACCTTTCTCTTGGAGAAGCTGACAGGGATTTAAATTAGTTACTAATGACCTCACTAAAAAAATAGCAGATTCTTTATAAATTACTTTAAATGAATACTGCACAGCTTAAATATTGAATAAACTATCTTAGAAATAAATGCTATTTTAATATTTTTCTATTTTCAAATTTAATGAATAATTTCATTTATTAAAATTTAAAGTGCACATCAGTTTTAGTTAGTCTATAAATTTATCCTGAAGTAACGAAGTTTGAGAATGACTGCTTTAGGCTGGAGTCCTATGTGGTAATAGACTCAGATTCTGGCGAAACAGAAGTAGCAGTAAATAAGCAGTTTTGAATCTTAATATATATTAGAGATTGAACTTTAGAATTCTTCTTCTTCTTCTTCTTCTTCTTCTATGTGCTGTGTCCCTACAGGCTGTAGGCAATAATATCCTTCACATCTCCCTATAACTTGTAAATCTTCACACTCTTTCTCTTGTTACCAATCCAAAACCTACCATACCATCCATTTACTCAAGCCTATCAAGTATGTCATGCGTTTCTTTCCCTTCTGTTCATCCTGTGAGTTTCAGATTTCCCAAGCTCTCCTTCCTCATTACATTTCCTAGAAACTTCATCTATCTTCCCAATGTTAAATATGTTTTAATTTTCTTTCAAACCTCTCCAAAACCTTGTCATTTCCTACATGTTTGGTCCATGTTATCCTCAGCATCTTTCTGTAGAACCACATTTTGGCCACTTCAAGTCTTTCTTTGATTCTTTTTTTTGCTGCCATATTAAAGGACAGACATCACATAATTGTCCAATAGTCTTTTCTTTGTTTTCCTGACTCTCAAGACTCTGCTCAACCTTTGGAATGCTAATATGCCTTCAGATCTCAGTGTCTCACTCTCCGTCTTCTGTTAGATATTCTCCAAGGTGTATAAATTTTTTGACCTGCTTGATTTTAGCATCTCTGACCTGTAACTGGCCATGCAATTTTTAAGGCACCAAATTCCCCAATAAACACAATAAACCTCAAACATCTTGCTTTATGGCCCTCGGATGCTGATTGTTGCTGGGCTTGTTTTCATGGCCAAATGAAAGTGTTTATTGCTAAAGCATTTTAGAAGAAAAGGAATTGATGTTTCAGCCATAAGTAAAAAACAGGTAAAAATCCTTCATATACTCCATATAATAAAACAGAATTTTCAAGCAATTTATCATTCAATTTAATAACAGCAATTCTAACAAATAAATTAAAGAGAAAAGGTGTTTTAGAAAAGTTAGAAAGAGTTCATAGAAAGTCTATAGTAATAAGGTCCAGGAAAACAAATGTCCATGTATATATTCTGTATGAGTGTGTCCAGAATGAAACTACTTGAGACAGATTCACCTAAAAATCTGTTGTGCAAATACACTATGTTATAATATTTTTGGTCACTTCCATTGTTTATGGCATTGCTTGGAAGGAAAGTGTGTAGAGTGTGGTAAAATAAAAAAATCCACATAATAACTAAAAACGTTTTTTCAAATATACTTTGGTAAAATGGAACAACAAAAAACAACAATGGAGCAACAACAATCTTTTCTCCCTTATATATATATATATAATGTGTGTGTATATCTTTATGGATAGAAATAGCTCACTTGGGAAGTATTTTTTGTGGGGTTGACATAATTGGATATTTTCACAAGTAATTTATGCCACTTTGGTGAATCTTCCTGCTTATTGTGAGTGCTCGAAGAAGTAAAGCTTTTTTTTTAATGTTGTGTGTGTAAGTGAGTGCACCATGTATGCTCCTGTGCATCTCTTGGATGTCTGCTCTTGTCTGCAATTGTTGTGTGCCCCTTGTGTTTGATTTAGGTCTATTCTTATATAGGCCAGAGAAAGGCTGCAAACGAAAGTCCAAAAATAAAACATTTATTTGTCATGTTCACATGTGGTTGATTTACAGCATCTACATAGAGATGACACTATGTCTGCATTTATGTGTCTATTACTAGAGGGAAAATATATTTTTATATATTTAATTATTCTTGTGTATTTTCAAAGTCCTATTTAATCCAATGGGCCATTCTTGAAGCTAGAACCTGGAGTATATGCTCTTTTTGCCAGTCTTAGTTTTACTATAAATAACATGAATAACATAGAAGGAAACATTTTAACAATTAAGAAAGAAAATATTCAACTGGTTTACTGAAAAATATTTCATTTTTGTAGAGGTTTTAAGATTTGTGCTGTCCGTTTTTCAATATGGTAGTGATTGCTGGACAATATTATCAAGGATGAAGGAAAAACTTGAAGCAACTGAAATGTGGTTCTACAGAAGGATGCCAAGTTCAAATTACACTTCAGCTAGTTGTATTCACTTAGGAGGAAATACCATTGGGAATGGTATTAATCTGTCTTTTCACCTTCCTGCTTTGGGTTAAATAGCAGCACAGTTTGGGTCCAGTCAATCATGTCTCAAAAGAGACATGATTACCCAAATGTACATCAGAATGGCACTTAAATGACTGACTGATTTAGTTCCTCAGTTGGTGTCTTATATCTTTGTCCTCATATCACTTCTAAGCCATGCTTAAAACTGATATTGAAAATTTTTCAGCCTTACTCACTTTTGAAAATTTTACAATAAGGATTTGTACCTATGTTTTATTGATTAAGCAGATTTACAAAGATAAAAAGGGGTGTAAGACAAGGATGTGTCTTTTAATTGGATCTATTCAACTTGTGCAGCATGACTATTTTGAGGACCTTAGATGTTATGTCACAATTTGATATACACAGATGATACAGTGCTGATTGCAGACATGGAAAGCAAACTACAAGACCTCCTACAGAAGGTAGCTGAAGAGAGTGACAAAAAATGACTACAAATAAACGACAAGAAAATCGAATGCATGGTCATCAGTAAAAAGAGCAACCCAAAATGCCAAATACATGTAGAGGATACTAAAATCAAGCAGGTACAAAAATTTAAATACCTGGGAAGTTTTCTAACAGAAGACGGAAAGTATGACACAGAGATCTAAAGATGAATTGGCATAGCAAAGGACGCGTTCCAGAAGCTGAGTAGAGTATTAAGAGAAAGGAAAATTTTGCTAGAAACAAAAAAGAGAGTACTGGATTGCTATGGGATGTCAGTTCTTCAATATGCCAGTGAATGCTGGACAATATCATCAAAAATGAAGGAAACACTTAAAGCAACTGAAATGTGGTTCTACAGAAGGATGCTGCAGATATCATGGATCGAGCATGTGAGAAATGATAAGGTTTTAGAAAGGATGGAAATAAAAAAGAAATTCATATTGATCATCAGGAAGAGACAACTGAAGATTCTTGGGCATGCAATGAGGATAGACGGCTTGGAGAACCTGATACTAACAGGCCAGATAGAGGGGAAAAAAGAAACAGATGAAAGCAGCAGATAACATATTTGAAGGGCCTGAGCAGGTTGGAGGACAGAATAGGGGCTGTGAGATGTTACATAAGAAAGTGTGCTAAGAGCCACCAGGGATAGGGAGATGTGGAAGGCCATGATCGGTTACGTCCTGAAAGGACAAGGCACAAGAAGATCAAACAGCTGGGTTTCAGAGGTGAATGATTTTTTGGTCAGCTCAGTAAAATTTCAGCAACTCCTCTCCCAATCGTTTGCCTGTTTAGACTGTACTTTCTTTAATACATTTAGGCTCTACTTTTTAATTTCACTATCATCAAAACTTTTCAAATTTTTAAATATTTTAAAAACTTTATTTCTTCAAATTATACATTTTCTTCGGCAATTTAGATTAAGATTAACAGATCTCTAAAATCACCTACTGACATGTCCGCAAATAAAGTTTATTTTATTTCCTTCATGTCTTTTAACAAAATTATCAAATGCTTGAACTAATCAAAGTTGTCAATTTCTGAAGGTGAAGAATGTGTTTTCACTGGAAGCAGTTGAAAAAAAAAATGTCAATTTAATTACACACAACTGCAGCGGTGCTAATGTTCAAATCATACTGAAGGCACCACTTTTAGTTCAATCAGCAAAGTTAAGCAGCATAAAGCCTGGTCAGTATTTAGATTGAGCACCACTTGTGAAAACCCACTAGTGTAAACTGTGGCAGAGGTTGATTATCATTTAGTCTTTTTAATACTCATTTCACTCCAAGCAAAGCAGTGCTGCTATTGGTGCACATATGGTTACATGAGAAGAGAGTGAAAAGAAGGAACAAAATACAGGGGGTAGTGGAGAAAGGATAAGAGAAATATGGGAATCAGGGAGATAAAAAAATGGTAACTGATGTTGCACTTAATCTCTTGGAGATTGTAGCTATCATGGAAGTAAGTATACAGAAGAGAGTTCTACAGATAGGAAGTGAGAGAAAAGAATCTGATCAAGTAGAAGTGGTGGTTACATTTGATTATTTTAACTGTAAAAGAGCGAGACCTGGTTGCCAGTCTAGTAGCTCGAGTAAATTCATGGAGAGGGGGCACCAGAGAGATAAGCTTGTCAGAGCAGAAGCCATTAAAATATTTGTAGAAAAGACAGATGGAAGCCACATCCTATCAATTAGAAAGTGACTGAAGTTGAGCTGCCAAATTGGGATCAGCTACCTTGCAGATACTTCTTTGGATTTTATCCAGAACCCTGAGAATAGCAGGAGGTCCCAACCAGATATAGAAGCAATATTCAATGCACAGATGAATGGTAGATTTGCATATGTGCAAGATAGCTTCTGACAAGAAAAATTTCCTGGCCTGACACAGTGTTATGGGGAAACACACCTATTCCTCAGATAATAGTTGGCTGGTTGTTTTGTTTTTATGGCATATCAACCTCAGCAAGTCATTTATTGCCAACTAAATTTTATTTTTTTATTGCTGGTAATACCTTTTTCTTTCAACAATTTATTGTTGTTTTTATATAAGTTTTTTGTGTCTAGTAATACTTTTTACGTTTTCAAGTATCAAGATTCATTGGGATTTGTTTTTAAGGGCAGGGTCCCCAAGTCCTACCCTTGTTATTTAACCCATAACTGGAGGGAAGGGATGGATTAATACCTTTCCCAAGAGTACCAGTGCTTAAGTGAACCGTAATTCAAACTCGGCTCACTGATTTCTTGTTCCGAGCTTGATATCCATTGCACCACAATGCACATTCCATCGCTAAACGCTTACAGCATCTGGTATTCCCAAGCAGTCACTCATCTAAGTACTGATCAGGCTCAACGTTGTTTAACTTCGGTGATCGAGCGAGAACCAGTGTATTCAATGTGATATGGCCATAAACCTCTGTTAAATGGGACAATACTTTGTTTCTGATTCTTTAACAACAGTCCACAATGTTCAAAGAAAGATGATCTTTACCAAGACACTTTGCTCATACAAAGCCATTTTTAACCATTGATCTGAGAGAGCAGTTGTCTACAGCTGACAGTTTAGATATTTTGAAACAAAATTGATGCCATGCATGACACAAAAGTTCATGCTCTGTCAAGGTTATTTAAGAATATGGCTCGAGTTTTCAGGTTGATGTTTTGGTTTTTGAGCAATTTGTGGTGTTGGCCAAAACTGCCTCCAATGCAGCCTTCTCTATATTTAATATGCTGTTCATCTCAGGTGTTCTCCAAAGAATCTGTAATGTTATCGGTCCCGACCTGGCAGCTTGACTCCAGTCATTTTCTCACCGGTGTGATGTGGCTTCCCTCCGTCTCTTCTACAAATATTTTTATGGCTTCTGCTCTGACAAACTTAGGTCACTGATGCCCCCTCCACAAGAATTTACTTGAACAACCAGACTTTACTTGACTTCAGTCCTTCCCTCATCCTTTCTCTCTATCTTAGCAACTGTCTTCACACCTGTATTCCCATCCTTCTTGCCCTTTTTCTGACACGCCCTGTAACTGGTTTTCTCTTTACTCTCCTCCTGATTTTTTTTTCTCAAATAGCTCCCTGTGCATCAGTGGCAGTACCCCCTTGCTTGGGGTGAAGCAGAGGGCTACGTAAGAGTAAAAAGATTGGAAAAGAGAAAGCTGGAAACCGCATCCTAAACAGGAAACAAGGGATGAGCCTCTTCACCTGTTCAACAGACATGGGTGGAGTGTGAACCGGGCGATAGTTTAGTCTATCTACTCCAATTGAAAAAAATAAAGAAAAGTTTGGAGTAGATAGAACGAACTATCACCTGATTCACACTCCACCCATGTCCATTGAACAGGTGAAGAGGCTCATCTCTTGTTCCCTGTTTAGGATGTGGTTTCCGGCTTTCTCTTTTTCAATCATTTCACTCTTTTCTTTTTTTCTTTCTCAATTGGAGTAGATAGACTAAACTATCACCCGGTTCACACTCCACCCACGTCTATTGAACAGGTGAAGAGGCTCATCCCTTTTTCCCTGTTTAGAATGTGGTTTCCAGCTTTCTCTTTCCCAATCTTTTTACTCTTAAGTAGCCCCCTGCACATCAGTGGCATTACTGCCTTGCTTCGTAGCGATATGATTAAAAAAAAATCAAGATGAGGACAATAGTCCGAACAATGTAAATAGTGTAAAGAATGCAATGATACAAAAAAGAGTTAACAGAATGAGATAGATACATAGATAGTAATTGATTCAGAAAAATGAAGAAGTGAAAGAGAAACAGAATGATATCGACAGCAAGCAAGATATCGATTATATTCATACACAACTGTGCACAGATATTCAGGTTCATTCATGCAGAACGCTCTACACGCAGATCTGTTTTCTGAATATTATAATATAAAGGGGAGATTCTGAAAAGAAATATCCAATTCCTCTCTTTTTGAGAGATGCAAGAAACCAGGAAGTTGGGCCACCCACAACACCTGCAAATCATATCTTCTGTAGGCACCCTCACGCTCTCTTACTTGCTCTAATTGCTGCAAATTACTTGGCACCGCTTTTTCAATCATCCTCATTTGTCTTAGAAGGTGCCATTTATAACCAGATAGAGGCTAATCTGATGACTAGCAAGGCAACTGCTATAAACTGCATTCCTTGTCATTTTTTCTGGGAACATTCCTGTACTGTTCGAACTCAATTGCCTCACACTGTATCCTTCTATAAGAGAACAATGCATTGGATGTATGCATTTAAGTAAAAATAATAATATGATATCCACTTCTTTGAACATACATTTCATGTGCATCATGAAAGCAAACTGAAATATATATGTATCTATCATGTTGTTATTGAATATACACTTTGCATCTATATCTTACAGATAAAAGAATGCAATTTCACATTTGGCATATGCTAATTGTAACTACTTCAAAATCATAATTAAATAACATTTTGTCCTAAATTTAGTTTATCTATTTAATTTCATATTCCCCTCTAGCATAATATATATATATATATATTTCTTGTATCATGATACACAATTCTGTATTTTGTATCATGATACAAATTTTTGATTTCTTGTGTCACAATACACAAATTTGCTTTCTTGTATCATGATACATATTTCTGCTTTTTGCATGATGATAATTTTTGTTATTTTCTGGTAGCATGCTACATAATTTTGCTTTATAAACATGATACACATTTGCATTCTTCCCGGAATACACACGTTGGTTTCTTTAACCATAATACACTTTTTTGTTTTATCGTAAAACATTATTCATTTTTGTTTTCTTAGCAAGATACACATTTTTTACAATAATATTCTTCCTATACAAGGTACAAGAGCCATTCAATGTAAGGAGGCATAGTTTATAGGGATATGTAGGAAAGTTGACGATTATCATCAGACGTGAACAAGTTAATATTGTAGTGATCCAGGAAGCATCCCCTTGGGAGTTGGTTACCCAAAGCAATAGTTCTTGAGGAGATGTCTCTCGGGTGAAATTTCATCTCATTAAAAGACTCATTCAGTCATTTAACTGTCATATATGATACACACCACTTGGCCACTCTTTTGATCCACGATCAAATAGGATGAATATTTTCTAGCAGTAGGTTGCTATTTCTTTCTGCAGTAGACTGGTTGCCAACCAAGGCTACAGAACTAAATCTGTCCCATTAATTTGCAGTGAATGTTAGAAAAGCTTGAACTAAGGAATGTAGTTCATCTGAACTGTTTCCATGGAAAAAGCAATCAAGTAGCAAGAGACTCGCAATGTTTATTCTGTGAAAAAGAAATTGTCGGGAGGATAATAATTCACCCACAAGGACGCAATGATGTTTTTGGACTCTATCAAGGCTGAACAATGAAACTAGGCTGCTTTTTCCTATACATATACTGGTAACCTTAGTTCATTTTCAGCCTAATCTTTGACTCTTGTAGAATATATCAGGAGTCAGATATTTACTACAGCAGTTCAGTATCATATAGAATACAAATCCTATATCATCCATCAATTAACTAAAATCACACAAAGCAAAATTTGCACACTCCCAAAAGGAGATCAACACGACTAAATACATTTTGGACCCAGGCCAAGGCAAATTTCACAAGTCTTTGTGAAAACCAAATTTCTGGATCCTGATTGGATAAGAAATAGAAATTTCATATATGACGTCAGTCAAACATTTTTTTCACGCCTAAGAATAAAAATGCCTGATGGAGCAACATGAGAAACTTTCCTATTTAAACCATGTTCGCTGACCGGTCAAATTTAGTCCGAATGGGAGCGGTATCTGATAGCATCTCACAACGTAAAGAAGAAACTTCAAGCTGAATCGGTCACTTCTAGCTGACCTCTTCTTCAATTTTTTTCTTCTTTTTTACTCCACGCCGCCAAAGAAAACAACAACAACATGGACACTTTGTCTGCAATTAAGTACTATTTTTTTTTATTCCTTCTGTCTCACTCTGTCACCAACATACCGAAAAATGGAAAGGAACATAAAACTTTACATCCTGCTACTACACAACCATGAACTCTAAACTTCTGTGGACATTTTAAATACTTACATTTCTCTTTGAACAATTTTAATTACAAAACTACAAGCATTTTCTCAATGAACAATTTTCTTCTTACAAATATTTTATGGTGTTCAGTTAACAAAATTTCATTTATAAATTTCTTCTTACAATTTTTTCATTCTGTTAATAAATCTTTACTTTAATGTACACATGAAATATTTCATCCTTCCACATTTCAACATCGACCTTCAACGTTCTGATATTTAAAATGCAAGGACTCCGGATGTGTTTGGCACAAGGCCAATTATCCAAGCATCACCGAGGCCCTTACAATCTATAGCGATTGATTGTATGTACGAGTTTCTCTTGAGGTCAAGGCTGAATTTCGCTTGAAGACGGATAGGAAATGAATTTAGTAAATATACAAAAATAAAAATGGATGTTAGGCATCGATGCGCCTTCTCACGAAACCTATTCTACTTATTCTTCAGTATAAAGCAAAAATTCGTACGTGGAACGGAATTTTCTAGAAAATGATATTTAGATGAGCTTCGTTCTTGAAAAAAATCGATGAACACATGCAATTGTATACGGATGTATTTGATAGCGGCTCGAAATTTGAAATCGGGAACCAGAGTTCGAATTCTAGTTTATTGTAAATACCTTTTCGGAAAGGTATTGATTCATGCACCTAGGATGTGCGTTGTGGTGCAATGGATATCAGTTCGGAACAAGAAATCGGGTAGCCGAGTGCGAATTCCAGTTGAATTCTTTGCATTCACTTACGCGCAAATATTTTGGGGAAGGTGTTAATCCGTTTCTTCCCTCCAATTATGGGTTAAATAACAGGACAGATTGGGTTCTAAAGACTTGGTCGGCAACCAGTCTACCGCAGAAATTAATGGCAACCTACTGTGGGATAACCACCTGCCCAGTCAGTCATGTCTCTTTCGAGACATGATCGCCCAAGCGTGTATCACGTATGGCACCTGACTGATTGATTCACTTTTCCCCCTCCTAACACCGATTTAAATAAAAGCGCAGACTAGGATTTTTCGCCGTGGTTGCTAACCTGTTTAAGAAAGGAACAATTCAAAACGGGTATAACCTATTCATCCAATAACAACCAACAACTCAGTATGGAAAACACAGCAGAAATGTCTAGTCTCTTTTAAAGGATGCTCTATTTATAGACTAATGTGGCCAATATCAGAGTTAGAACGTATCTTAATATATGGCCTGACGATTGCGTTTAGTATGAAACAGACTTTCACCTCTTGGTTTTGTCTTTAATGTCCACTAAATATATATATATATATATATATATATATATATATATATATATATATATATATATAAACAAAGAGAGAAAGAGAGAAGGTTGGTGTGTATGTCAGTAAATATTCGAAGAGTTATTGTAAAGATTTTTAGCCAAACAAGTTCCAAAAGTGAAATCATTATTCTGATGTCTTCTTTTCCGCATTTCACCAAATATCTTGCGTGTTTGTGTTTGTGTGTATATGTGTATGTATGTAACAATGAAAGAGAGTGTATATGAATGTGTGATACAAAATTTTGTGGTGAAGCAATTCCAAAATTCTGAACGATTGAACAAGCTACAGATATGGGGAAGATCTTAGAACGAGGACATTTTACCATCTTCTCGTATCTCTCTCTCATTATATATATATATATATATATATATATATATATATATATATATGTGTGTGTGTAGTCGCTTATCTTTTATTTCCTTACAAAATTCGTTTTCGTTCCTCTCTGACGGCAAATCTACTGCCAAATAGCTATTTTATTGGCTCGATGACAATGACGCAGATAAGGCAGCAAAAAGTAATCCCTAAAGGATATTCAGCTGTTTGTTTAGGCCCCCAATCTGTTCTCAGAGTCCCAAACTGTCCTCTATACAGATACGTTTCTCCCTCTTGATATCAAGTATCACTTTCATCTTGCCATTCCTGTGCTCACCCTTACACATGCTTGCTGATTCTCTCTAAATAAATGCCGACAATGCAAGCCATGGCTCTTCGCGTGAAGTCTTTTGCCTCCGCCCCAAACTCTGGGGAAGCAGGCACTATTATTACAGCTTCGGGGGCCACTGAGACTTTCTCAGAATGACGTACTCCCCAAAAATGTTTCGCTTCATTTTTTTTTTAATTTATCATATAAATCGGTTTTATTGGTATTTTATTCTATGTTTAGTTTTCCTTTATCTTACTGAGATTTTTTTTAATAATCAAACAAAAATCGAGAATGATTGCGTTTATAATATCGGAAAGTTGACAGTGACAAAAAAAAAGGTAATTGTGCTCCTATTAATTCACATGTTTTCCCTGTTTGGCACATTAAATTAGGTTTGCACGGTATGTTTTTTTTATGCGCCTTGTCTCTTCAGGACGTAGGCAATCACGGCCATCAACATCCCCCTATTTCTTGTAGCTCTGAACAATTTTTATCTTGTATCTCTCCAAAATCCTACTCTACCGTCCACTTGTTTAAGCCTATCAAGTATATTTTACGTTCCTTTCCCCTGTCTTATTTTCCTTCTATCCGTCCAGTTAGTATTAGCTTTTCCAACCCCTTCTTCATCATTACGTGTACTAGAAACTTCACCTATCTTTTCTTCGTCTTAAATATAAGTTTCCTTTTCGTTTCCATTCTCTCTAAAACCAAAACTCTTAGGTCCATTGTATCCCCAGTATCCTTCTGTAGAACCACATTTCTGTTGCGTCGAGTTTCTCCTTCATCTTTGATGAGATTATCTAGTATTCACTGCCATAGGGGAGGACAGATATGACATAAAGATCCAGTAATCTTTCCTTTGTTTTCAATTAAATTTTCCTAAGTAATAATATTAATAGTAGCAACATTAATAATAGGAGTAGTAGTAATAATAGTAGTATTAATAGTTGTATTCCTAATGAAAGCAGTAGTAATATTCAAATTAGTAGTAGGATTAATAGTAGTAGCAGTATTATTAATATTAATAGTTTCTTAATGATAGTAGCAGTGACAATCATACTAGCAGCAATAGTAGTCCATTAATAGTGATAACAATGATAATGTTAACTTGATTTAACCCTTGAAAATTTATGTTTTCATATTTTAATATCCTTAATTCTTAAGTTAATGATTGAGTAAGTTAAAGGATATTTCTACGAAAATGAAATATCCGTAGGTAATTCACTTTCAATATCTGAGCTTAACTCCTTCACTAAAATATTACAATGACAATCATAAATGTGAATACTGCTGATTATTTTAAGAAGAGGGTACAAATGAAAAGATTTGAAATCGACAACTTTTTCCATTTCACTGAAATATCCGTTAAAAACTTCTACATTTTCATTTTTATTTTTTATTTTCTCTGTGAAATCAATATCTTTCCCCACTTTCCACATTATCAAAACGGAATAGCCCATTATTTATTATGTATTGACAGGAGATAATGGTCGTGCAAACTAATGAGGAGAAGGACAAGGTAAATTATAATGGGATGTTTTTATCTTTCCTAATCCATGTTATTCACAGTAGTTTGTTAGGTTATCTTCTTCTTTTCCCAACCCGCTTGCTTTCAATATATCCTGTGAGTGTTACATTCTCCAATCCATCTTTTCTCATTATGTACTCTAGAAATTTTAACTGTCACTTTCTAAGTATAAGTGCGTTTTTTCCATTTGTGTTAAATCTTCAGTCCGTGATATTCTCAGAGTAGAATTCTGTAAAACCTTCATTTTGTGGCTTCAAGTCTCTTCTTCATGTGTAAAATGTTTGTCCAGCATTCTCTGCTATATAAGAGTTTGAGTTTGGGTTTCAGTTTTGTTTAACGGCATATCAACACCTTTGTGGGTTATTTAATGCCAAAAAGGTGGGGGTTTAAGGTATTTCAGTAATGTTCAGTCATGGTGAGAAGGTTGATTTTGTGAGATTTTAATAAAAAAAAGATTGTTTTTATTCTTTTTATTTTAGAAAACTGGAAATGTCATAGTTTTTAAATCAAAAATGTTTTGCTGAGAATAATTTCTCTTCAAAATTCTATTGTTGCTAATATCTTTCCTTAAAAAATGTATATCTTTTTTTTTTAATAAAAGTCTATTTTTATGTATATATTTCTATAAAAGTATATTTTTATACTTTTAATGTTTTTTAACTCCAGTTTGGGGATTAACTCTTTGCCCATCGCTGGGATCGTAGCAGGTGCTACCACTCCGGATCAGAGTAGACCTGAGAACAACACCAATTAAGAAGTAGTTTCATGCTTCTCACAACCTCCCAATCAGAGGCTTTGATGCAGGATGCAGTTTACCGTCATGCCCAGGAACTCTGCTATATAAGAGGACCGAAAAACGTTATAATAGAGAAAATGCTTAATTAAAAAAAAAAAAGCAACATTAATGAGATGGAATAATAGATTAAAAATCTTTTATCTTGCAAAGGAATAATTTTGTCATTCACTATAACTCAAGCGGGAGTGTAATCGAATATCGGAATTTATGCGTTGTTAATTGGACTAATGTAATTTTACAATAGTCTGCCGGATCACTTCTTGGATGACTGTCAAGCTCCTAGACATTACTCATTCAAGAATTTATTAAGCCACTAATGTCACCTAATTAACTCGTGATTGCTTTTCACCCAGCAAACCAAAGCGTTATTCGTCTTCTATGTGCACTTCAGGACGTAGGCGATCATGGCTTTCCACGTCTCCATATCCCTGGTGGCTCTTAGCACGCCTTCTCCTTTTACACCATGCAATCCTCGTTCCGTCATCCACTAGCTCACGCCCATAAATCTAGAATATAAATGTATAGAAACTAGCATGGCCAGAAAATGAGGGATCAGTTTATATATTGATTATAATGTAGAATTGATGCCCCATTTTATACACGCATTATAATTTCTTATAAACAGTTGGCATATATATTCTTCTTCTATGTGCCCTGTCCCTTCAGGACGTAGACGATCATGGCTTTCTACGTCTCCCTATCCCCGGTGGCTCTTAGCACGCCTTCTCCTTTTACACCATGTAATCCACGCTTCGTCATCCAAGCCCATAAACCTAGAATATAAATGTATAGAAACTAGCATGGCCACAAAATGAGGGACCAGTTTATACATTGATTATGATATAGAATTGATCTCCCATGTTATACACACATTATAATTTCTTATAAACAGTTGGCATATATATTCTTCTTCTATGTGCGATGTCCCTTCAGGACCTAGGTGATCATGGTTTTCCACGTTTCCCTATCCCTGGTGGCTTTTAGCACGCCTTCTCCTGTTGCACCATGCAACCCTCGCTCCATCATCCACCCGATTAGGTCCTTCGAATATGTTATCCGTTGCTTTCCCCTGTCTTTTTCCCTGTAAACCACTGTTTTACAACTCGGGAGCTGGGGCTTTTTTGTAGGCTCGCTTATGTTGAAAGTGGGCACCTCGACATGGTGTAATGGTTAACAAGCTTGTCTTGCTAGAACAATTAAATAAGTAGTGATTTTGATCCTGAGTGCCTCATACTTTTGATCTCGTGTTACATCTAAGCTAGGCTAAGAAAATAACCACTTACGTTGAAATGAGTCACTAGAAGTTTTATTTCATTTGGGGACCGGTGAACATGCGGTAATTTTTCAATTTTCCATTTTCAAAAATCTTTTAATATTGGCTACAAAACAAATATTACTGAAAGGTATCTAAAACAGTCAAATACCCTTGGGAAATGTATTAATCCGTCTCTTCCCTCCAGTTATGGATTAAATAACTGAACAAATTGGGTTCTATAGCCTTGGCTGGCAACCAGTCTACCACAGAACGTAATTACAACCTTCTGCGGAATAATCTTCTGCCCAATCTGCTATGATCTCCCTAGCGTGTATCACGTATGGCACTTGACTAAAACAGTAAAATTCTACTAAACTTTTCTTCATTACTTTTCTATCTTCGTGTATGGATGAATGGGGTTTTAGTAGAGCTACAAAACTTCTTACTTAACTAAATCAACTGCAAATTACGAAACGAAGAGATATCACTTTTAAAAGAGCCTTTGCTAGTAAGCACAAACCCAACCATCGCATTGAACACATTGAGATAATTATCAAATAAAATTTTTAGCATTTTAATCACTGGCATTTATAATAATAATGAAAACAATACTAAAATTATTTTGGTACTTTTATGGTGCATTGGATATCGACTCGGAACGAGAAATCGGGGAAGCCGAGTTCGAATTCCAGCTGAATTCATTGCATTCACTTACGCACAAATACCATTGGGAAAGGTATTAATCCGTTCATTCCTTCCAGTTATGGGTTAAATAACAGGACTGTTTGGGTTTTATAGCATTGGTCGGCAACCAGTCTACCGCACAAAGAAATGGCAACCTACTGCGGGATAATCTTCTGCCCAGTCAGTCATGTCTCTTTCGAGACATGATCGCCCAAGCGTGTATCACGTATGACACTTAACTGACTGACTTAAGTGTTATTTTGCTATGAAAGATGAATTTAGTATAATACACAAAATTTAATTTAACATGAGGTTTTGACAAAAACGTTTGTGCCTAACAAAGGAGCTGGTTGAAAAAAAAGGTTGGGAAATAGTGGTTTAAACAATTCAAACATTGAATCCTCTCATTCGCAGAAGTTAGGATTTATTTGAAATTGATTCGTTTCTCGAAACAAACTTCATTTTCATGCCCTTATATGGTGTCGCAAAAGTCATTCTCTTCAGTTGAAACTCACATTTATCGTCGGTCAGTGACTTTTTTAAACCCGTATTATACATTAGCACTTCTGCTGCTATGAACGTATGTATAGGTCTTTCCATAATTTATATGAACCTTCTATATCTCAGAATATCTACACACCGTGAAATGTCGGTCCCTAGCGCTTGCGTTACAAACTATGGCTTGTGCTCTGTTCAAATCAGTCGAAGTGCTGATAGCAGACGCAGAAAGAAAACTACAAGACCTCCTACAGAAGGTAGCTGAAGAGAGTGACAAGAAATGACTACAAATAAGCTGTAAGAAAACCGAATGCATGGTCATCATAAAAAAAAGCAGCCCATTCATTTGCTTAAGTCTATTAAGTATGTCACTTACTGTTTGTTACTGCCCCTATTTCATTTTATCTGCGCTGGATCAGATTCTTCCAATCTCTCCTTCTTCATCAATTGTCCCAGAAACGTCAACTGTCTCTTCCTGATGTAACCTATAAGTTTTCTTTTTTTTCTCCATTTTCTCTAAAACTTCGTAATTGCTCAAATATTCAGTCCAATGGTATACTCAGCATCCTTCTGTAGAACCATATTTCTCTTATTTCGAGTATCCTCTTCATCTTTAATGAGATTGTCCAGCAATCACTGCCATATGAGAGAACTGATATCACTTAACAGTTCAGTGCTCTTTTCTGTGTTACCATCTAAATTTTCTTGTCTCTTAATACTCTGCTTAGCTGTTGGAATACGTACTTCAAGTTGACTTGAAGCCATTCCAATGCACCTTTGGATCTTACTGTCGCACTTTCCGTCTTGTGTTAGAACACTTCCAAGGTATTTAAATTTCTGAATCTGCCTGATTTATTATCCCTGACCTGTATTTGGTATTTCGGAATTCTTTTTGTTTTCTGATGACATTGCATTCAGTTTTCTTGTACTTTCTTGGTTAGTACTTTCTTCTCGCTTTTCTTTGGCTATATTTTTTCCCGTATCTGCTGTCAGCGCTGTTTTATCTGGATATCTTATGTTGTTAAGATTATGATCGACAATGATGAATCTTCTAAGGATTTCTAGTTCTCTCTGAATTGTTTTACTGTATCAGTCAGTTAAGTGCCATACGTGATACACGCTTGGGCGATCATGTCTCGAAAGAGACATGACGGACTGGGAAGAAAATTATCCCGCAGTAGCTTGCCATTGCTTTCTGCGGTAGACTGGTTGCCGACCAATGCTATAGAACCCAATCTGTCCTGTTATTGAACCCATAACTGGAAGGAATAGACGGATTAATACCTTTTCCAATGGTATTTGCGCGTAAGTGAATGCAATGAATTCAGCTGGAATTCGAACTCGGCTCCCTGATTTCTCGTTCCGAGCCGATATCCACTGCACCACAACGCACATCCTGTTTTACTGTATATGATGAATAAATCCGGTGAGAAGGCACATCTTTGTCTTACACCCCATTTTATTCGTGTAAATCTTGCCGAACTCGTTTCTTGTCTTAATGAGGAAGTTCTTTTGTCAGTATAGATTTTTGTTTATTTGAATATATTTTCTGAATATGTCAAATTTGCCGAGCAGCTCTTAATCTTTGCTATAGAGTATGCAATCGAAACCAAATTTACAGTACTTATGTCTACTAGCCGTAAACAACTTTATAGTATACTGGCAGTATAGCCCGGGGTTTCTCGGGTGTAATGAAAGCTTTAAAACTAATCCATGGTACTACTTGGACGTTGGCACGAAAGACTAAAAAGCAATAGTTGTTTCCAGTTAAAGCGAAACCGTAGACTGAAAGAAAAATGAATGGATGTAAGTCAAATTTTAATTTCCTGGTATCGATATCAAATAAGTTTTTTTTTCATCGTAAACTGGATTTTGAAGGCTAAAAAAGTCTTCTGAGTAAATGGTATCATGGCTGAGACTAAGAACTACAATTATACCTACTTAGAGCCAAACCCGAAGCAAAAACTAAAATAAAAGGGCTGAAAAAACTACAAACATACAGGCAGATATATAGACACACACACAAACATCTTGCCTTATATATATATATATATATATATATATATATATATATATATATATATATATATGTATATATAATCGATTTTTTGCACTATTATAAGAACTGCAACCTTGAAACTTCTGAATATCATTTCTTATATCTTTGTCTATTAGTGTATCAAATTTGATTAAAATCGGACCACTCCTTCTATAACCCGATTTTTTCGATTATCGATTTTCCATATTTATCATGAGTACCTCGACACAAAACCTAGCTAAGAACACTCACAGATGCTTATCGTACAACTGTAAATTTTCAAGAAAATCGGTTCAGCCTTTTGGAGTCTATAGGTAACAGACATACACATACACACAGACAAAGTTCCATTTATAAATAAGTTTAGATTTTCACTAAATCGCAAATACCTAGTTTCTCAAAACTGAACAGTAATTCCTGGCAACAAGCCTATTGTAATATAGTAGATACATCCATCGCTAAATCCGCTGCTATAAAAGTCGGTTCTCTGTGCAGGGCCCGGAAGTTTTTCCCGTCTGAATCTATCCTGCACATTTATAAGTCTACCTTTGGCCCGTGTATTGAATACTGCTGCCACATCTGGTCAGATGCCCCTGCTATTCTCCTCGGGGTTCTTGACAAAACACAACGGAGAGTCTGTAATGTGATCCATACCAACTTGGCGGACCGCCTGCAGTCTCTCACTCACCGGCCTGACGTGGCTTCCCTGTGCCTCTACTATAAATAATTTTACGGCTTCTGCTTCAATGAACTTAGATCACTGGTGGCCCCTAGGTATGAATTTGCACGAGATAATAGATTAGCTACTAGTTCCCAACCTGTTACTGTGAAACAGATAAGATGTAACCGCAATTTCTACTCCAACAGCTTCTTTCCTCGCACTTCCCGCCTGTTGAACGCCCTTCCATACACTTGCTTCCCCGACAGCTACAATCTCCAGGAGTTTAAATGTAAGGTCAATAGACACCTCATAACACACTAACTAGCATCCATTTTCTCAAACACCCTTCCCATATACCCAACCCCCATCCTCGCTATCCTTACCCGTCTATCACCCTCCTTCTGACATTTCCTATATCTCACCACTCTTTCCAATCACTATGTAACCCCCTGCGTAATGGAATGCCTTGCTTGGGGTGAAATGATAAAAAAAAGTGTTAATATTAACGTTAGCTTTGCTTGAACAAGATGTTGTCTTGGATATTTGAGGATAAGGAGATTATGATACTTTACTCTTTCAAACTGGGAGGGGCTGACTTTTTTTAAAAAACGACATCAAAAATATTTTCCATTTTCTTTTTTTTTTTTTAAGACTAGATCATCGAAATTTAGCTCTGGAGGGAAATAAGCAATGCAGGTATCTTAGTCACGAGATACGCCCCAGGTTAAAAAATATTTCTCTACAAAGTTATGAACCTTTGGTGTTTGCGCATCACGATCGTCTCGACATCTTCAGGAAGAAAACACATTTTTAACTGCCAGCATAAGAACAACTCGAGTTCGTTAAAGACACTGAATGATCGCAAAGCAAATGTAAAGAGATATGTGCCTGTGTTTTATAGATTTTGCAAAAGCGTTTGATAAAATACATCACAATATTGGGGGCGGGTAAAAAATGGAAACACCTGGTACCATAATAGCATAAGTAGGAAAATTTTATTATACTGTCAAAGACTGTCTATTTTTATGTTTGTTGATTTAATATTACGAATAATCCATTTTTTTTTTTTGCTAAAATTGTTTTTTTATAGTTCTAAACTTATTTATAAATGGAACTTTGTCTGTGTGTGTGTGTGTGTGTATCCGTTACCTATAGACTCCGAAACAGCTGAACCGATTTTCTTAAAAATTTACACAGTTGTACTATAAGCATCTACGAGTGTTCTTAGCTAGGTTTTGTGTCGAGATACACCCGATAAATATTGAAAATCGATAATCGAAAAGATCGGCTTATAGAAGGAATTCCCCGATTTTAATCAAATTTGATACTCTCATAGACAAAGACATAAGAAACTACATTCAGAAGTTTCAAAATTGCAGTTCTTATAATAGTGCAGAAAATCGATAATATATATATATATATATATATATATAAAAGGAAAGATGTTTGCGTGTGTGTCTGTTTATCTGTCTGTATGTCCTTTATACAAATCCACAATTTTTATCTGATTCTCACCAAACTTCACACAAATATTCTTTAGGCGCTGAGCCTGAGCTCAAGGGTTATGGATTAGTTTTAAAGCTTTCATTACACTCGAGCAATGCCAGGCTATACTGCTAGTCATATATATAGCAATACAATGAATGCTGGACAATCTCTTCGCAGATGAAATAACCGCCTCGAAGCAAAAGACATGTGGTTCTGCAGAAGGATGCTAAGGATACCATGGACAGAAAACGTGAGCAACGGCAAAGCTTTAGAAAAACATCGAAAAAATCGTTGATATTTCTATGACAATGCGGAAAAAAGAGTTAGAAAAGTTTACATTCACAGGAAAAGCAAGTTGGGACAGTAGAAAACATCGCATAACATATCTATAGAGCTTTTGTAAAGGATTGGCAGATCAGGGATTGGGAGAGATAGCAAAAAAATATTTAAAAGCTATAAAGAAGAGGAAATTGTGGAGTGCCATGATCACGATTATCTTGAAAGAACATGGCATATACGAGAAAAATATTCCATTTTTTTATTTCCGCGTCTGAATTCTTGTGGGTCAACAAGACTCTGCGATCACTGGCTTTTGTTTTAGATTAATTCCGGGAAAGAAATAGTAAATTAAACAAAGACAAAATTGCTTTTGCCTTGCCACGAAACCCTTAATACTCTTAACAGAATCGTTGATAGGAGCGCTATAATGGACAATTATCAATGGAATGCGGTTTCTGCCGGAGATTTTCCGAATGGTTAAATTGGATAAGGAAAGGCTTTATCTTAAATTACTAGAAAAAATATGTTCTTGTAATTCGTTTATGGCACTATGCATATTTTATCCAGTTGTTTCATGCCTTCCAAGATAATTAGGGAAACTCAACAGAAACATGATTAGAATGTTTATTAGCTTTGAGATTACTACAGCTTTTGTTTAGTGTTTTCACTGTTTAATGTCAATACACACGAGGCTTATTAGCAAAGAAGAAGGTGTAGTGTGTTCATAGATTATGAAAAATAATGTAGTATGATCTACTCTGTCATTTAGCTTACACTTAGTCTACTGTTTAAAATCAGGATAAAAACGTTTAGAATTTTTGTGAATGTTTTATTTAAGGAAATTTGTCATTTTAGTTTTATCAGTGACGAATAACAAGAAATCCCTTCACAAATACAATAGAGTATTCATGTCAAATGTTGATTTCAGTACTAGAAAGATATTGACGTTCATGAGCTATAACAATTATATAGTAGCTGTTTAATTTCCTGTAACAAAAATATTATATTCTTGTATATATATATATATATATATATATATATATATATATATAAATGAATAAGGAACGAAGAGAATATTTACAACGTTCAAAACATTAATTTAAAACAGTTCTCAATATAGTAATAGAGCAATTAATATTTATTATAAATTATACATTAATAAACGTTATTTTTTAAAAATAACGTTTATTACCATCATTACTAACTACCTGATGAGACATTGTTCTTTCAATGTCGAAAAAAACATGTACACTTTTGAGTAGATTTCAGTTTGTACATGTTCTAAAGTATTATATATATATATATATATATATATATATTTAGATAGATAGGGTGTTGATAATATTTGCGTGCACATTAAATATTTATAATTTTAATTGTATTTGTGATAGAAATAATCTGCGAAATCTTTTATAAAGTTTAATGTACCTAGTTTTAAGTGTAATTATTGAATAATTCTTTCCCACAAAATTTGCAACATTACTTGTCTCGATCCGGGTTTTTTTCCGTCGCCCTCTTTCTATTGATAGAGTGACGGGAAAACCAGCATTCAGCAGTGGGCAAGATCCTGTGTCTTGTGAAGTCAGTTTCGTGGACATCTTGTTCCTAAAGTTGCTCTGCCTTGTGGGACCATGTCATTTTGCTGCCTCACGTTCCATTTTCTTTCTCTGCCTATTACCCCCGTAGCGGCTTGAAGGAGTTATCGTCTAGGTATATTCCCTAACCATAATATAATTATGCCATAGTTTCAAACAGACATTCTGAAGGCAGGATAAGAGAGAAACGTGTAAATAGATAAAGAGCTTGGATAAAGATGTGTTTGAGTGTAGTTTAACGGCATATCAACCTCTGTGGGTTATTTAATGCCAAAAAGGTGGGGTTTTAGGGTACTTTTTTAATGTTCGGTTGAGAAAGGATGTGCGTTGTGGTGCAGTGGATATCAAATTCCAGCCGAGTTCGAATTCCAGTTGAATTCATTGCATTCACTTACGAGCAAATACCCTTGGGAAAAGGTACTAATCCGCCTCTTCCTTCCAGTTATGGATTCAATAACAGGAGATATTGGATTCTATAGCCTCGGCTGGCAACCAGTCTACCGCAGAAAGCAATGGCAACCAACTGCAAGATAATGTTCTGCCCAGTCAGTCATGTCTCTTTCGAGACATGATCACCCAAGCGTATTTCACGTATCGTATTTAAGTGACTGTTTAACTATAGTGAGAAGGTTTATTTAGTTAGATTTTGATAATTTTTTTAATTTTTAATTTTAGAAAACTGAAGATGTCTTCTAGTTTTGTATTAAAAATGTGTTGCTGACAATAATTTGTTACCTTTAAAAAGGTATTATTGCAATAATTCTTTTCCTAAAAATGTGTAATGGCATGTTTTTCTTCAAAAATATGTAATAACAATTGTTTTTCTTCAAAAATGTATATACTTCCATAGTGTTTTGGCCCCAGTTTCGGGGTTTAACTATTTGCCCATAGTTGGGACCCTAACAGGTGCTACCACTCCGGTCAGGGTGGACCTGGGAACAACAGCAGTTAAGAGGTAGTTCCATGCTTCTCACATCCTCCCAATCAGAGCACTTGCTGCCGGATGCAGTTTACCGTCATACCCAAGACCTTTGGATAAAAATGGTGCAAAGCGTCAAACGTTGCTTTTAGAACTTTAAACGACAGAGAGCTTTGAAGAGCAATATTCAGAAGCTACAGGGCACATAAATGAAGAAGAATATAAGAGAGAAAGAGAGAGACACGGAAGTATTAAAAAATATTTAAATCATTGAATTTAGTTAGCATTAAGAATGAAACCTATAAATAAAGAAAACCGACGACCACTTTGGCTTTAGATAGGATGTACTTGAAATGGAAGCAAGGTTGAAACGAACAACTTTGAATCCTAGCCAAGATTCAATTGGTTTTAATTGATTCTACTGCTGTTATAAGTGTCCATGGTTCAAGTAGGCTTTTGCAGAGATTGTATAATTAAAAGATTAGATGAATTTCATTGGAGTCATCATCTGCCGTCTTCAACGCGTAAAGAGAACAAAGAATATTAGCCTTGTTAACTGTAGTCGTACTTAATGAACTTCCATTGGAGGTGCAGGGAAACCAATAATGGTCTAACATTTTATAGCCTTCCATTATTTTTTTTATTTTTATTTTTATTTTTTACACACCTTTTACTCGAGAGAACCGCGTAGATCAATTAACAGAAAATGACAGGATTTTGAATGGGTGTTTGTCCGAGTGGTTAAAAGGTTAGTTTCCCGAACATGAGCCCCGCGTTAGTTTCCCACCATACTGGTAAAACAACTATGACGCATAATTTCTTGATTTTCATCAATCTGAAAAGATGATCCAAGCCATACACTAGCATTAGAAAGTGTCTAAAAATCTACACAACGTCTTAAACCAAGCATGGAACGTGAAGCTTTCTGGAAGCCATTGATGACTGTAAATGTGTCATCGTGACCAACGGTTCCATGTTTAATCTTTTGTTCAATGACTGATGACATCAAATTAAGCGCTCTTAGCCAAGTTTTGTGACATGCACAGTTGCAGTTGACAATGTGTATTTTGGAGAGAGAAAAATGTGTCTGAGCAGGCTGTTACTCCTTGCTTATCTGACATTTCTGGTCTTCATAAATTTCAAGCTCGTTTGTCAGACATAATTGTAGATTTAGCGGTTAAAAAGAATGCTAGATATATAATTAAAGTCCCGCAGTATATGCGTTACGGTTATCATATTATATGGTTATATCAACTCCAAAACAGAAATCAGAGAGCCGAGTTCGAATTTCGGTCCAGTTCGTTGCATTCACTTACGCGCAAATACCGTTAGGAATGGTATTAATCCATCTCTTCTCCCTCTAGCTGTGTTGAAGAGCAAGACAGGTTGGGTTCTCTATACTTGGTTGGCAGCTATTCTACCACAAAAAGAAATGGCAATCTACTGGGGGGAAAATCTACTCTCTAGTCAGTCATGGATCGAAATAGACCTGATCGACCAAAGTATATCACATATGGCATTTGATTGAATATGGGGATTAAATTCCCTCAGCATGCTAATCATTGGTGATGTTGTTTTTTTTTATAGAAAACATTAGTTTTTACAGAATTGAATTGTTAGTCCCATACCCAACCTCTTATGAATTAAAGGTTATTCTTCCTGTAGAAATTTACAACAGCGGCTAAAAAGCTAATTAGCTGAAAAACTTATTTGGGCATAAGTGAAGTTCGAATTTCAGTCAGGTTCATTACATTCACATACACGCAAACCTTCTTGAGAAAGGTATGAATACATCTCTTTCTCCCAGCGTTTGATTAAATAGTAGGATTTGTATCTGGAAAAAATATTTGTTATTCCAAAAAAATAAAATTAGTAATGCAATATTCACTCACAAAAAAGTTAAATTTTCCGACAATCGAAATTTGTTTTGGCTTTAAATAACCCATAAATGATTGATAAGCCGTAAACGTTGGGTGTAAGTGAATACAGTGAGCCTCAACAGTGTGTGTAAGATTGCATTACCCGGCCCAGTTAGTGAATATACAAGTACGATGTCAAAAAATTCATGAACCAGTAATTTAATCCACTAGTTTATTGACCGATGGGACAATCCGGAGTATAGAACTTACAGCCTTAAATCTCAATCATATTGTCAGCTATTATTACTTTTTCGTTAGTATTTTGATTGTAGATTTTTTTCTGCTTTTTTTTTTTTTGCATCTATTACCGTCGATCTACGGAAGGAAACAAACCGCGTAAATTGTAAATAAAGAATAAATTCCCACCCTTTTACAGTTAAACAAATAAGATGTAACCGTAAATTCTACTCCAACAGCTTCTTTTCTCGCGCTTCCCGCCTGTGGAACGCCCTTCCACAACTCTGCTTTCCCGACAATTACAATCTCCAGGTGTTTAAATGTAGGGTCAATAGACACCTCCTATCACACTAACTCCCAATTATTCTCAGAACACTCTCATCTACCCAACCCTCATTCTCGGTATCCTTACCCGCCTATCACCCACCCTCTAACATTTCCTATATTTAATTATCCTTTCTCCACTCTACGTTGCCCCCTGCGCAGTAGTGGCAGTGACATGCCTTGCTCGGGGTGAAACGCTTATAAAAAAGAAAAAAAAAACCTCTAGGCGGTAACCAAAACAATTCCTTTTCACCTCGGAATAACTGCTTCCTTACAGCAGCTGCTCGGATGCTCGAGTTGATGCTTACAGTTGATAGAAAATGCAATTTTACATTTGTATAGTGAATCTTGTTTTTCTTCTATCACTCAGCGTCATATTTTTTATAGGTTTCATGATATTTCTTTCCTTTTTTTGTAGTGTGCTTTCTGTCTTTTATATAATGTCAGTCTAGATAAATTGCATCGGAAAAATGAAAATTATAACTGTAAGAGTAGGAAAAATTAATACTCAACAATTCTTCAGGCAATAACAACAAAACCAATAAAATATTACTTTTTTTGTCTGTATTGCATGATAACAATTCTTGGTGGACCTGAAACAGACTACCACCACGTTTAATTTCGTTGTTTTTCATTTTTTTTAACTTTTTTCAGCGCAGTCCTATCGATTACCCCCTTAACTTTACGATTGACAAATTTGAAAAATTTCAATATTTAAACTATGTCTGGTGGGGATCAGTTTCTCATACAGCGTTATAGTAAATCGAGCCTCTATTTTGAAACCAGTCGCCGGTACGACATTACCGTCACCTGTAAATTTGTTCAGTATAACATTTTTTGGATTTCTTTCAGTGCAATATTATCTTTTGCACCTTAATTAGTGGGTGGGAGAACATTTTCTCATACAACCTTATAGTGGATTGAAAATGGAGGATCGATTTACTTTAACGTTGTCTTAAAAACTGACCCCCCCCCCCTAAAAAAACAAAAAACTGTTTAAATATTGTAATTTTTCAAATTTCTTTTTATAATCGGAAAGTTTAAGTAACAATCGATAGGACTGCTCTGAAAAAAATAAATAATAAAAAATGAAAATGAACGAAATTAAACGTGGTGGTAGTCTGTTTCAGGTCCGCCCAATTCTTTCATTCGAATTCTCAGATTATTTCCCATTCACAAAAGGAACACATTTCCCTAATACTTCTCTAGCCTTGTATGGCAAGTTGCCTAAGAGAAGGAAAACTCAGAGTTCAAAACCATCTAGAAGACAATGGGACAGCAATCGTTCTCAAGAAGCCATGGCAATTCAAAGATAATAAAGAAAAAAATTATGGGGAGCCACGATTTTCTACACCCTGACAGGACATGGTATTAAAACCAACTTGACATATTATTGTTCTGATAGTTATTGATTTATTCATTGTCGATTTATTGTAAAACCAAAAGTCATTTGTAAACAATATGAATTTGCAAATACATTGCAAACGATAAATTCAAGAAAAAGAAGCAAATTACATCTAAATTCTTTCCCTACAGGTTTTGGCACTCCACTGTTTCTTATCCATTGTAGGCCATAGAAAGATTTATCTTTTTATTATACTATCATATCCTCGTTTTGATATCCAATCTAACAAGGTGTTCAGGGAGATTAGTCGCTGTTTCCCTCTGATTCACTTGCATTCAATATCTTGTTAGTGTTAAATTCGCCAAGCACTCTTTCCTCTTTAGCGTCCTAGGATTTCCAACTGTCTTTTTTCTGATTCTAAGCAAAAGTTCTTTTTGTTCTTATATATATATATATATATATATATATATGTGTGTGTGTGTGTAATGCGAGGGGTGCGATGAAAAAATTGTCGTCTGAATTCAACAAAAATGAAAAGAACACTGATGTTACAATTTAACTGATATATTTGCTAAAATTAAACAAAAATATCATGTAAATACGGAAGAGTACGTTTATTCAATAAATTCGCCAATGACTTCAACAACGGCCTCCAGGCGACTTGCAAATCTTCTTGGTGGTCTTCTTGTCTAATTTGGAGAATGCAGTCAAAATCCTGGCCTTCTGTTTATCTTTTATATCTTTTATCTTATGTTTTACAAGGAGATTTCTTAGTCTCTCGATCGAACTGTGTCCCCACACATAATAATCAAACGTTTTCTGTTAGGAATCATTATATACAGAAACTTAAAAACAACATAAATTTTATCACGTCCAGGCAATTTTCGGAGAAGAAATATTTCACTGCCTGACGAGGTGCTAATAAGATTACAATCAAAACACAGTGGCTCTTGTGTTGAAGTGAACTATGTTTTTATTATAAAATTATAATAAAAGTATTATGATATGTGTGTGTGTGCGTGTTTTGAGTGTATTTTATAAGAAATGGTTTACATACAACATATTTTTTAATTTACATGTTTAAACTTCATTTTTAGTAGATATTCCTATTTAATTAGATGTTCTGTCTTTATAATTAAACAGGATTTGAACCTGAATAAAAATCATTAGATCAGACGTGACTTGACCGCTTGGACACGTACGGGTTCATGACGAACGGTGCAGATTTTTCTAAAAAAGATTTCTTAAATATTCAAGCCGGTAGATATGAATAAATATATATACTGCTAAATAAACACTCACACACACACACACACACACACACACACACACACATATCTATATATATATATATATATATATATATATATATATATATATATATATATAAATAGTCATGTTCCAAAGTAATAATTAACAATAAATGTTCATTGCTCTATTTCTATATTGAGTACTGTTTTAAATTAATGTTTTGAACGTTGTAATTATTTTTTTCGTTCTTATTCATTTAGAGATATATATAGTCATCCGCAGACAGATCTGTTTCGCTGTATCACAGCTCATCAGTAAGGTTAGACATCCGATTGCTTTTACCAAGGACTGAAACCAGGCTGAATTGGCGTCAGTCGGCGATTCTACCTCTGAGCTATGGGCGCTCGGTAGACGGGGACAGACTTTTAGCTTATGATGTATCATTCGCCAGTAGTTAGTCATCTAATTCATTACTGAATGAGCGATATATATATATATATATATATATATATATATATATATATTGACATATCTAATTCCTAGCTCAAATCTTGGGTTGTTTCTTTTACTTATCGGTAATCTTAGAAATATTTTACAATTGATTGTTTCTTCTTTCTTCTCGCTTTCTTTACTACTCTTTCTGAAAGTTCTTAAAATTTTTTTCTGTGTCTGCCATAAAAACAGAATCATTTTCGTATTTTATGTTGCTAAGATTGTGTTAACCATTAAGAAATGATTATGGAACGTCTTTTCCCTTAACATTCTCCATGTAAATGTTAAATTAAATCCGGTGAAAAGAAATATCCTTGCCTTACGCCCCTTTCTGGTTTTGTGTTCTCACTCTATTAATTTTCAGTCCATAAATAATTATTTTTCTAGTAAAAGTTCTAGATTACTCTAATATCTTTGAAATTAATGTTTCGCCAGTATATTTAATTCTTTACTATTAGTGAAATAAGAATGAGATTTGAATACGAGACAAGATATAAATGGAAGTTTATCGAAGCAACCACGGCCCCAGAACGCTATCCCTATGACTGTATCATCCACATAACCAGTCTCTAATGAATTAAAATCAATGAGTTCTCCATAACAAACGATGATAAAAAAACATATATATATATATATATAGCATAGTCGCATTCACTGTAAATAGACGTTCAAGTCGATAGACACACAAAAGGCATTATCAATAAACCTATCTGAATCATACCTCATGGGCTAAATAGAAGTAGGTTAAAATCATTTTATAAAAGACACTGTTTAATGTCAAGCAATATCCTGATATCGAATACCAATTTTCAGAGCAGACAGATTCAAGCAACACAAATGATTCTGCATAATTATTTCTGCAAAATTATACTCATTACATATGTATTTTTATATGAAATGTCGCAATATTTTAAAAAATAAATTCGAGTTTCTGTTGTCATTATATTCATTTTGTTCCAAAATTGTATAATGTTTTACATGTATATGCCCGAATATGTACATATATATATGTGTGTGTGTGTGTGTGTGTGCGCGCGCGCACATTGAAGTTAACGTTTAGAGGCAACTGTCTGTTCCGTCGAAAACGCAATCGCCAAGCATAAAACTGTCTGTTGCCTTAGTGTTGACCTCAATGTTCACTTTTATATTTAATACATGAGTCCTATTCTTGATATATAAGCAATTTAAATCATAAATATAGCATATATTAGAAAATATATTTTATCATATATATATATATATATATATATATATATATATATATACAAATGAATAATGAATGAAGACAATATTAACAACGTTCAAACATAAATTTAAAACAGTGTTCAATATAGAAATAGAGCTATGAAATATTTATTATAAATTTTGTTTCGAACATGTACAAATTACAATCTACTACGAATTAGATAGATAGATAGATAAGGAGGTAAATAAGTATATATATATATATATATATATATGTATGTATGTGTGTGTGTGTGTGCATATAAGCGTGTATACACATCAATATATAAATATTAATCAGGTGTGAATTGTACAGTGATCAATGTTGTATAAGTGAACAAAAATATATATTAATACCTATACTAATTTTTCCAAAAATTGCACGCCATAAATAATTCAAATCGTAAATAAGCCAGTATGTTATGATAACCAATTGAAGAATCGTGAGTAAAACATATGATAATATGTATATTTATTAATATATGAATTTATATATATATATATATATGTTTCTGAATGTTTGCATATTAATAGTAATATCTAATGAAATGAAAGTTGCCTGATGAGATGGTGTATATAGCACCAAAACACGACAGCTCTTGTGTAGCGAAAATTTTATCTAATTATAAACGCCATTAATAAGAATATTACTATATATATAATTTTGTAGTCGATTGTAGTTTGTACATGTTCTAAATTGTAATTTTTAATAAATATTCATTGCTCTATTTTTATATTGAGCACTGTTTTAAATTAATGTTTTGAGATTTGCAAATATTTTCTTCATTCCTTATTCATTTGAATATATATATATATAGTCATCCGCGGACAGATCTGTTTCGCTGAATCACAGCTCATCAGTACGGTTAGACTCCGATTGCTTTTAACCCAAAATTGACACCCGACCGAATTGGCGTCAGTCGGCGATTCCACCTCTGGGCGATGGTAGAAGAAGGCAAACTTTTTAACGTGTGTATTATCATTATACATGCCCAATAGCCAGAGTGATCTAATTCATTACAGAATGAGCGATGCGTATATATATATATATATATATATATATATATATATATATACACGATGACATGGGTAAATTATCGCCATTGTATATTTTAGTTTGGCGCACGGTCGTTTCTTGTTTTCGATTTTATTGGCGCCATAATAGTAGTAGTCAGTTAGGCATCATCTGTGCGAAAAAGAGCAACATGGCGAAAATCACTGCGCCAGAGATTTGAAAGCAGCATTCGCACCGATTGCTCTAATACGAACATTTCAGAATATGTGGATGTCAATTTGAGGAATTTGCAGAGGATTTGGAAAGAGTTGGATAAGTCTAATGGTGATTTCGAATGTATGGCCACTCGGAAAATTTATTTTGATCGTTCTTTTGGTGAGTACCTAAAACTCAACACTGAGTGCCTTCAGGAGATAATTCTGCCAATTGTCAAGAGAGTGGCTGCTGGAAGATACTATATCTGGCCACCTCACCCTGCACCATGTCACACAACCAGTCATGGCTGTCAGTTTTTGTGATCACGTTACTTCTTACATCTAGCCAACTAACTAGCCAGATTGCAACACCATTAAGATCATTTGCTGGTCGCAGTTGAGACCAACAAAACTGTTTGTAATACTCATGATGAAGTAAAGGCAAGGATTATGCCAGCATTAATTAAATTAAACAAGGAGAATATCCAGAAGAGTTGCAGAAGTTTCCGAAGTCTTCCGGAGGCCGTGGTTGAATCGAATGGCGATTTTATTGAATAAATTTATTTACAAGATATTTCTTTCTTAATTTTGGTAAATATTTTTTCAGTCTTGTTTACATTTTTATGTAATTTAGATACTTTTACCATCGTATTCTGTATAAATGTATAATCTTCAACCATGTTTAACTATATATACATAAGCTCAATTCAACCGCATTTAGTTATATATATATATATATATTTGCTTCTTAAAATATATATATATATATATATATATATATATATATATATACACATACATACTTTAACGACTCTTAATCATATATAAAAACAAAATTCAACCGCCTTCACACACACACATATATATATATATATTTTAAGAAGCAAATTTTCTTTTAGATGTCAGATTAAATAAATTGCAAACATTGTGTCTGTTTTTTTTTTAAATAAAATCTGTTCATACTCACGGAAAATCATTCGCGTATTATAATAATATTATGATCATTTCTTACATCTTTCAATTATAATAAACGAAAAATTGTCCGGGAGTATAAACGGAGTTGCAATTTATTTAACCTAACATATATATATATATATATATATATATATATATAATTTTTTTCATCTATTGGAAAAGTGTTCAGCATTCAAGGTTATACAGGATTCGAATTCCAGTTGAATTCCTTGCATTCACTTACGCGCAAATACCCTTGGGAAAGGTATTAATCCGTCTCTTCCTTCCAGTTATGGGTTAAATAGCAGGACAGATTGGGTTCTATAGCTTTTGTCGGTAACCAGTCTACCGCAGAAAGCAATGGCAACCTACTGCGGGATAGTGTTCTGCCCAGTCAGTCATGTCTCTTTCGAGACATGATCACCTAAGCGTGTATCACGTATGGCAATTCACTGACTGACTATTACGTAGGAATTTGTATCGAATATTTCTTTGTTTTTTATGTTTAGATTCTAGAAGGCATCTTTCACTATATTTCACTATTTAAACGCACACTTTGTTTTCTGTTACGTTTAAATCACTTTTCATGTAGTTAACATTCTCTACATTTCATTAACAATTCTTAGGCTGTTTCTTTTGCGAATGAACTTATAATTCAAGGTTACTCCTTTCATATATTTGAAGGTTACTCCTTTCATTTCGATTTGCTTCATTACTACAATATCTCTGTGTTACTACAGTTTTCTTTTAGTTACCATCAATACAGTGCCATCTGCCAACTTTATGTTAAGATTGGGTCTAACGTGAATTAATCCTGTTCAGACTGTAGTAGATAGGAAGTTAAGGATTAAAATCAACCTTCTTCTTCACTTTCAAAAAAATTCACAATGACGTGTGAAATCCTCAAATTTCTCAAACAGAAAAAAAATGATTGACCATGTGCTTACAGAAAAAAAGTCGAAATCGGATTTCGCAAGTATATATTAAATTGGTTTTCTGACCAATAGGAGCGATTCGCAAGACTTAGCTATCTAATGCTAAAAATGTAAATACTTCGGTCAGAGTCAGCTAAACAGTCAGAGATGGAAGTAGCAGAGATGAAAAGCTAAAATGTAACGGGAGAAGTTTCAAGTCAACTCAGACATTCGTCCTCTTTCCCCCTTCTTTCTCCTGTACTGATTCCTTTTATTTCTTTTTCTCCATCCAAAGACATTCCTACCAAGCAAACGCTCATACATACATATGTACGTACGTTCGTATGTACGCATAAACAATTTCCAACAAATTACTACTACGAACATTTCTACAACTCTTGATACTTTTAACTCATTACTTGTTTCTCATTGAACATTAACTGCTACCTATTCTTATTATTTTTTCCTTTTAAGAAATTTCTATTATAAAATGCAAGGACTACTAGTTCTATTAGCATCGAATCGTTGTATAGAATAAATAAATACGGTAAGAAGGCATACACCGTATTTTCTTCAGTATAATATGAGCACGTGTTTCAGAAGTTAAAAACGGAATAACTTACATTCTTGAGTATAATACGTAGTATAGATATTTTTCGGGAAAAAGTTGTACCATATTATCCATTAGCATCTTGATGTCGTACATACGTTTTTCTAAATGTTTCACGATATAGTTGAAGAGAGTGACTAAAAAGAATTACAAATAAACTGCAAGAAAACCGAATGCATGGTCATCAGCTAAAAAGCAATCCAAAATGCCAAATACAGGTGTGGGAGGATACTAAAATCAAGCAGGTACAAAAATTTAAATACCTGCGAAGTGTTTTAACAGAAGACGGAAAGTGCGACACAGAGATCCGAAAGCAAATTGGCATGGCGAAAATCATTCCAGAAACTAAGTAAAGTATTATGATACAGGAAACTTTCACTAGAAACAAAGAAGAAAGTACTAGATTGCTATGTGATATCAGTTCTTCAATATGTCAGTAAATGTGTGATAATATCATCAAAGTTAAGAAAAAACTTGAAGCAGCTGAAATGTGTTTCTGCAGAAGAATGTTGCGGATATCGTGGACCGAGCATGTGAGCAATGACGAAATGGAAGGATCGAAACAAAATGAAAATTAATATTGAGCATCAGGAAGAGAAAACTAAAGTTCCTGGGACATGCAATATGGAAGGAGGACTTGAAAAACCTGATACTAACAGACCAGATAGAGGGAAAAGAGACAGAGGAAAGCAGCGGATAACATATTTGAAGAGCCTGAGCAGGTGGATGACAGAACTGGAGTTGCTTGGTGTCACAAGAGAAAGTGTGCTCAGAACCACCAGGAATAGGGAGACGTGGACGGCCATGTTTCATTAAATGTGATCGACAAATAAATCTATCAGTATTTACATTATTCGGACTATTGTCCTCATCTTTGTTGCCTATTGTACGGCGATTCAGCCTTTGTACGCTCCGGCCTTCTTCAGGTGCAAGGAATTTCGAACCGAACCCTTTATTACAATCACTGTTGTATATGAACTTCATTCCTTGCGTAAAGCCTTGATTGGAAGTCATGAATTATCTGCTTCTAACCCTGCAAGTTACTTGTTTACCACTGCTGTAGCTTGGTATTGAACTCACAACTCTAAGAATCAAGTCAGGAACTAACTAACGTCTATCCACCAAACCAATTGTCCTTAAGCAGTGGTAAACTTACAGGGTTAACGGGAGATAACACATGACAACCAGAAGAAGCTCTATCCAAGGGATGAAAATCACATACCCCAGTAATTGTAATAAAGGGTTCGGCTCGAAATTCCCAGCACCTAAAGAAGGCCAAAGCGTACAACGGCCGAAACTTCGTATAAATGGCAACAAAGATGAGGACAATAGTCCGAATAATGTAAATACTGTAAATACTACCTTATCTCAAAAATATAGAGAAATACTAAATAAAATTAAATGCATATATTGACTCACTGTTTCTTGCTAGACAATTTTCTCGGTGTAATCTATGTTACATATTTATAAACCTACCATTCGTTCTGACTTTTAATATTACTGCCATATAGGGTGCCCCTGAAGGGACAAGACACATAGAAGAAGAATAATGAATGAATGAATGAATAGAAATGAACAGAATGGTTAGACATTGCATGTTTCTTCTTCTAATTCCGTTTCAACATGTATTTTCGAATGTTCGAGGAAAGGTGATTATTTTACGTAGCTGGTAAAACGTTTTGAAGTACTAATTAATTTTTCATGTTTTTTCTGTTTGATATGGCTTTGTTATAATTCTATATATTAATAATCTATGAAAATTAAAAAATATATAATTTTCATTAAAATGAATAGAGAAACACGTTGCTGGCATATCAAATACATTTTCTAAATAATTGTTATCAAAACCTACCTACTTTGGGTTTTATTATCTATTGAGCTGAGTATTTGCCATATTGCCTTTTCTAATAAGAGGATTTTAAGCTGAGTAAAATCAAGTTGGTTCATAAATTTAAATATTGATGAATTGTTCTAACAGCGGGAGGAAAGTGCAACACTGAGATCTGAAGATGTATTGAAATGGTTAAGGAAGCATTCCAAGATCTAAGCAGAATATTGAGAGACAAGAATATTCATCAGAAACAAAATAGAGTACTGGGCTCTTATGAGATGTCTCTTTTTCTGCATGGCAGAGAATGCTGGACGATCTTATAAAAATGAAGAAAAGATTTGAAACAGCTGAAAAGTTGTTCTACAGAAGGCTGTTGAGGTTGTCATGAACCGAACGGAGTTTTTTGGGAACATAAAATCTAAAATAAAACTTATACTTAACATCAGGTAAATCGAGCTGAAGTTTCTGTGACACGGGTGCATTGTGGTGCAGTGGATATCGACTCGTAACGACAAATTGGGGAGCCGAGTTCGAATTCCAGTTGAATTTTTTGCATTCACTTACGCACAAATATCCTTGGAAAAGGTATTAATCCGTCTCTTTTCTCCAGGTATAGGTTAAATAATAGGACAAATTGGATTCTATAGCCATGTCTGACAACCAGTCTACCGCAGAAAGCAATGGCAACCTACTGTGAGATAATGTTGTCCGGCCCAGTCAGTCATGTCTCTTTCGAAACATGATCGCCCAAAGCGTGTATCACGTATGGCACTTAACTGCATGAATGAGGAAGCAAGGCTTTGAGAATCTGATACTCACAGGACCGATAGGAGAAAAGAGACAGTACAAAACAACTTGTGACATACATGATGGTCTTGAGTCTGAGTTTTGTTTAATGGCATATCAACCTCTGTGGGTTATTTAATGCCAAATAGGTAGGGTTTTAAGGTATTTTTTAATATCCAGTTTTATTGAGAAAATGAATTTAGTCAGATTTTCATGAAAAATTTATTTTTTTTTACTTTAGAAAACTGAAGATGTCTTGTTTTGTAGTCAAAACTGTATTGCTGGTAATAATTTATTTTTACTTCAAAAATATATTTTTTCCATAAAAGTCGATTTTTAAACTTTATGATGTTTTCATCCCTGTTTGGGGGTGTTAACTATTTTCCCAAAGCTGGGACCCTAACAGGTGCTACCACTCCGGGTCAGAGTGTACCTGGAAACAACAGCCATTAACAGGTGGTTCCATGCTCCTCACAAACATCCCTTGCTGCTGGATGCAGTTTACCGTCATACATAGGATCTGATGGTCTTGAGCAAGTGAATGGGAGAGAATGGTTCTGAAGAAATAACAAGAGAAAATTTGTTAAGAGCTACAAGAACTCCGGAGATGTGGAAGTACGTCCTGAAGGAACACGGCACATTGAAGAAGAAAAAGAATTCTAAGTTCAATCTCTGTTATAGATTAAGATTCAAAACTGCTTATTTACAGCAAGTCCTGATGCCCTACCACACAGTACGATAGCCTAAAGCAGTGTTTTTCGACCTTTTTGATTTCAGGAAGCTCTTATAGAATAACTAAATCTCTGAGATGCCCTTTAAATTTTAATAAGGAGGATGTGAACCGCCTACCTTCTAAAGGCACACTGCACATTGTTAAATGAAGAAGAAACATTTCTGAAAAAGTGTACTTGTGTATAAGGCGACTCTACATTTTGTCTTTAATTTTTGTTAAAAGATTTCTCGTATAATGCACAAGAAAATACGGTAATTGCCTTGCACTATTTTCTGATTGAACATAATTGTGTAATTAATTTTCTATTCATCCGCCGGTCATTTCGTTGCTTCCTGTATTGGGAAATATATTAGAATAATCTGGAGTATTTTCCGGAACTGGCAAAGAAATTAGCGGGGGAAAATAATGTGTGGATAAATAAGAAAATTTTGAATTCTTGGGAATGCCATGTCACCTGCTCTCATCATTTGCTTAAGGGAAGATGAGTAAGGTTTAATTATCACGAAAATTCCCATATGCATTGTAAGATTCAGTAAATATACTTGCATATGCCGACATTTTGAACAATTTCCGAAAGTCGGAGGTCACGTTCTTCCTGTGTAAGTTGGCAGTCTCGATTTCACGAGGGAACCTTTGAACCTACATCGCGGATAATTTCATCCTGAATGAGATGACCTCCAGAAAGGATTTGAATTGCAATTAAATATGGAAGTGAACAGTAATAGTCAGGAAAGCGGAGAAAACGGAGCTGATATCTGTATAAAACACACGCACATTCACACTAACAACTTGTATCCGCCATACGATGGCTTCTTTGAACTTCCCACCGAGATTTTGCTTTTAATCAATCTGGAATTGGGAATATTTGATAAGCATTTTGATTCGTTATAACATGACATAGGATTTTTTTCTTCATTGAAATTGCGTCGAAATCCTAAACGCGTGCACATAACCATACACACGACATTGGCAATCATTCAAATATAGATAAGTATCACGGATATAAGTGTGTGTGGGTGTGCGCACGCGCGTGATATATATATATATACATTTAATATATATCATATTTTTGGGTAAATGTATGTAAATATTAAAGTGGACACTGAGGCCAAAACTGAGTGGTGTCATTGCTTGAATGCAATTTTCAGGGCTGAATTAATAATGAAGGAAAAGCGGATGAAAGGACTAAGTGTTGATTGTAAGAAAACAAAAATTAAGTCCGTTACCAAAAGAAACAGACGCAGTTGAAAGCTTCGAATAGATGATGAATTGATTGTTGCCAGTCGACGTTGACCTTTGTAACCATTTATATATACAGTGCGACTCAAAAGAGTTTGCAAATACTGTTATTCTGCATTTTCTCTAATAAAATATGCTTTTATAAACAAAAGTTGAATATTTAATTTCTTACTGCTCGCCCAATACCCAACCATTACATCTTAAATTAATTTACGAAAATTAAATTTATTCGTGATTTTTTTATTAATTACAGAAATTAAACAGAATCAAAAGTTTGCAAACTTTAATTTCAATGCAAAAAATGATTACAATCAAATCAGTTGTACAAAGTAATGAAAAGACGTATTATGTATTATATAACAATGAAAATTGGTATGGTTTTGTTTATATCAATGTATAAAAACACAAGGAGTACATTAATATTTAATTTTCCGATCATCATTCTTAAAAAGCTCAAAAGTCGTTTATCTACTAATGCAGGGAGTCTCCTAACTTCGCTGGTTGTAATTTTAGAACTTCTTCCTCTTTTATGTGCCTTGTCCTTTCAGGACGTAGGCGATCATGGCCTTCCACGTCTCCCTATCCCTGGTGGCTCTTAGCAAACTTTCTTCTGTAACGTCTCGCAGCCCCCGTTCTGTCATCCACCTGCTCAGGCCATTCAAATATGTTATCCGTTGCTTTCCTCGGTCTCTTTTACTCTCTGTTTGGTCTGTTAGTATCCGGTTCTCCAAGCCCTCCTTCCTCATTTCATGTCCCAGAAACTTCAGTTGTCTCTTCCTGATGCTCAATATTAATTTCCTTTTCGTTTCCATTCTTTCCAACACCTCGTCATTGCTCACATGCTCGGTTCACGATATCCGCAGCATCCTTCTGTAGAACCACATTTCAGCTGCTTCAAGTTTTTCCTTAATCTTCGAAGATATTTTCCATCATTCATCGTCATATTGAAGAACTGACATCACATAGCAATCGCGTGCTCTTTTCTTCACTTCTAGTGAAAGTTTCCTGTGTCTTAATACATTACTCAACTTCTTGAACGCGTCCTTCGCCATGCTTATCCGCCTTTGGATTTCTATGCACTTCCACAGATCCTTGTTAGAAAATTAACTTCGATTCTCATAAACTCGACGCTTTTTAATCACCTAAAAGTTCTCGATAGGGTTTTAAATAGGGACTCTGTTGTGGCCATATCATAATATTGTCCCCTGTGAAACCTTGATTTACCAGCCACTCTTTGGTGAAGCGTGCCGCATGACTAGAGGCATCTTGCTGGTAAACAAGATTTCGGAACTCATCAGTTTGTGAATTCAACCAGGGTAAATTTCTTTTAGGAATTAGTAGTAACTAGCTGTATAGCCCGGCGTTGACGGGTGTAATGAAAGCTTTAAAACTAATCCATGGTCCTGGAGCTCAGATTCTTTGGACGTTGGCACGAAAAACTAAAAAGCAATAGTTGTTTCCAGTTAAAGCGAAAACTTAGACTGAAAGAAAAATGAATGGATGTAAGTCAAATTTTGATTTCCTGGTATCGATATCAAATTTTCTGCACTATTGTAAGAACTGCAACCTTGAAACTTCTGAATATCGTTTCTTATGTCTTTGTCTATGATTGTATCAAATTTGATTAAAATCGGACCACTCCTTCTATAACCCGATTTTTTCGATTTTCGATATTTATCGGGGGTACCTCGACACAAAACCTAATTTAGAACATTTGCAGACGCTTAGTGTACAACTGTGTAAATTTTCAAGAAAATCAGTTCAGCCGTTTTGGAGTCTATAGGTAACGGACACACACATACACACATACTCACACACAGAGACAAAGTTCCATTTATAAATAAGTTTAGATTAGCTGAATTCAATTTGAGTTTTTCTGGCAGAAGAAATGGTCCATTTAATGTCGAGGAACAATATCTCGCCCTGAACATCACTCCATCGCTGCCTTGTTGGCGTTAAAAACGCAAGTGAGGAGTTACCCCATGAATGAGCCAACCTCATTTTCAACTATCGGGGGCGTTTAATGTAGCTCCGGCTTCATCCGTCCAAATTACTCTTTGAAAATCAATTTTTAAGTATTTGTTTGTCCATTCTAACGTCTTCAGGCGATTCATTTTGCTCAACGGAGGGCATGAATTTGGAGAATGCCGTTTTGCAAATCGATGGAGGATGCGATTTTGTGTTGCTTTTTAATACCTCTTCAATACCAGCTTTGCTTAAAAGTCTCTTTGCTGGTGCTGTGAGATTTTTGTTTGAGTGCTCTTTTAATTTTTCTTAAATCTCTCTTGTTAACTCAACGTGGTCGACCACACTTTTGCCTTTTTTCTGTCTACTTTACCCACATTAACATATTACTTCACTGTGCGATGATCTCGTTTAAATATTTTTGCTATTTCGAGTGTGGTTTTATCATTCGAGAGTAATTTGGTCTTTTGCATCAGCAGTTAACTTCTACAAACTTCTTCTTCTTCTATGTGCCCTGTCCCTTCAGAACGTAGGCGATCATGGCTCTCCACGTCTCCCTATTCCTTGTGGCTCTTAGTATGTTTGCTCCTGTTGCTCCTGGCAAACCCCGTTCCGTCATCCACCTGATCAGACCCTGCAAATATGTTATCCGCTGCCTTCCTCTGTCTCTCCTTCCTTCTATCTGTCCAGTCAGTATCAGGTTCTCCAGGCTCTCCTTCCTCATTGCATGTCCCAGGAACTTCAGTTGTCTCTTCCTGATGCTCAGCATCAATTTCCTTTTTGTTGCCATTCTTTCTAACACCTCGTCGTTGCTTGTATGCTCAGTCCACGATATCCGTAGCATCCTTCTGTAGAACCACATTTCGGCCGCTTCCAGTTTTGTCCTCATTTTCGATGAAACTAAATTTCCCAAATAGTTTAAATTTCTATATTTTAGAAATGTTAAAGGTGAAAACTCTTTTGATTCGCAGTAAATATAAATATATATATATATATATATATATATACATACACACACACACACACACATAGATATATACACACACACACACACATAGATATATACACACACACACACACATACATATATATATAGTGCCACACAAAAGTTTACAACACATTACAGAGTTGTTTTTGGTTATTTCTAATACAGCTACATTAATTAAACTTTTACTGATCGAAACACATATATTTAGGTATTCAGCCAAACAATCAGATTTTCTGAAAATTTTCATAAAATTATTCCACTAAGAAAAGCCGATATTAAGTACCTTAAAATTTAATTTTTTTTTATTTGCAACGGATTTTTTTTAAATAAAAGTGTTAAGATTTTAATAGAATTTGCCAAGTTAAGATAATGATGTGTTTTTAGAACGTTCTAGAATAATCTTTTTGACTGTTTTCAAGAATGATTAACAATATTGCATCTTCCTTTTTCTACCAACCATCTTTTATACATTGAGAGAATGGGTAAAAGCAAAATAATTGATCAAGACCTCCGTAAACGTATTGTTGATCTTCATACAAATGAACTTGGTTATAGGAAGATATCTAGTGAGTTAAATGTGCAATTACGTTCAGTTGGTACGCTAGTTCGTCACAAGAAGACGTGTCATTTCATTCGTCCAAGAAAAAGAAAAGCGTTGATTTTCCTAGAGAGGTAATGGAACATATGGCAAGGTTATTGGCGAGAAAAGTTGACAATGGGACCCAAGTTATTCTTAAAGAACTTCAGATAGGACTTGAAGTCAGTGGATAAAAGTGAAAACGGATACAATTAGTCGTTCTTCTTCTTTTATGTGCCATGTCATTCAGGACATAGGCGATCGTGGATTTCCACTTCTCCCTGTCCCTGGTGGCTCTTAGCACGCTTTCTCTTCTTGCACCATGCAACTCTCGTTCTGTCATCCACCTGATCAGGTCCTTCAAATCTGTTATCCGCTGCTTTCCCCTGTCTATTTTTCCCTCTATCTGGCCTGTTAGTAATAGGTTCTCCAAGCCCTTATTCCTCATTGCATGTTCCAGGAACTTTAGTTGTCTCTTCCTGATACTCAGTATTAATTTCCTTTTCGTCTCCATCCTTTCCAAAACCTCATCATTGCTCCCATCCTCATTCATATGGTATCCGCAGCATCCTTCTTTAGAACCACATTCCAGCTGCTTCAAGTTTTTCCTTCATCTTCGAAGATATTGACCAACATTCACTGCCATATTGAAGAACTGACATCACATAGCAATCCAGTACTCTCCTCTTTGTTTCTACTGAAATTCTCCTGTTTCTTAAACTTTACTGAACTCATGGAATGCTTATTTTGCCATGCTTATTCGCCTTCGGATCTCAGTGTCATAATTTCCGTCTTCTGTTCGAACATTTCCTTGGTATTTAAATTTCTGTACCTGCTTGATTTTGGAGTCCTTCATCTGTAATTGGCATTTTGGCTTGCACTTTTTTTTTGATGACCATGCATTCGATTTCCTTGCAGCTTATCATTCACTTCGTCGATATGACATCTTTTCGAGGACTCCAAGGTAACAAAACAAAAAAAAAACACTTCTTAATCAAAAGCACTTTCTGTCTAGACTGGATTTTGAAAACGCGCATTGTATCAAACCTTCATCATTTTAAGAAAATGTACTTTGGTCAGACGAAACGAAATTAAATTTTCTAGCAGAAATGCTGTAGCAAAGGTCTGAAGAAAAAAGGTTACTGAAATTTCGCGAAGAAATTAACCCATTAACATTAACACATTTTAACCCAGTGTCCTCATTCGAGGACAGCATAAAAAACTCTAAAAGTTAATGGGTATAAATTATTATATAAAAACATTATTATATATAGGTAGTGAGGACATATTGATTCATTAATGAAATTACCTTCTAAATATTGCCCGGTTGGAAGAAATATTCTTGTGATTTGTAAATGAATTTAATGTTCTAAAACCTGAGGACACTGGGTTAAAATGTGTTCAACTTTGGAAGCAGATCAATAATGATTTGGGGTTGCTTTAGTGCCCAAGGTGTATTGAACATTGAAATAATAGAGGGATGAATAAATGGAATATATTATTGGGGACATTTTGGAGATAAGTTTACATTAGAGTGCATATTCGCCGGGCTTGAAACTAATTTGAGTCTTTCAACAAGACAACGATGCTAAACATATTGCAAAGCTTACAAAATCATGGTTAAGTTCAAATAGTTTAGACACTCTAAAATGTTTAAATCAATATCCAGATCTCAATCCAACTGAAAATTTATAGAAAGCTGCAACTGATAATTCAAAGAAACCTGCAAAACCTTCATGAACTAAAATAACTTCGTCTTGAAAAATGAAAAAATATTAGGTAAGAAACATGCAAGACCTTCGTAGGGGACTATTCTAAAAGTCTACATGCTGTAATTAGCAATAACGCTTATGCTACAAAATATTAATTGAAGATTTAAAAAATGTATTGTAAACTTTTGCATTATTAAATATTGCTTCTTCTCAATGTGTTATTTTTATAGATTAGTTTTTTAAAATCTAATAGTTTGACTATAGGCTTAAACGTATGTGTTATTAGCAATAAAAGTATAACTAATATAACTTTGCTAGAAATACATTTGTTGTGTGGCGCTCTCTCTCTCTCTCTCTCTCTCTCTCTCTCTATATATATATATATATATATATATATATTTGTCATCCTCATACAAGCCCGTTTCACTGTATCATGGCTCATCAGTGTGACTAGACATCCACTTGTTTCTGGCTGGAATTGAAACTCAACGAATCTGATGTCAGTCGGAATCACTAACTCTTAAGACATAGGCACATGGAATCAGAGAAGGGAATCTTTAACGTGTTATATAAAAGCGGTGTATACACGTGCCAGTCACAGAAATAACTCTATTCATTGCTGAAGAGTAATGCATAAATCGACGAGATATATATATATATATATAACATAGATACGTTATATCACTCCAAAAGTAGCTATTTGTGTCGACACTATTTGTGTCTTTTCAAGACGATCATTTGTTAAACAAAAGTAGTGTCGAAACAAAATAGCTAATTTTATAGCGATATCATAACATATTGATGTTATAAATTTTAAATAAATATTATTTGCTCTACTTGGGATTGAACACTTTTTTAAGAATAGTGTTTTTTGGAGATGGGACTTTATTCCCTCCATACCTACCCAATACTTATATATACATGCTATAATCATTTCACCCAAAGCATGGCAGAATTGTCAGTGTTGTGCAGGGGGCTACAGTGAGAGAATAACACAGTTCTTGGGATGCCAAAGAAAGGGTAAGAATTTGATGGAATACAGGTAGGTGGATAGGATTTTGGATTGTGGATGGGTTTTAGGGAGATAGAAAATGACAATCAAAATTGCATTTAACTTTTGGAAATTGTAGCTAATATTTTTTTTTAATCATATCACCCTGAGCAAGGCGCTAATGCCACTGATGTGCAGGGGTGCGTAAGAGTGAAACTATTGGAAAAGAGAAAGCCAGAAACCACATCCTAAACAGGGAACAAGGGATGAGCCTCTTCACCTGTTCAATAGACGTGGGTGGAGTGTGAACCGGGCGATAGTTTAGTCTATCTACTCCAATTATAGAATCTAGTATAAGAAAATGTGAGAAAATAATCTATTAAGAGTAGAAGTAGAAGTTAGATTTGACTATTTTCATGGCAAAAAAAGGGTGGAACTGTTTTACCAATCTAGAAGTATGAGTAAATTCATGTGGTCTGAGCATCAAGGAAAAAACTCGTCTGAATTCAGCTGACTAGTGTGCATACAAATTTTCAATCAGGTTCAGGTCAGGAGGCTGACTTGGCCACTTTAATAGGTTGCTTTTCTTATTCTCAAACCACTATTTGGTTTTGCTGGCACTATTTTTATGGCTGTTGTCCTTCACAAATACCCAACTGGGCTTCACTTTGATTAACATAAAGAGGTTCTTATTCAATGTCTTATAACATGTCTTCATTCATTCTTCCTTTGAAAATGCCAATTTGTCCTTATCATATGATGAAAGACAAACTCATTCTATTGCATTACCTTCTCTATGCTTCACAGATGGGACAGTATTCTCTTCTCATCATTTTCCGGTCTTTCTCTTCGAACTTTACAATATCAATTGAAATAACTATATCTTGGTTTCACCAGAATATATTATTTCATTAAGAATGTGCAGGTGGCCTTCAGGTTAGCAATTCAGCACAAGAAAGCATCAAGCTGATTTCAATTTTCAGCCAATTTGTTAAATTCAGTTTGACACAAATACTCTTGGGTAATGTATGAATCTAGATATTTACATATACTTCTTGACACATGGCCTAGTGGATAAGTACATTGGTTAGCTCTAGTAACTTGACTAAAACAGTTGTGAGTTCAATACCTGGTTACAGCAGTGGTGAACAAAAACTTAGAGTTGAGTTAAAGGAAGATATCTGGAAGTGATCTAACTCAAAGAAGGAGAAAAATATAATACAGTGATCGAAATATTAGTTATGGTTTGAAATTCCTATCACCAAAGAAGGTCGGAGTGTACAATGGCCACAACATTGGGAATATAGATGTGGACAACAGTGTGAACAATGTAAATAATTTGAACATAGATATATAACAGACTGAGTTCTCTAAACATGGTTGGCAATGACTTGGAGTAGGTCATAACTGATTTCAAAATCCTATGTGGTACTGATATATAACATACTATGCAGCCATTGGCAAGATCCTGGAACTGACAATTATTATAATTTTGATTGTAGTCAACCTATAACTGTGCTGATATTATTATTAATATTATTATTATTATTATAAAATATAAGGTGTAGCAAAGATTAGATATTATTCTTAAAACTTATGGAGCAGTATCCCTGCTCCTCTCTTGTGATCAGTAAAAGTGTCTGCATCTTCAATCATGAAATACTGGTTAGGTCGTATATTGAGCATAAATGACTGTTGACTTATGGCTGAAATGTTTTGTGAACTGGCCTCTGGTTAATACTGCAGATGAATGCCATGAAAGCAATACAAAGATATTGTCAAAAATAATTTAATCTTTAGCTGTTTCAACTACTGCCTCATCCTCCTCCTTATTATTCTTCTTTTTCCTTCTTTCTTTCATTCTTTTTTCTTTTCCTTTTTCCTTTTCTTCTTCTTCCTTTTCCTTTTTTTCTTTCTTCTTCCTTCTTCTTCTTTCTCCTTCTTCCTTTCTTCTTCCATTTTGTTTCTTCTTCTTCTTTCTTCTTCTCTCTCCTTCCTTCTTTCTCCTTCTTCTCTCTTTTTCTTCTTCTCCTTCATTCTTCTTCCTTTTTTTTCTTCTGTCTTCTTCCTCTAACTGCTGTATCCATCAGGATGTAGGCGATCATAGCCTTCCACATTTTTCTATTCCTTGTAGGTCTTAAGAAGCTTTCTCTTTTTACTCCAAATAAACCCCGCTTTGCCATCCATTTGCTCCAGCCTATCAAGTATGGTACAAGTTGCATTCCCCTGTCTCAATTTCTCTCTATCTCAACTGTGAGTATCAGATACGCCAAGCACTCATTCCTCATTACATGTGCCAGAAACTTCAGCTGTTTTCCTGATGTTAATTATTAGTTTCCTTTTCATTTACATCCACTCTAAAAGTTGAAGAAAAAAAACACCCTGTGTATGTATATATATATATTAGTCATCCACATACAAGCCTGTTTTGCTGTATCACAGCTCATCAGTGTGGCTAGACATCTACTGGCATCTGGCCAGGATCAAAACTCAACCAATTAGGTGTCAGTCAAAGTCTTTACACCCTAAGCCATAGGCAAATAGAATGAGAGAAGGGCAATTTTAGCATGTTATATATGTGTGTGTGTGTGTGTGTGTGTGTGTGTGTGTGTGTGTGTGTGTGTGTGTGTGTGTGTCTTATCTGTTATGATAGAGACCATTGTGCATTTATTTGTTTGTATGTATATATGTATATATTTTTTTCTCCTGTCATGCTCATTGAAAAAGAGATAATAGCAAAGAAGTATTGGCTCAGTTCATTCTCTTTACTACGAGTTATTAAAGTCTACTATCAGTTATGAGAGCTTTTTCCATGTATTTGCTTTTTAACATTGCTTCATCATTTTATTATTTTGCAATAATTATGTCATTGAATAGTGAATATATATATATATATATATATATATATATATACTCCTATCATGCTCAAAGAATAATCTTTAAGGAAAGAGATAATAATCTTCCCAAATATTTTACCATCATTTTTGACAGTAGTATTACAATTTTGTGTTTGTGTATATATGTGTGTCTGTGTGTAAGTGTGTGTGTGTGCATGTGTGTGTGTGTATATATATGTGTGATCATGACTGAATCTGTTATAAATACTTAAACAAATCTGAAAAAAATATGAACTTTGGATCGATAATCCATGATTTTGATATAGATATAAGAATTCTTATTCATAAAATGTAAAAATACTACAAAATATTAAATAAATCAAACAGGTTAAATGAAGTTTGCCAAAACTTGTTTGTGTGTGTGTATGCTATATATATATATATATATATATTTGTAATGTTGAGTACTTGAGTAAGACCAGCATTACATTGAGATGATTGATTGTTTAGGTTTAGATAACAGATCTGGTTATGGAAAATGAAGCCATACTGAATGAACAGTAAAATGTGCTTTTATAAAGTGTTTGCTTTCATTTTATCAATAAAATAATGAAAAACATTAAAAAATATTGATTAAAAATAAATGCTACTTAAAAATAACATATTATCTAACATTTAAATAGTTAAGACATGCAGTTAAAAATTCAAGGAATCATGACATATTTTTGAAAGAATAATTTTACGTACATGCTGATCAAATGTATTGAATTTGTAGAAGAAGCCTGTTCAAAAATTTCAGAAACATTGATTAATCAATCTCTTGTTTGAGGTTCTTGTGTTTCTTTATTTTATTCAGTGAAAATATTTGAGAAAGATGCATCAACTATAACTTGGACTTTATACCACTGGCTGAAAAGTGAAAAACCATTAATAATTCAATCTATTAGTGTATGATTTTCCTTATCAGCTATAAATCATATTATAATTCTGTTTGTTCCTTTCTTAGTTAGTTCCTCTGTCTGTTACGCTATTGAAGAAAGATAACACTTACTCTCTATACAAGCTTTTCCTTCCCCTCTAATTTTTTATAATCTACAAATGCTACTCTCCTCAGCCTTTCTCTCACCTTGCCAAACAGAAGTGTAGTAAAGATTGAAAGAGTACGATGAGAGAGCCTGTAGCAGGTTGAGCTGGTGGTTGTAGCAGTAATTGTGTGTGTGTGTGTGTGTGTGTGTGTGTGTGTGTGTGTGTGTGTGTGTGTGTGTGTGTGTGTGTGTGTGTGTGTGCGTATATCTGTGTGTACTGTACAATATAGTAAAATAGGTAGGTTTGTTGTCATATTCTGTGACCTAATAACAAAATTTTTTGGCCTCTACACCCTTGGCCATTACTCAGTTGGTCTTTTCTATTTACAATGGCCACAGGAGCCATGATTTTTCAGTAATAAATAAAAAGTTTCTCTTTCAAAATCTCTCACAAAATAGGATACAGTATTTTGGTTATGGTCTGTACATAAGCTGCTTAATATAATATAAGATTACAGTAAAGTAGCTTCTATGGACATTACTTTTATAGATATTTTAATAAAATTACACTCTGTGTTATTGTTATTTTATAATCCAATACCCTTTTGTTTGAAGACATTACTATCATTTGCAGTATGACAAAGTAAAAATTTTCCAGGAAATCATAATTATCCTTCTGTGGAAATTCCAAGGATTTGGCTAGTAAAAATCATTCTAATTATGTTTAAAGTGTTCGAATGTCATTAATCTGACCTGCCTATATTAAAATATAAAATAATAAATTAATAAAATGAATATAAGGTAAATTTGTTTTTGGTTAGACTAAAAACATGGCTGCCCCATCTTCATGTGAGATAGCGTGCTGTTTGTCATTGAACAAAACTTTGTCAGCTAACCAAGTTGAGTTTATTTGTACTCACTTAACACTGATGTTGTTGAAAAAGGTGTGAATCTATATTGACTGCAAACTGTCTTACTGTCAAATAAAAAAAAAACGTTATCTGTGATTCATTGATTACTCCTTGTATTATAAATATCAATTTTTGCTCAATATATTTCCATGTTAAAAATGTTATGTATTAATACAAAAGTGTAATGGAAACATCTCACAAAAGAAAACGATTAACAACAGAATGAGAACCCCTATTTCAATACAAAGTTGAAGCAAGATGATCTCTTGAGAGACAAAGGTATCTCAGTGTTTCACATGAAAGATTACAACAAATAAGACTCTAATTTAAAAAAACGTATGAACAAAGGAACTGATTAGTTAAACAGTTCATTTTTCTCAGAAACCAAGTTTTTCTAAATGCTATAAATATTTTATATCTATAGATTATCAAAATGGATAAAGGAAGTAATCACTCATAAGTTTAACAACTAAAGTTGATTTACCTTCCCTCTCACTACAGGTGGGACAGGACATATATAAATAAATACACATTGATAATTATTATATGGATTTATGAATAATATCATTATTATGATTATTATTTTATCAATATCCATATTTTCAGGTTCATACATTATCACTGATGGTTGTCCATCTACAAGATTTCTCAATATTCTAGTAGATTTCAGCAATTCTATAGAACAGATTCAAGAATAAAATATCAATCATGGCTTTAATATTTACAGTGTTATTCCAAGTGGGCCTATTATTATGGGCCTTGTCATGATTTTCATATTTTCTATTTTCCTCAGTTCTCTAATGTTGTCTCAGTATTTTGCTTTCTTTCTTCATCAGACTATAAATAAAATACACACTGATAATTATTATATGGTTTGTAATATATATATATATATATATATATATATATATAAATATATATTTATATATATCCGGTTTCTCACTTTTCAACCAAATTTACATTTAAATTGTTGAAGATCAGTTTCAATCATAATCTATTGTCTTCTTGATTCCTGTTCATTTATTGTTCTCACTCCAAATAATGATGAACATTTTCTTATTCTTTCACACACAATGATTTAGTGGCTGTATTGCCTTGCTTAAGGTGAAATGATTAAAAAAATATAATAACATAATTAATTTTGAAGTCTCTTAACTATCTATAATTTTAAACAAGGTAGCTAAGACATTTTTAACTTTCACATCTCATAAACAGATGTAACATTTACAGAATTGGTCACAATGTCAGTTAAGTGCCATACGTGATACACACATGGGCAATCATATCTAGAATTAGTCATGACTGACTGGGAAGAAGATTATCTTGCAGTAGGTTGCCATTGCATTCTGCAGTAGACTGGTTGCCAGCCAAGGCTAGAGAACCCAATCTGTCGTATTATTTAACTCATAACTGGAAGGAAGAGACGAATTAATACCTTTGCCAAGAATATTTGTTCGTAAGTGAATGCAAGAGGCGGAGAGGCTCATCCCTTGTTCCCTGTTTAGCATGCGGTTTCCGGCTTTCTCTTTTCCAATCTTTTCACTCTTTTATTTTATTTTATTTTATTTTTTCAATTGAAGTAGTTAGACTAATCTATCACTCGGTTCACACTTCACCCACGTCTATTTAACAGGTGAAGAGTCTCATCTCTTGTTCCCTGTTTAGGATGTGGTTTCCGGCTTTCTCTTTTCCAATCTTTTCACTCTTACATAGCCGCCTGCACTTCAGTGGCATTACTGCCTTGCTCAGGGTGATATGATTTAAAAAAAAAAAGAAGGAATTCAACTGGAATTTGAACTCAGCTCCTCGATTTGTTCTTCCAAGTCAAAATGTACCAAGGATTAAAGCTCATTAAAACAAATTAAAATCCTTCTCACTCCTTGGGGAAATTCTTCCTGGATTAAATATATGTTCAGAGAAGTAGCTGTACTCACCAGGTTTGCCCAGTTGTGAGTTGGTGATGTTATTTAATCCATAGGCAAAGATTTTGAATTCAGAGCTATTCTCCTAGACTAGTTTCTAGTCAAGGCTATAGGACAATAGCTGGATAGAGAAATGGATTCATTCCTTTCCCAAGTGTATTTGCACAGAAAAGTAAATGTAAAGACCTTGCCTGGAATTTGAACTCAGCTCTCTGATATCTCAATCTGATCTTCAATCTATTATTCCACAGAACGTCCAACTTGGTATAAAAGTTTAGCAATAATTGTTCTGTTGCTAAAACCCTAACACATAATGGTATATCCTTGGAAAGGAAACTGTAATTTGTTCTGTTCATTTTTTTGTTTTTAATCAATACACTTTTGAAATATGTTTCCTCTTTGAGTAACAGGCAATAATATTTATTTTCCAAAGTCTTGACAGGTCCATATACCCACATATTTATTTCTGAAAACATGCCAAATGAATATTTATAATCTTCTTTTTCTAACAATCATGAAAAAGTTTTGAACAAATATTATTACATTATTTCATTGAGCATGTGAGTCCATGAGTGTCAATTCATATAGTTTTACATATGCAAACAAAGCCTGAAAATGTTCAGCAATACATTTGACAGATAAAACAAAATTCAGCATAAATTAATCATTTTTCAGGATTAATTACCATTACAGTTTGAGCTGCTTTTAAAAGATTTATTTTTAGTGTTTTTAAAATTGTTAGTGTTTAAAATTGTTTGTATGCTCAAGATTTGACCTGGAAAAATGAGTGAGAGAAAAAATAAAATTCTCCATTCACCCTGGCAAAAATTTTTAACAATACTAATAATTAAATTGACAGTTTATGAAAAGAATTTTTTAGATAAAATATGTTTCTTCTTCTATGTGCTTTGTCCTTTCAGGATGTAGGCAATCATGGCTTTCCACATCTCCCTATCCCTGGATGCTCTTAGCACGCTTTCTCCTGTTATACCATGCAACCCCTGTTCTGTCATCCACCTGCTCTGACCCTTCAAATATATTCTCTGCTGCTTCCCCTTGTCTCTTTTTCCCTCTATATGGCCTGTTAGTATCAGGTTCTCTAAGCCTTCCTTCCTCATTGCATGTTCCAGGAACTTTAGTTGTCTCTTCCTGATGCTCAGTATTAATTTCCTTTTCATTTCCATTCTTTCCAAAACTTCATCTTTGCTCATGTACTTGATCCATGATATCCACTGCATCCTTCTGTAGAACCACATTTCAGTTGCTTCAAGTTTTTCCTTCATCTTTGATGATCTTGACTAGCATTCACTGCCATATTGAAGAACTGACATCCAGTACTCTCTTCTTTGTTTCTAGCAAAATCTTCCTGCAACTTAATACCCAATCACCTGCATTTGGCATTTTGGGCTGCACTTTTTTGCTGATGAGCATGCATTCAATTTTCTTGCATTTTATTTGTAGTCCTGTCTTGTCACTCTCTTCAGCAACCTTCTGTAGGAGGTCTTGTTGTTTCCTTTCTGTGTCTGTTATCAGCATTGTATCATCTGTGTACCTTATGTTGTTCAAATTGTGGCCTCCAATGACAAATCCTGGCATAACCTCTGGGGTCCTCAGAATAGTCTTGCTGTACAAGTGGAATAGATATGGTGAAAAGACATATTCTTGTTTTACGCCCCTTTCTATCTTTGTATATCTGTTGAATTCGTTACCTGTCTGTATGCAGGAGGAAATGGGTTGTCAAATTGGAAAAGGGCAATAAATGTGATAAGGTATTATAGAATTAATTTTATTAGCTTTTTCACATTACATTGTCTTCATGATTTTATAACAAGATACATGTTTCAATCATGGAAAGAAAGTAGCAAAACATTTTGAAAAATTGCAAAAACAATTTAATGCAAGCTATTCTAAATAGGTTTAAAACATTAAACATTTATTACCTTTGGTTGATGTTAAATGAAAAGCTAATCAAGCAACATAGTATTCACTATAAGATAGATAAAAGGTACAAGTGAAAAAAACTATTTAACCAGTATACCATTCATTAAAAGATAGATGTGAAGTTAAGAGTTATAAGACAGAAAAGCTATTTAACTAGTATACCAATCATTGTAAGATTAACTATAAAGTTAACAGAATATATTTAACTAATATACCATTCATTATAAGATTAATTATAAAAGTTAATAAAAAATTATATTCAACCAGTATACCATTTTGTAGTTAGCTATGTAATGGGGATGCAATCATCAGTCATGTCTATATAATTTTGCATGTGCATCTATTCGATAACAGATATAAAATCTTGAAAATAATATAAAATTTATGCAGTCAATCATTTTTACAGTATGTATAGTTGCAAGATTTCTTACAGAAGGTAAGCTAAAGAAAGGACTATTTATCAGCTGTGATACCGTTGCTTTCTCACCAGCGCAGTGTGGCTTCCCTGTGTCTCTTCTACAAATACTTTCAAGGCTTCTTCTCCGAGGAACTTAGCTTACTGGTACCCTCCATATATGAATTTCCTCAAGCCACAAAATTAGCAACTATGTCCCACCCTTTTACTGTGAAACTGATAAATTGTAAATGCAAATTCTACTCCATCAGCTTCTTTTCTCGCACTTCCTGCCTATGGAATTTCTTTCCGCATACTTGCTTTCCTGACATCTACAATCTTCAAGAATTCAAATGTAAAGTCAGTACTCACCTCCTGTCTCACTGACTTACCTCCTATCTCTCATGCTTTTTTCTCTGTCCACCCCACTCATCAGTATTCTCTTCCTTCTCATACTCTCTTCCTGACACTCTCTGTAACCTGTCACACTTTCTCATAACATTCCTCCTATATAACCACCTGCACAACAGTGGCAGTAAAATGCCTTTCTTGGGGCCACATGATTATAAAAACAAAAGAAAACTGAATGCATGGTCATCAGTAAAAAGAGGAGCCTAAAAGGCCAAATACAGGTTGGGGATGTAAAAATCAAGCAGGTATAGAAATTTAAATAACTGGAAATGTTTTAACAGAGGATGGAAAGTGCAGCATTGAGATCCAAAAGCAAAGAAGCATTCCTGAAACTAAGCAGAAAATTAGAAGACAAGAAAATTTCCTTGAAAACAAAGAATAGAGTACTGGGTTGTTATGGAATTTTTTTCAATATGGCAATGAATGCTAGACAATCTCCTGAATGATGAGGAGACTTGAGGCAACCAAAATATAGTTCTACAGAAAGATGCTGAGGATAACATAGACCAAACATATGAGCAATGTAGAGGTTTGGAAGGGTTGAAAATGAACAAGAAACAAATAAGGAAAAGATGGCAGAAGTTTCTTGAGACATGTAATAAGGAAGGAGGGCTTGGAGAATCTGATATTCACAGGTCAGATAGAAGGAAAGAGAAACAGTGGAATGCAACATGTGCCATACTTAATGGGTTTGAGCAAATGAATGGAAAAGCGTTGTTTGGGAGGGTAACAGGAGGAAGTGTGTTAAGAGCCACTAGGGATGGAGAAATCTGGAAGGCCATGAGCACGTATGTCCTGAAGTGACACATCACCTAGAAGAAGATAATTGCGGGGATGTTTCTCTCTCCTCTTCATAATCTTCACTTTCTACCTCCTCTTCTTCCTCTTCTTTTCATTTCACACGTGTTGTTCATTAAAGAACATTTTAACATTGACTCTTGAAATTGGGAAACATCTGAACTTGTGTTGAGAAAATGACTATTTAAAAAATTAATTATGATACAATGAAAACATCTTACGCTAATAATTGTGCTAGATCTATATATATAGTGACACTGATAGTCAAGAGAAATAAATGAAGCATGTTGGAGTAAACTGCCTTTATAAATTGAAAAAATTAAATTTAGTAAATAAAAAATGGATTATTTGATCAATAAGTTAAAAAAAATTAAATTCAGTCAATAAGAAAAATGAATTATTTGATCAATAAGTTGAAAAAATTAAATTCAGTCAATAAAAAAATGGATTATTTGATCAATAAGTCGAAAAAATTAAATTCAGTCAATAAAAAAATGAATTATTTGATCAATAAGTTGAAAAAATTAAATTCAGTCAATAAAAAATGGATTATTTGATCAATAAGTTGAAAAAATTAAATTCAGTCAATAAAACAAATGGATTATTTGATCAATTTGTTCCTTATGATTTATGAACCTTTCTGCCGTTTATTTATAAACTTTTTTGCCATTTGTTTAGTGCCAGAAAATATTTTTTGACTGTAATGATTTTTAGAGGGGATAATAAGGATTTTTACTAAAATAGGTTCTCCAAGTTAACCTACAGGTGGTGAGAGAAGAGGTGGATTTATATCTTTCTTAAGGGAATATCATGAAGCTGACTTGAATTGAAACCTCATTTTCTGATTTCCAATTCCAAACCTTTATCACTTAAACCACCTGCACATCCAAGCTGACAGCACCTGATATTCTCAAGTAGTCACCCATCTAGGTACTGACCAGGCTCAACATTCCTTAACTTTAGTGATTGTATAAGAACCGGTATTTCCTTTTCCATAAAGCTCACAGAAATAGAAAAGGCATGAGATAAGGATATGTTTTCTTACCAGACTTATTCAAATTTCACATTGAGGGAATCTTAACAGAAAAATAAAATTTACAATGAAAACTAAATCAAACTATAAACATATAATGAATGTTTAAATATATTACAAATAAATGACATTCACAACATGAGCATTAATTTGTATAATAATTTTTAAAGGGACACTACCGGCTATAATTATTAGACCCCCCCCCCAGTGTTTTAAAAAATGATGTATTTCATACTACTTTTTAGTACTTATTACCAAGTAAATAATTATAAATAAAAATAGAATGGTTCTTATGTTAATACTGCTCAATAATATGTGCATCAAATGAATTTATAAATATTTAATAATTACCTATATTGCAATTTCATCAAAGTATTTAGAAAATTTAGGGTGATTTGGACAAGATCATCTTTGCTTCCTTGCCTTGTAAAATTTTGCAAAGTAATAATAACATAAGAACCATTCTATTTTCATTTAGAATTATCCATGTGGCAATAAATATTAAAAATAGTATGAAACACATCATATCTTTTAAAAATCTGGAGTAGCCTAATAATTATGGTCGGTAGTGTATATTTTAATAAATCTTTATTTTTAATTCAAATTTTTAAAAGGTATTATATATATATATATATATATATATATATATATATAGGAAAACTCAACACATCATCTTAAGCGGTAATGAAATATAATTTATTTTGATAGGAAAGATTTTAGTACCTATTTCTTCAGGCTACAAATTACAAATGGTTTGTAATTTGTGGCCTGAAGAGATAGGTACTAAAAACTTATCTATCAAAACAAATTATTGTTAATAAATGCTTTAGATGATGTGTTGAGTTTTCCTTTATGTATATCATATTGCTTGGGGTAATATCCACTGAGCTCTCTATAAAAATCTATCTGTTTGATATTTTATATTAAATAGATATTTTTGGATTATCCTCTCCAACTACGAATTTGCTATCCTATATATATATATATATATATATATATATATATTTAATGTTTATTTTATCAAATTTTTATTTTTAAATTAATTATATTTCTACAGAATGAATTTATATCTGGCGTATCAAAAATTCATTCATAAATTTGAAAACCTAGTGTTCATATTAAGCATTATTGTTGTCTGAATTTCCCATTATTAATTATAATGAAATTAACTAAACAAGTCAAAATAAGGTTAAAGAGATTATTCTGACTTATTTAGATCATAATTATATTTTCTTATAACTGTACAGAATTATTTAAAGAAGTGTAAATATATGATATGACCAGAGTAGAAAATTAAAATGGCATTAGCATAATTACAAAAAGAAATAAGAAAAATATATTTTTTGCTTAAAATGTTTATACAGAAATTTTAGAGAGTTAGGATGTCTTCTGTGACAGCTTTTCTCTTTTTTATGGTGCATGTATTCTGCTAGTCAATAATAATATAGATAAAACAAAATAATTGCAAGAATGTTTTTCATACTACTCTCTCTATATGGACATTAAAATTAGTCTAATTTCATTTGTCAGAAGAGAGTTGATCGTGTTTTGTTCTTGTCCATTTGAATGCGTTGCGAGTTTGAGAAGCAGAATGATGAATAATTTCATCATTTTCAGTCAAATAAAAAGTTAGAATTCATCAGAAGCCGCATTTTGTCAGGCATAATTTGGAGCATTTGTATTATATGTTCAGCCTTCATGAATACTGATTTTGATTGATTTCATTTGTATCCTGCAGAGGAAATCTTTGCATCTCTAGTTTTCGAGGCAGGACAAAAGCTCAGATCAGTAATGTGTTTATCAGAAATATTGCAATAATGAAGTAACTGAAAAGAATTAATAGATACAAATGGAATCTCGAAGATGTGTGGCCTGTGTCACATTGAAATGAAAGCAAATGCTAAAATTAATAATTCTAGTATTGATGTTAAGTGAGCAATCTTTGCATAGGAGTTTATACCCAATCTGACTAGGAAAGACTGCTTTAGAATTCATAGAGGTCAAATACTGAAAGTCAAAATCAGGCTTACACTTAGGCCTATTTTCTCGTATTCATTTATGTTGTTTTTCTCCAAAACATATATTTCCAGAACCTCTTTTTGTGGCTCTGAGTAATGTTTTCTCTAATTCTATCTTTGTTATGCTAATAAAGCTTATTAGGCAGTTTATTTGTTTCTTACTTCAGCCTCTCTTGCCTTTAGTATGTCCTGTGTGCATCAAATCCTAAAAGAACTCATTTTTCATTATGTAACTTAAAAATGCCAATTGTCTTTTGCTACATATAATTTTTTATTTCCATTTTACTTAAACTTTTGTTGTTGCTCATATATTCAGTCCATGATATTCTCACTAACCTTCTGTAGAATAGCATTTCTGTTACCTCAGATCCCTTCTTTATCCGTGAGGAGGTTATACAGCATACTCTGTCATATAGGAGGACAATTTTTATATATATTCTATATTTTATTTTTTGTGTCTGACAAAATTTTGATGCTCCTAATACTTTGATTTGGAAGACATTATTCACTGTACAAATGGATTTTAGTGTTACATAATTTGTCAGCTTACGGCCTATCAAAACGAATACACTGGTTCTTGCTCGATCACCGAAGTTAAGCAATGTTGAGCCTGGTCAGTACTTAGATGGGTGACTGCTTGGGAATACCAGGTGCTGTAAGCATTTAGTGAGAGATGTGCATTGTGGTGCAGTGGATATTGGCTCAGAAAGAGAAATTGGTGAGCCAAGTTCGAATTCCAGTTGAATACCCTGCATTCACTTAAGCCCTGGTACCCTTGGGAAAGATATTAATCCATCCTTTCCCTTCAGTTATGGGTTAAATAACAAGGGTAGGACTTGGGGACCCTGCTCTTAAAAAAAAACCCAATGAATCTTGATACTTGAAAAGAAAAAAAGTATTACTAGATACAAAACTTTTATAAAAAAACAACAACAATCAATTGTTGAAAGGAAAAGGTATTACCAGAAATAAATAAATAAAATTCAGTTGCCAATAAATGACCTGCCGAGGTTGATATACCATAAAAACAAAACAACCAACCTACCAACATAATTTGTCTTCTGTTATATCACTTCCCAGATATTTAAATCCTGCCTTGATTTCATATCTCTGAATCATAGTGCACATATTAGACTGTGTCTTTTAAAATCAGCCATGTATTCCATCTTCTTGCAACTAAGGATTAATCCTATCTTGCTTTCTTTTACTCCTTTTTCTATTATTTTCTTGCAGTTTCCTTTCAATGTCTGCTGTCAACACAGGGAAATCTAAATACATTAAGTTTTTTAAAATTGTCTTCACTATTAATAAATCCTGGTAGGAGTTTTTGTTCTCTTAAGATTGTAAAGTCTGAACAAATCTCGTTAGAAAACGAATCCTTGTCTTATGGTCCTTTCTCTTTTTGTGTATTGAAAACATTTTCTTTTTTTTTATATGCAGACAGTTTGCTCCCAATTGCTTAATGTTTCTCTCACCTATCAATGTCACTATATACAAACCTGGCATAATCATTTGCTGAATATTGATCTGATAGTTTCATTGTAGAATAATGAATTTTTCATTCTATAATAATTTTTTTAATAATAAATTTTGCTCAGTACAAGGCTAAAGTGTTAAAATGATTTTTGATGAAAGGCATGCCTAATAGAAATAAAAGAGAAGTGGGTAGAAAGTGAAGATTATGATGAGGAGGATAATTAAGGATTTGAAGGGAAGGATTACTCCTCCATTTTTAATAATTTGGGAGAGCAAGATTCAATGCCCATGTTCCCAATTTTGTTTTACGAACTATATCCACTTATTACAACACCTGCAATGTGAAGATTTTTATACTCTGTACCAATTTCTTTGACTTAGATGGTAAACAAGAGCTTGCTAGCAGTACCAGCTTATCTTGCCACCCCAGCCACAAGCTAAGAATTTACAAAATATTTCTACCCTTCCTTTGTTTTTAGACTCCCACCTCACTCATTAGGCATCTGCAAGTAGGTTAAGTGCATTGACAAGGAAGGATTATATTTTATCATTAGTCTACAGACATTTTGTGGTATTTGCATATGGTATCATCATCAAAACTGAAGAAAGTTTGAGTATACATTCTACTAAATTCTACTTGTGATATAATGTATTTCTTCAATTATTAAAAATATGTAAGTGTCTTGGATGTGCGTTGTGGTGCAGTGGATATCAACTCGGAATGACAACTTGGGGAGCTGAGTTCAAATTCTAGTTGAATTCCTTGCATTCACTTACACACAAATACCCTTGGGAAAGGTATTAATCAGTCTCTTCCCTTCAATTATGTGTTAAATAATAGGACAGATTGAGTTCTATAGTCATGTCTCTTTTGAGACATGATCACCCAAAGTATCACGTATGGCACTTAACTGACTGAAGTGTCTTTACAAAAAAAAATGAAATATTTCTGTAACTGCTTGTTGCTACATTTAAACAACTACAAATTATCACTGGAAATTTTCATTATTGTGTAAAGGTTAATAAGCTCTGATTCTTTTAATAGTGAATTTATTTTGTATTGTAAACAAATAAAGAAAGCTCATCTGCTAAATATGGTTCATTTATTTCTATGCCGAACCTTTGACCAATCAAGACATACGTAGTTGAATTGTTTTAAAAGTGATAATTTATGATATAGACAATTCTTTTTGCAAGAAAACTTAACTGAAATATATGTATATATTTATGCATGTAACTTAGAAAACATGTTTGTTAGTGTGTGCAGGTCTGTAGGTATATATATATATATATATATATATATATATATACAGGACTGTAGTTGATACTAAAAAACCACCAAGCACAGAGAAAATTGCCTGGATTTATTAATTGACAATGTGATGATGTCATCAGTGTCATCTGTTTCCAGAAACTATGATTTTTGCAGATTTTTTGGGCTATTCTAATGGAAATTAGACACAGAACGTGAACGAAAGCAGGAAATCAGGTTCAGACTTTCTGAGGATAACCAGTCCTTTCTTCCAAAATTAATAAATAAACAGATCTTTACTGCGTTCATTCGGATGTTTTCTTCATTTTTCTTTCTTTCTTTCTTTCTTTCTTTCTTTCTTCGTGAATTGTTTAGTTTGATTTCTGACAAAGACATTTTTCCTTGCCCGGATTTTCACTATTATTGCACGGATTGGCCCGGACCCGTGCCCAGTGTGCCCGGTAGTTAGATATGACTATGTATATATATGTATTTGAATAGAGAGTAGATATCACAGAATTTAAACAGAATTTTGAATAGGGGGAACAATTTTTATGAAAAGGCCAGAAGATCCTTTTACCCAATAATTAATCAGAAGTGCAGACAAAAAGAGAAATTTTTATATTCCCTTTTTCTGCACAATTAACCTTGAGTAAAACTTTTTTCCATTTTTATAATGATTGAAGCCTTTTGTACTTTATTCATGAATTACTTTTACAAATAAATTATTTTTTAATCATACTTTCAACTGTTCCCTTTTTATCCAGTTTAATTAAAGATCTCATTCTTGTTTCAACTTCTTTTGCCAACAGCACCCTCCATGAAGTGTTGATTGAAAGGATCCTGACGCTTTTTGTTAGAAAATGTTTTCCCTTTCAAAATTCTACATATAAATATATGCTTGTGATTACTAGAAAATTATAAAATGCTCATAAATATTCATTTAGTCATGTAAAAAATATTCGATGCTTAATTGCAATATTTTGAATTATCTAAAAATGTTTTCATATGAAGTATAGTTTGAATTGTTTAGGTAGATGTTGAAATGATGGATTTAACTGTTTTCTTCTTTTTGTGTGTGTGTTTGTTGTATATGCTGGTTTGGGAAATTATTAGTTCTATTAAGAAAAAGATGACATTGGGAAACATAATACTTCATGACGTCAAATATCCAGAACCACTTATCTCATCTGAACAGCATTGAAATAGTTATAACCAGTTATAAAACCATTTGGTCTATATAAAGATTTAAAAAACATAACTATGATAACCAGCAGCAGGTATACATAAAATATTTTTCCAATACTGTTCCTTACAATACATTGGAAAACATGCAGAAATTTGAAGAAAAAAAAAATCTATGAACACAAAAGGGACATCATATATAACAATTTAACAAATGTACTGGTCATATGCAAATAAATTCAGGCACAATTTTAATCTAAAAAAGCAATATTCATCAAAAGAGAAAATAATTTACTCAGGAGGAAAATTCTCAAGAAAGACAACATCAAATAGTATCAAACTATTAATCTGTGCCCTGATTTTTTTCCAAAACTCACCTCTCCTAATAAAATTATATATATATGTATGTATGTGCATGTATATAAAATTGTTTGCAATTAAATTTTCTGATATGCAGCAAATATATTTGCTTAAAAACTTCTTACAGTGTAAGTGCAAATTAAACTGTATATCTATAAATTTTCAGATGTATATATGTTTACAAATGTCAACATTAATATACGTGATTACCTGACAGGCAATTTCTAATCTAACGAAAATTATCTACAAAGGTTAAAAGAATAACCTGAATATTGATTCTATCTATCTATCTATCAATCTATCTATCTATCTATCTATCTATCTATCTATCTATCTATCTATCTGTGTGCATGCAGATATAAATATATCTGTAAATGCATATAATAATGTAAATAATGTAGCTATAAGCTTATATGGAGTTATTTGTGTGTGTGTCTATATGTAAGTATGTATGTATTTATGTACAGAGGTTGCTGCAAGTTAAAATCTAAATGGTCAAATTAAAAACAGCAAATTAAATTATTTCTCTATCAGTGAAACATGACATTCTGTTTCACCTCCAAACATCTTATAATTCAATTGCTGCTCAGAATTCTAGATCAAATATTTATAAACTAATTCCTATAAAATGTTTCTTCTATGTCAGAATGAATAAACTGACTTAAGATAAAAATGATATAAGTAATTTTTTTTGTAGATAAATAGATAAAACGTTGTTGCTAGACTTCTGATGATTAGTCAAAAGAATAATGAAGCGGTGAGATCTTAAGGCTTCTTTTCTGTTTATGACCAGAAATATTTCCAATAAAAATAGATTTCTATATATTCAGATAGAAAATTCAATAAAAAAAAACTTTAAAAAATCTGAGACTAATAATGAGAGAAGTGGTATTTAAGATTTTAACACTCAGAGGATGTACTGAAAGCATAAGAGCAAAGTAATTTACCAAATAAGGTTGTCAGGATAGATAGAAAAATGTGGAGAAGAAGGGTAGAAAATGTTCAAACATTGTCTAGAGTTATAATAGACAGGATGTTGTGGAGAGCAATTATCACCAATTCTCTAAAGAAATATGGCACTTCAAGGATGGCAAATTTATTGAATTTTATATGAAGATTGTTTGAAATAACTTGTAAGAAAAACTTAAAAATCTGTATTAAGGTATTGTCAGTATTTAATTATGGTGGTTATTCTTGTTTTGAATTAGAAAATTTTTAAGATATTTAAGGTTTTTTTAAAACTTGAGTCAAATGGTAAAAAAAATACTAAGCATTTTCTGGTTTAACAAATATTTGGTTACTATCCAGCTGGTCAGAATGCAAAGAAAGATAAACTTGTTAAACCTGTTATTTCGGTGCAACAATTTCATTAGTAATGTTGGCTCGAAAAGTAAATGAAAACCTGTTAAGAATTCCAAATTTGGTGTAAAGCAATTTTATCACTCAGTCGCTTTCACAATTTCCTTTGAGGTAGAACAACATAGAAAGTAAAGATAAAATTTTGAAAGTTATATACACAGTAGATTTTTCAGGCAGTCAGTTCACTGCCATATGTGCTATGCACTTGGATGATCATGTCTCTTTTGAGACATGATTGACTAGGCAGAAGATTTTCCCTTGGTAGGTTGTCATTTCTTTCTGTGGTAGACTGCCAACCAAAGCTATAGAATCCAATCTGTTTGCTATTTAACCCACAGCTAGAGAGAGAAGAGATGGATTCATACCTTTTCCAAAAGGTATTTGTGCAAGTGTGAATGCAATGAAATTAACTGGAATTTGAACTCGGCTCTCAGATTTCTTCCAAGCCAATATACATTGCACCATAGACCTTCCTCAAAATCCCTGACGATGGGTCTTCATCATCTGTGCATTCACAACCAAGTTTTAACAGATCATTGCCTGGCTCCAATCAGCACACTTTTCATGTTCAAAAATTGTTATTAAACTAAAACTATTTTGAAAATATATTTCTCAAAAGTATAAAATAAAGAAAAAGATATAAAAATACCTTTCATAATAATAGTAGAAAAAAACAATTGGTATTTCCTGGACATATTATGACAAAAGGCTCGTTAGAAAAGTTAACATATTGAAGGAAAGTAGATATACAAGGAAACAGTAAATAACTTATCTAATGAGTTGTGTGAATGGACAAGGTGAGGTGGGAATATATTGCTTAAAGCTGTAATGAGAAGTTGTGGTTAGGCCATGATTGCCTACGTCCTGATAGCTCTGAAGTTTTTTTTTTTTTTTTTTTTTTTTAATCGTGTCACCCCAAGCAACGCATTCCACTGCCACTATAGCGCAGGGGGTTACATAGGGAGTGATGGGTATAGGAAATGTCAGAAGGAGGGTGATAGACAACTTAGGATGTACATAGGGAGAGAGTTGGAGAGAGTGGGTGTGAGTTAGTATGTTAGGAGGTGTCTATTGACCTTACATTTAAACTCCTGGAGGTTGTAGCCGTCGGGGAAGCAAGCATGCGGTAGGGAATTCCACAGGCGGGAAGTGCGAGGAAAGAAGCTGTTGGAGTAGAAATTGCGGTTACATTTTATCGGTTTCACTGTAAAAGGGTGGGACCTAGTTGCCAATCTAGTATCTCATGTAAATTCACATCTAGGGGGCACCAGTGATTTAAGTTCATCAGAGCAGAAGCCATGAAAGTGTTTATAGAAGAGGCAGAGGGATGCCATGTCACGCCGGTGAGAGAGATACTGCAGGCGGTCAGCCAAGTCGGTATCAATCACATTACAGATTCTTCGCTGTATTTTGTCAAGAACCCCGAAGAGAATAGAAGGGGCACCCGACCAGATGTGGCAGCAGTACTCAATACACGGGCAGATGGTGGATTTATATAATTGCAGGATAGATTCAGGCGGTAAGAATTTCCGGGCCCTGCAATTCACTGTGTCAAGGTATTTACCCAAGTTCCCCCTACTGAGGTAGGATGTGACACAAGGTCAGTTTTTAAGATGGGATTTTCAAGTATGTACACATGGTAAATTCCACCTAAGCTGGATTGGGTCTTGTCTACATTTTGCTGATGAGACTCTGCCTTTTGACATAGATTCTTCTGCGTTCGTCACTGACCAAAGACAGTCTGATTTTAAGTAGAAATCTGGCATGCTCACTGTGATTGAATGATCAAAAGAATGCCAAATCAGACATTGTTTCCCCAACAAAGAAGAATGTAGGTTCAAACCCTGCCAGCAACTGATGTACAGAGGTTTGGTGATGCCTAGAGCCAACTCCTTGATTGTATGCCTCTAAGGATCAAGTACAGTGGCTTATAGGACCTAGTATTAGAAAATCTGAAAAAGGAAGTCATTTTAAATATGTAAAAACACATGAAACATGAAATAAACACTTTATTGAAATTAATTATAAACTAAAAATTTATTTCCCTTGACTGGACACTTTTCTGTCCACCTTTGACATGCTACTAACCAAAGAGCATATATTTAAGATTCTCAAATGCATACACAAGTAAATGTAATTTACACCATTTAAAAAAAAATCAGAGTATATACTCAATCACATTTAGCCATTAAAACTAATGTTAAAATTAATATATATACAGTGTGATTGAACAGTAGCTGCCTATTTTTTGTATGATGGACTTTCCTGTCTAATTATAATTCATACAAGATGGGAGAGTCCATCATATATAAAATAGGGAGTTACATTTAAATCTCCCTATAGATATATGTATATATATACAGTGTTAAGAAGAATTAAATTGTAAGGGTGTTTGTGCCAAATTGTAATTATATACATTGATCTTGTTTTGCAATTACTCAATTTCTTATGCAAGTGGTGGCTTCCTCATGCACTACCCCAATATCCCTAGAGGACATGCTAATTTGCTGGATCTCTGCTTCACTTTTGTCCCTGACTCCTACCAAGCCATGCAGCTTTGCCCTGCTGGAAACTCCGATCATACTGCGGTTTCCATTAATATTTCTCTCTTCTCCCACTACCCCTCCTACCAACAAAATTTATTACTGCAACCAAAGAGCAGACTGGGATTTGTTCCACAATTTTCTATGTGAAATCCCAAGGGTGAAAGGTGGCATCAATGCTTTCATCCAAATCAGGAAGTTTTGACCTAAACCTCATTTGTTCTCTTGGTTCTTTCCCGACTGCTCTGCCACCATTGCCCACAGGAATCACTTTTTCCAGCTATATCTGAGCCACGCATCTGACCACAATAGGTGCTTATTTGCCTCTGCTTATAATGAGTCTAAAAGGATCTTAAATGATGCTAAGCTGTTGTTTGCTTAGAGAATAAATCAGCATATAGCAGCCCACAAGTTTGGCCTCAAAGACTAATGGTAGCTCTGCAAATGTGTGTTGAACAACAGTAAATCCTCCATCCTGCCTTTAATCAATAAATTTGAGGTCCTCACAGCCATTGCAGATGGGGCTTTGCTTCCAGATTTTCCTCCAACTCCACATTTGACTTATCTGAAGTACCTGCACCCAACTACCCTCTGAGAACTGAGGATCAACAGAAGGATATTTACATAACTCCCTCTCTGGTCTCTCAAAAAATTCCAAAACTTGTTCCCCATAAGGTGAGCAGAAGTGATAGAATCCCAATCATTGTCTTGAAGAAATGTGCCCCTGAACTCTCCTCTGTCCTCTCTAAACTACATAATTACTGACTTTCTGCTTTCTGTTTTCCTGCTTGCTGAAAGTCCTCTTCTGTGGTTCCTGTATTTAAGAACTCAGGAAAACAATGAGACTCAAATAATTATTGTCTTATCAACCTCCTACCATTTTTCAGCAAAGTTTTCAAGGCTATCATTAATGCTGAGATAGTTCAACATCTTATCAGTCATAAACTATTCTCAAACAGACAGTATGGCTTCTGCTTTGTTGATTTGCTAACAACCATCACCAAATACAAGACCCTGATAAGAACAGTGAAGCATTTGATATGACCTGGTATGCTAGCTTTCTGCACAAGCTACAGGGCTCTGGTGTCACTAGACATTTGTTTGGTTTGATCCAATTGTTCCTATCAAACTGCATAATGAAGGTCGCCTTGAATGGACACACCTCCAGATCCTATTACATGAACACAGATCTCCCCCAGGGCTTCATCCTAGGCCCGACATTCTTTCTGATCCTCATCAATGATCTCCCTGACATGATCAAATTCCAAGTAGGCATTTACGCTGATGACACTACCATTTAATCCCACCTCAATCAGAAATCTGCCAAGGTGGACAAAGATAACCTTGCTGCTGTTCCTGAGAAGGACCACCAATCTGTGGTGGACTGGGTTAAGAAATGGCTTGCAAACTTTAATGCTTCCAAAACAAAGCTGCTATCCATCAACCACCATAAACAGTATCTCCGGTGCCCATTAACATGGATCTAGCTAGTCTTCCTTGAAAGTAATACACTGTGCCTCCTCGGCCTCACTCTCTCAGGCAACCTCAAGTGGAATGACTACATTAAATCAATAGGCAAATCTACTACTAGGAATGCTAGATTACTGTGTTGGGCCAGAAAGTTCAACTATCTACCCATGCATTGAATACTGTTGTCATATCTGGTCAGGTGCCCCTGCTATTCATATTGAGGTTTTCGACAGGCTCTAGAAGAAAATTTGAAATGTAATTGATCCAGTCCTGGCAAATTTATTCCAGCCATTTTCTCAATAACAGGATGTGGCTTTCCTCTGTTTCTTTTACAAATATTCACATGGCTTCTGCTCTCACGAGTTTAGCTGCCTGAAAACCTTGGTAGGTCTGTTGTCTCTCTAGGTTAGCTATTTACTTTATTTGCTCCACTTGCGTATTGAGTGCTTTTTGTTTTAGGTTACTCATCCCGGGTTTTTTCTTTGGGCTACGTACTTTGACTGATGTTCAAGTGCTTAGGTCGTTCTTTTTTTATTACCATTTTTTCCTTCTGCGTATGTACTTAGAGGGTTTTTCGAAATGAGTATAACTTTACATTTATATATATATATAAGAAAAATTAAGACAGACGCGTTATTTCATGGTAATGAAATAACGAATACCATAACGCGTCTGTCTTAATTTTTCTTATATTTGCTCTATATGTATTTATATGCATATATGCTTAGAGCTCTCGTAGAGAGTTATCCTACCATTATATGTAAAGAATACTCCTTTGGATTCGTCTATTTCCACAGGGCAAGTTAATATATATATATATATATATATATATATGTATATATATATATATATTCACAAATTGTAAGCAGTTTATTTTCTGCACATACATTATGTCAATTTTTATTACACAAGGTAATGCCTTTGTAAGGAAATTGTTTTTAACCAAGACATGCTGATAAAATTTTCCATGATAAATATACCAAGTGAATTTCTGCTGATAGAATCTGATTTTACTAAAAAAAAAATACATTGCAATAATTCATTCAGTAGTGTGAGAGTTTATCATAAAAACTCAAGATTTGTTCTTCATATTGTAAATTAATGGATACAATAGTATCGCGAGTGATATTTATTTGTCTTTATTTCAGATAAATAAAAATTGACATGATTTTGTAAGATAAAAATGCAAAAGAGAAAAAGTAGGAATAATATAAAGTCATTTAATAACAGGAACATAAATTTGAAAGCCGCAAAACAATGAATCAAAATAACAATGCAATCCAAAAGAAACTAAGAACACTGGAAAGATAAATTCAAAAAAGAACTCGCTTTATGAATGTCACAAAGGGAGAATTGAAAAAAAATTAAAATATAATAAGCAAGGAAAGTGGTTGTGCCAGCTAGAAAATATTTAAAGAAGCTAGGGTTATGAAAGTAAATAGTGAAAATTCTCTCTATTATAATAAAGACCATTATATATATATATATATATATATATATATATATATATATATATATATATGTGTGTGTGTGTGTGTGTATTTATTTATTTATTTCCCTCCTGTCAGTCAGTTAAATGCCATATGTGAAACACACTTGGGTGATCATGTCTCAAAAAGAGACATGACTAACTGGGCAGAAGATTATCCTGCAGCAGTTTGCCATTGCTTTCTGCAGTAGACTGGTTGCCAACTAAGGCTATAGAACCAAATCTGTCCTGTTATTTAACCCATAACTGGAAGGAAGAGCTGGATTAATACCTTTCCCAAGGGTATTTGCGTGTAAGTGAATGCAATGAATTCAACTGGAATTCGAACTTGGCTCCCCGATTTCTCATTCCGAGCCGATATCCACTGCACCACAATCATGAAAAGAGACAATATTGAGGCAGCATCAGCTCATTTCATTATCTTTACTACCAGTTTTTAAACTTTTCTAATGGTTATGACTAATGCTCTTACTGTGTGTTTGCTTCTTAATGATGCTTTATTATTTTATTTTTGCAATATTTATGTTGTCAATATTGAAGAATATATTGTTAACTATAACAGACAATGAATGTATATTATATTTAATCATGAGCCATTCTAAACATTGTATTCTGGCTTTAATTTCTGGTGAAAATAAAGACAAAAATTGTCCAAAATTGGGATATTTTTTTGTTACACTGGTACTAAACTTTTGTCTTACATGAGCCATCTTCAGAGTAATTGTAGGAATGTTAACATAAACAAATCCACCATCAAATATTATGTTCTCTTGTGTTGAGAAAACATTGCTATGGGATGATGATGATGATCATCATCATCATTTTTCCATCAGACCATGCAGACCCTGCTGTATTTACTAGGCTTCCCACGCAAGCCCGGATGTGACACATGGTCATTTTAATGTGGGAATTCCCAGCCATATAGCCGGGCCAAAAATATGTCTGTCTATTTTTACCGAGTCGTGGTTCTACCCTTCGGCGGAACCACGACTGGGTTTGTGCTCTCTGCTCGGAAGCAGAGAGCTGACAGTGTTATAGGGTTACAGAGCAGTCATCCGAAGATGACCGCTCCAATTTTTTTACAGGGCACGGTTGTTAGCCCTGCACCCAATCCCCAAACCTGGAAGACTGGTGGAACATTCTTGGTCCTTACCTTTAAAGCACCTGGTATTCCCAAATGGTCACCCATTGAAGTACTGACCAGGCTTGATGTTGCTTAACTTTGGTGATGGGACTGGAACCAGTGCATTTAACACGATATAGCCGTAGATGCTATGGGATGATAACAGTCACCAAATAGCAAACACAGGTCATAAATTAGCAATGCCATTCCATGACATCGCACCATGTCAGAGGCTGAGATGTTAACAACAGAACCATATGTACAAATGCAATGTAATGTGTTGTGACTAGATTGAAATCTTTGTATTATAAACTGGACACTCCTCAAAACAAATTAATATCAATCTTACAATGAGGTAATTATTATAAACTGAAACTCATGAAATGTTCAGATACATATATATACATATATATATCATAAAAGTGTTACAAACATTAGAAGGTTTAAACTATATTAACCTAAAAAAGACTTATAATTTAGAATATAAAATGTAATTAGGTGTGTGTGTGTGTGTGTGTGTATGCATATATATATGTGTGTGTATTCTAAACATGTATTGTTGAATATAATAGAAAGTGAATGTTTTTTATGTTTAATAATGAGCTGTTCTAAACATCATATTTTGGCTTTAATTTCAGGTGAAAATAAAAACAAAAATTGTCCAACATAAGGAGAGTTTTTTTATTATGCTGGTTCTAAGCTTTCGACACACATGAGCCATCTTCAGAGAGGTTACAGGGACGTTAACATAAAGATATCCACCCTCAAAAATGACTTTATCTTGTGTTGACATGAAACATTGCCATGCAACGATAACAGTCACCAAATAGCAAACGCAGTTTGTAAATTTGTAATGCGGTTCTATGATGTCACTTCTCACGAGAGACCAAAATGTTAACAGAACCATAAGTCTAAATGCAATGTAATGTGTTGTGACCAGATTGAAATGTGATTTTATTAAGTGTGGGTTGTTTTGATTTAATGTAGATGGCCTCCAAAATCTGAAAATTCTTTTTATTGTGTATGAGCGAGTATTATTGTATTATAGACTAAAATCTAATATTACCTACATGGCTATGTTTTTTTAAGAAATGTTGTTTAATTGAACTATGATCAGAAAGGGGGCATATATATAGATATTTGTGTAATAGGGAAGCAAATTTTCATTTAGACATGTCAGATTAAGTAAATTGCAAACTTTGTGTCTGCTTATTTTTAATAAAATCCGTCTATACTCCCAGATAATCTTTCGTGTGTCATAATTGAAAGATGTAAGAAATGAGCTGTAACTTTGAAAGATGATTCTATTATTCATTTCTCGGTATTTTCAGATACTTTCAATCTTCTTCAGAATCCATCTTAAACATTTATAAATCTACCATTCATTTATGCATTGAATAATGTTAGCATATCTGGGCAGGTGCTCCTGCTATTCACCTTAGGGTTGTCAACAAAATCTAAAAAAGATCTGCAATGTAAGTAATTCTAATTTGGCAGCTTGATTTCAATCACTTTCTCACTGATGGGATGTGGCTTCCCTCTGTCTTTTCTTCAAATATTTTCATGGCTTCAGCACTGACAAGCTTCTTTCCTTGATACCCTGACCACATGAATTTACTCATGTTATTAGATTGGCATCTAGGTTCCTTTTAACATAAAACTAGTCAAATGTAACCACCATTTCTACTATATCAATTTCTTTTCTTGCACTTCCTACCTATGGGTGTCCCTTCCACTTGCTGGCTCTTTTGATAGCTACAATCTCTAAAAGTTTAAATGCAGCATCAGTTGCCATATTTTATTACCATCATTCCTATATTCTTTTTCCAACATCCCTTGTACTTTGTTTTTTTTTTCTTGCTGTAACTCCCTGTGTACTAGTTGTGTTTTTGGGGTGAAAAAATTGTAAAAAATAATTAATATAAAGGTTTCAACATAATTTTTGAGATAATTTTGCTAAAATGTTATAAACCATTTCCTAGAATCTGGCTAAATGATTAAATGTCAAATTTGTTTCTTAAGTCCTTTTTGGTCAAGCAAAAAATTTCAAAACTCCCTCATAAGGAAAGACTATATAATTAGTTTAGATTGCAGCATCAACTCTTACATCAGGAAAGTGTTTTGTGTTCACAAAAGACAATTCAAACTCCCATTGTTTTTATCAAGTAAAATTTGTATATATTCTTCATGTTGACAATGCCGAAGACAGAGAGACAAATTGTTTGAAGACTGAATGGTACAGTTTGTAGGAAAAATAAGAGCAGTGTTGAGTTGAAAGGCAGCCTTGGTATTGAGAGGATGAAAAGAAATGGGTTACTTCAATGAATAGTACGTGTCTAAGGAGCTGGTATGAAAGAGATGTTCTTTGATGGGTGGAAACAAGGCTGAGATGGTTGGGAGATTGAGAAAAGCCAAAAATGGATGGGTGAATATAATGACATGAAAGTGAAAAGAATAGATTTCTTCTCGACATTGAAAGACATGTTAGAGAAATAGATTAAACATGAATACAGAACTGGTCTTGTGCCAGAGAAGCAGAAGAATGGAAGAGACCCAAAGTATGGCAAAGGCAAGTATCAGCGCCAGCCAGCCGAATTCTTTTAATGAAAGGAAAAAAAAAGTGGTTTTAACAATGAGAAAACTGACAAAAGAACCAAATAATTGAAAATCTTAAAATGGTTGTCGATAAAAAAATATATATATAATAATCAAACGTGTCTGTTGTTTGAAAAGAGACCATTTTTTCAAACCATTTGTTAAGATGATATTTTAATTCAACTCCGATCAATGGCACTTGGAGACCTACATTCAAATTCTGTGTTTTTTTTCCTTGCATCAACGATAGATAGTGAGAAAACTAATTCTACTATCAATAAACACCCTCAGCTCCCAAATATATCAGACATAAAACTTAAAATCTAGTTACTTGTTTATTTTTTATTTTAGTTTGTTATCAGATACTAATTTTGCATCAAAGCTTTTTTGACTATATTTGCTTAAATTGTCAAAAAATAAATTTCAGTCAGTAAATTGATGTAATTTCTAATCTTGTTAAAGAAAAGAGATAAAAACAACTCAATGTATTTATATAATTTTTTTTCAATGTAGACATGTATTTTTTAAGTCTTTATTTCAAACAAACACAACTTATTTTACTTTATACTCTGGATAAATCCATTGTTCTGAGTTAGACAAATTTACTGAACTACTATCAATGTCTTTGCAATTGGTTGATTTGTTTTTTGTGATGTACAACTTATTGCCGATTATTTAAAACCAGAAAATATTTTAGATTTTAAGTATCTCTTTGGAGACAGTAATTATTTACTGATAAAATTTCTACTAATTAACCCATAGTTTGGGGAGAAGAGGTAAATTCATACCATTTTAACTGGTATTTGCCCATAAGTGAATATAAAAAGCTCAGCTTGAATTGAAACTTGGCTCTCTGATTTTCAATTCACTACACTGCCCATACATATTCACAAGTGGTCACCTATCTAGGTATTGAAGAAATATATTCACAAGTGGTCACCTATCTAGGTATTGAAGAAATATATTCACAAGTGGTCACCTATCTAGGTATTGAAGAAATATATTCACAAGTGGTCACCTATCTAGGTATTGAAGAAATATATTCACAAGTGGTCACCTATCTAGGTATTGAACAGGCTTGAGATCCTATGTCGAAATGTACATCCGACACCTTTGAATTTTGAAAATTTTCTCTAATTTATATTGGCTCTGTATTCTTAATACACTGAGCTCTCTGCCTTCATCACTTTTTAATATTAAAAATTTTTAATATTGATTAGGATCAGGTTCTTGGAATTTACCTTCCTACTCTTCCACTTCAGATTAAAGAAAAACAATATATATATATATATACTTATCCATTGTTAACATAGACAGCCTTTTTCCAAGCGCAGATACATTTTTTGAAGTGACTCATACGTTTGCTTTTCTGAACACTACAATCTTAAGTTATTCAAATCAAGAGTCAGTCGGTATCAACCCCACTTATCCTTATGATTTTCATTTCCTACCACTCCTCAACCAGTTCCTACTTCTCCCTGGTCGTTTGAACAGGCATAGAGGTTTATTCCTTGAATCCTGTCTAGGACTGGGTTTTTGGTTTCTTCTGAAGTCTCTTTAATTTTGTACTTCTAACATCCCTGGCTAAAACTCTGAACATTTATTTACTATTTATTTACATTTTCTTCCTCAATAAGATAGTTTTGCCTATTGTCCTGTTCATACTTCTCTCAGTTCTTTTTTGAACATGAGTAGATGTTTCCTCTTTAGGATTGGATTTCCAGTTCCTTCTAAAGTTTTTCTTTCTTTTTCACTTTTGGTGGCTACTTGGACCTTGATAACATTATCACCTTGCTTGGGGTGGTGGCTTTTACTTTGTAAACCTCTACCTAGAGTGGCTTTTGGGCCTTATACAAAGTGAACATCATTGCAAAAAAAAGTTCATTAATCCTTTCTTTTGGGCCTTATATAAAGTGAACATTATTGCAAAAAAAAGTTCATTAATCATTTCACCTTGATAACATTATTACCTTGTTTGGGGTGGTGCCTTTTACTTTGTAACCCCCTATCTAGAGCGGCTCTTAGGCCTTTTACTAAATGACCGTCATTGCAAAAAAAAATTCATTAATCCTTTCACCTTGATAACATTATCACCTTGCGTGTGGTGGGTCCTTTTACTTTGTAGCCCTCTACCTAGAGTGGCTCTTGGGCCTTGTACAAGGTGAACATTGTTGCAAAAGAAAGTCCATTAATCATTTCAATTTTAACAGTAACTTATACCTTGAGTGGCTCTCAAGCCTTTCATTAGGTGAGCATTAGAATAAAAAATATGTAATAAAGAAAAGATTAGTTTGCTAAATGCCAATTTTCCTTAGTTAAGTCAAAAATCCTTATTGATCATCAGCATAGTGAACATTTTTCATTCCAATTTTAGGATTGCTTTTCCCCGCTGATTCAGCCTGTCTGCTACAGAAATCATTTGATAGTCTCCGACATAAATATATTTCTAAATAAACTTCATCAAACCTTTTGAAAATGATCCTGCCTATAAATAATAAAACGTATTCATTACACTTGACAAAATGAGAAACCTGAAGTTTTTTTTTTTTTGCTCAGTTTTATTTTTCTTGCATTTTTTTTTGCCTTTTCTGAAATAAATAAAACTTATTGCTTTTGCCTTTATTTTTTTTAATTCCCTCTGATTAGTTTTCATTTGGTAATGAACAATGTAACTCAATCGAATTGCAAGTGAAACAGGTTTAAAAATAGTTGCATTGAAACTAATCACATTTAACTGAAATAAATGAAAAAGAGGAGGAGATTTTACATAGTTTCATTAGTATGCTCTTTAATGGATAAAAGACTTATTTTAGATTCTAAAATATAAGATATTTTCAAAATTTCACATACCTTATTTTTATATAAACATTTTGCCCCAAGCAAAGCAGGATCACCACTGCTGCACATAGGGTTACAGTGAGAAAAAAACAAAACAAGGTACAGGGGATGTTGGAGAAAGGATAGATGAAAGATGGGAATCAAGGTGGTAGAAGATGGCAATTTATATCGCATTTAAAATTTTGGAGATTGTAGCTATCAGGGAAGCAAGCATACAGAAGGGTGTTCCGCGAACAGAAATTGCCAGAAAAAAATTGTCAGAGTAGAAGATGCAGTTATGTTTAACTATTTTGATGGTCAAAGGGTGGGGCCTTGATGCCACTCTAGTAGCATACATGTGTTTAAGGCACCAGGCAAAGAACTTTATCAAAGCAGTAACCATGAAAATACTTCTAGAAATTCAAAGACAAGTAACATGTGATATTTCTTAGAGTTTTTCATTTTTTTTTTTTTGTTTTTTATCATTTCACCCCGAGCAAGGCGGTAACACCACTGATGTACATAAGAGTGAAAAGATTGGAAAAGAGAAAACCGGAAACCATATCCTAAGCAGGGAACAAGGGATGAGCCTCTTCACCTGTTCAATAGACGTGGGTGGAATGTGAACCGGGCGATAGTTTAGTCTATCTACTCCAATTGAGAAAAAAAACAAATGTGAGAAGATTGGAAAAGAGAAAACTAGAAACCGCATCCTAAACAGGAAACAAGGGATGAGCCTCTTCACCTGTTCAATAGACATGGGTGGAGTGTGAACCGGGTGATAATTTAATCTATCTACTAAAATTGAAAAAAAAAGGAACTTTTGAGGCTTCAGTGTTTTACACTTTGTTTCTCATCAGTGCCTTCATTTCTGAAAAAATCTGTTACCATCTCTTCTACTCTTTTCATTTAAATAATCTTTCAAATTTCATAACTGTTTTTGAGAAAGCAAATATATATTTTTGTCTTAAAACTTTTTTTTAAAATCCAAATATAATGAAAAGCATCCTGACTTCATCCCAAGAAAAGAGACACTATAGTATTTTTTTTCAAAATGTTTTCTAATACATTCGATTAATATTAGTTTGCCAGAGAAAATTAGAGGAGTTTATCCAAAATTTAATATTCTAAATTCAATCAGAATTTCTGAGATGACATAATTATTTACCTATTACCTGTGTAAGTTAATTTATAAGCCAGACTTTCAAAATGCAATCCAGTTATTAAGTGAAAAGTAGCTGCTATTATTAAAGCATAGAAATTATGAGCTACATATCATGATGGTCTCTCATGGTCAAATTGGTCATGATAAAATTCAGTTAAAGGTGTGGTTTCTGATGTAGATTGATACAGGTTTGAGTCCTGTTGTGCGGCATATTTTTCTTTTGAGGGACTTCATGTTCTAGGCTGCTTGATATTAATTTCACTGTTTAAGTAACAGTTTTATCTATCTATCTATCTATCTATCTATCTATCTATCTATCTATCTATCTATCACTCTTCAGCAATGAATTGAGTTCTTTCAGTGATGGCATGTGATGGCATTTCCATTCTCTGATTCCATGTGCCAATGGCTTAGGAGTTAGTGGCTCTGACTGACAGCAAATCAGTTGAGTTTCGATTCCAGCCAGAAGCAAGTGGATGTCTAGCCACACTGATGAGCTGTGATACAGCAAAACAGGCTTGTATGTGAATGACTAATATATATATATATATATATATATATATATATATACCTTTTTAGTCATGCATGTAAACCTTTTATTTAAACTCAAATATCTCAAAAGTTAAGTCATGCTAGTGAAATTCTTTTAGTTATTTAGCACTCTTTATATTTGCTTGTTTTTTTCTCATTGTGTTTGTATTTTTAATTGCAGATATATAAACAATAATTGTGGAACTGAGATGTTCCTGATGCAATCACAATTTCACTGGGCTGCTCATTTTGCAACAATGTGTGTTGACAGAATAACTAAGGTCTTCATGTATAGACAACTTAAGAGTGAATAAAAGAGTGTTGGGCTTCTGTGGCTCAAGGATAAAGAGTAACCTGTCAACATGCCTCATAACTTTCAATGAGTTGCTCTAGATAGAAATAACTGAAGATATTTTTGCCAGAATGGTATCAGAAATTTCAAAATCAGCTGTATTAGCTGAATACGAGACAAAAACCAATGGTAAAATGCATCAGTAAATATTCCTGCTGGTATTAACTGAGAGCCTTACTGTTGCACAATGTTGGCCTGAATTCAGATCACTAGCATCACTTACGGCACAAATATAAAAATTGAATGAGTTTGTCAGATCCTCATATTTCAGAATCAACTGGATAATCCATCATATTAAGTTATATATATATATATATAGTTTATAAAGGAAAACTCAATATGTCATATTAATTATAAACTATAGTTCATCTCAATGAACTTATGCCAGATGGAGGAAATATTGTAAAAGAGTCTGATGATATGAGCTAAATAAGCTCATTGAAATGAACTATAGTTTATAACTAATATGACGTGTTGAGTTTTCCTTTATAAACTTCATATCGCTCTGGTTAATACCCATCAAGCTCTCTATATGGATTTATCTATTAATAATTTATATTAAGGAAATCTTGTTGGATTATCCTCACTGTTTATGAACTGACAACTATACATATATGTATATATATTTATCATTAGTATAATATTGTTTAATCATATATGTGTTGAATTAATTTATTTTGAGATTTTACAAATTTATCTAACTTAATTTACTTTGGGGACTCAAAGTTAATCTAAAATATTAACTTAGAGTTCTCTTCAACATCGTAACAAATGAATTAATATTGGTTCTAAAATCTGATTCTATAATGACTATATGGAAAATAATTGTATATCACAATGCAGTGTTTATTTACTTATTTGATTTATTTATACAAGAAAATTACTGAAAAACAACAATCCGAGTGTTAAACATTATCACAACTCAATACTATATATATATATATTGGAGGCCATCTACATTAAATCAAAACAACCCACACTTAATAAAATCACATTTCAATCTGGTCACAACACATTACATTGCATTTAGACATGTGGTTCTGTTAACATTTTGGTCTCTCACACAGTGAGATGTTATAGAACCGCATTATAAATTTACAAACTGTATTTGCTATTCAGTGACTGTTATCGTTGCATAGCAATGTTTTATATCATCACAAGATAAAATCATCTTTGATGGTGGATGTCTTTATGCTACATCCCTGTAACCTCTTTGAAGATGGCTCATGTGAGCTGAAAGCTTAGAACCACCGTAATAAAAAAATTATCCAATTTTTGGACAATTTTTGTTTTTATTTTCACCTGAAATTAAAGACAAAATACAATGTTTAGAACAGCTCATGATTAAACAATAGACATTCATTGCCTGTTTATGCCAAAATTGTTGCTTTTTTTTAAGTAATTTTACTGATAAAAGGTACTTTGGCAAGCAGGTTATTTATTTTAAAGTGCTTGATATTGGGGTAGCAACAGAGTGTTAATAGGTTTTAATGCAAATAATTTGTCACTTTTACTGAGCAGGTTTATGTCGAATTTGAAGTTTTGTGAAGACACCAAAATCATGTCTTCATTCATCAAGGCTATTTTTTTAATAAAAAGAGTGACAAATTTTTGCATTAAGCATACATACATATATATTTTGATTCAGATCTGATAAAATCTTAAATGGTGAAATGCCTTAACAAATCTCACCTCCTTTCATGTAACATTTGTACTTATCAAATTGTAAGCTTTAACTTTGTCAGAATTTCAATATCCTAAAATTATATATATATATATATATATATATATATATATATATATATATAAAGACTTATTGATAAATTAATCATGAATCATGTTTTATTACTTGTCTTTTCCTCAGCAATATTTATAAAGGTTTCAGAAAAAATTCCAATATTTTTCAGCAATCAATGAAGTATCACACATTAAATAAAAGCTCATTTTTTATGAAGAAGAAAGAAACATTTTTTCGCTTTTCAGCCATAAATTAAATCTTCAAATATCCATCAATGGCTAGCTGAACCTGTAACTCACTGTCATTATCCAATAGCTGGTGCATTTTTGCTATGCTGCCAAATCTTTGTTCTATGCAAATATAAAAAATAAGTTAACAATAAATTTATGTTTTAGTAATATCATAGGAAATGATGGAACCTGTTACTGGACTGATCAATGAATTTATAAATCTAGAAAACATGGACTTCCCAGCATTGTTTATTAGCTCAAGAAATGGTAGATATTTATCAAACGGGCTCAATTTTGATTTACCATTATGTAAAAATTAATCCTATAAAACGCAGTATTTAGTGCAGCATCCAGAGAACAAAAATAAACAGAAAAATATTTGTAAAGCTAAATTTTTTGTCAGATTTTTATTTGGCAAACAAAATATTGAATTACCTAAATGTATTTTGGGTGGTTATCAAGTGAAAATAAAAAAACAATCATGTTATTTTTTTACATTTACAGAACATTTTTATCAATCTTTTCACTAACTACTGCCATCTTTGAAAGAACTTCTTTTATGTGCCATGTCCTTTCAGGACGTAGGTGATCATGGCTTTTCACATCTCCCTATCCCTGGTAGCTCTCAGCTCACTTTCTCCTGTTACCCCACCCAAACCCCACTCTGCCATCCACCTGCTTTGGCCCTTTAAATATGTTATCCACTACTATCTTCTGTCTCTTTTTTCCCTCTATCTGACCTGTGTGTATCAGATTCTCCAAGTGCCTTCCTTCCTCATTACATGTCCCAAGAATTTCAGCTGTCTCTTCCTGATGCTCAGTAATAATTTCCTTTTCATTTTCATTATTTCCAAGACCTCATCATTGCTCACATGCTTGATTCATGCTATTCACAGCATCCTTCTGCAGAACCACATTTCAGTTGCTTCAAGTTTTTTCTTCATCTTTGATGATATTGTCCAGCATTCACTGCCATATTGAAGGAAACACATAGCAACCCAGTACTCTCTTCTTTGTTTTTAGTGAAATTTTCCTGTCTCTTATATTCTGTTCAGATTCTAGAATGCATCCTTGGCAAATTCAATTCTCCTTGGGATCTCAGTGTCGCACTTTCTGTCTTCCATATGAACACTTCCCATTTTTGTACTTACTGGATTTTTAGTGTCCCCAATCTGTAATTGGCATTTTGGGCTTCTCTGTTTGCTGATGACCATATATTTGGTTTTCTTGTAATTTATTTGTAGTCCTTTTTTTTGACTTTCTTCATTTACCTTTTTTAGGAAGTCTTGTAGTTTTCATTCCATGTCAGCTCTCAGTACTCTATCATCTGTGTATCTTATGTTGTTCAGATTGTGACCACCAATACCTGTTAATCTGCTGTGTTCAATAGAGTTGAAAAGCTACCACTTTTAATTACCCATTATATTTATTTCAAATATAGAACCTATCAATGTCAATGGTAATATTAGCCATTTGCTTATCTGTCAAATATAGAACCTATCAATGTCAATGGTAATATTAGCCATTTGCCTATCTGTCAACATAGAACCTATCAATGTCAATGGTAATATTAGCCATTTACCTATCTTGTCAAATATAGAACCTATCAATGTCAATGGTAATATTAGCCATTTGCCTATCTGTCAAATATAGAACCTATCAATGTCAATGGTAATATTAGCCATTTGCCTATCTGTCAAATATAGAACCTATCAATGTCAATGGTAATATTAGCTATTTGCCTATCTGTCAAATATAGAACCTATCAATGTCAATGGTAATATTAGCCATTTCCACATCTGTCAAATATAGAAACCTATCAATGTCAATGGTAATATTAGCCATTTGCCTATCTGTCAAATATAGAACCTTATCAATGTCAATGGTAATATTAGCCATTTGCCTATCTGTCAAATATAGAACCTATCAATGTCAATGGTAATATTAGCCATTTGCCTATCTGTCAAATATAGAACCTATCAATGTCAATGGTGCGGTAATATTAGCCATTTGCCTATCTGTCAAATATAGAACCTATCAATGTCAATGGTAATATTGTGGCTATCAGTTCATTCACAAATATAAACCTATCAATGTCAATGGTAATATTGTGCCATTTGCCTATCTGTCAAATATAGAACCTATCAATGTCAATGGTAATATTAGCCACTATTTTCCTATCTGTCAAATATAGAACCTATCAATGTCAATGGTAATATTAGCCATTTGCCTATCTGTCAAATATAGAACCTATCAATGTCAATGGTAATATTAGCCATTTGCTCAATATCTGTCAAATATAGAACCTATCAATGTCAATGGCAATATTAGCCATTTGCCTATCTGTCAAATATAGAACCTATCAATGTCAATGGTAATATTAGCCATTTGCCTATCTGTCAAATATAGAACCTATCAATGTCACTGAGAATATTAGCCATTTGCCTATATCTGTCAAATATAGAACCTATCAATGTCAATGGTAATATTAGCCATTTGCCTATCTGTCAACAGAACCTATCAATGTCAATGGTAATAATATTAGCCATTTGCCTATCTGTCAAATATAGAACCTATCAATGTCAATGGTAATATTAGCCATTTGCCTATCTGTCAAATATAGAACTCATCAATGTCAATGGTAATATTAGCCATTTGCCTATCTGTCAAATATAGAACCTATCAATGTCAATGGTAATATTAGCCATTTGCCTATCTGTCAAATATAGAACCTATCAATGCCTTGGCTTGCACATTAGCCATTTGCTCATCTGTCAAATATAGAACCTATCAATGTCAATGGTATTATTACCATTTGCCTATCTGTCAAATATAGAACCTATCACTGTCAATGGTGGCTATTTAGCCATTTGCCTATCTGCCAAATATAGAACCTATCAATGTCAATGTGAATATTAGCCATTTGCCTATCTGTCATTTATTGATCAAGACGTCAATACTGCTTTTGTTTGAAATTTATAAAATCCTTCTAGCTTTCTCAAGTTCAATAGCTGCTATCGCTCTTTCAAGCATTGATAGGGTTTCCTTCCAAACATTTATTTGCTATCCACTTTAGTTGTTACTACTGTTGGTAGTCATGTGGTTTCTGTTATTTGGTAGTTCTTTGTTTGTTATTCTGTAACAATAATCCATGATGAAATTTATAGTCAAGCTACACATCAAAATGACAAACTGTGAAATAACTGCCCACGGTTATGTGTAATTGGCAAAAAGGCTAAACAAACAGAATTAACAAATAATTAGGAAAGGGAGAAAAAATAGGTCAAAATAATACTAAGTAAACAATTTATATGCATGTCAAATTCTATCAAAGCATCAGTAATAAGGCAAACATTTCACAAAATAAGAATAATGTTCACAGTCAAAAGGGATACTATCAAGTGACTGTAGTGTTCTGTATTCAAGACAAGAAAGAACTGAAATATGACAAACTAGCAGTATAGCCCATCGTTACTCGGGTGTAATGAAAGCTTTAAAACTAATCCATGGTTCTGGCGCTCAGACTCAGCCTAAAGAATATTTGTGTTAAGTTTGGTGAGAATCGGATAGAAATTGTGGATTTGTATAAAGGATATACGGACAGATAAACAGACACACACAAACATCTTGACTTTTATATATATATATTTATATATTATCGTTTTCTGCACTATTGTAAGAACTGCAACCTTGAAACTTCTAAATATAGTTTCTTATGTCTTTCTCTATGAGTGTATCAAATTTGATTAAAATCGGACCATTCCTTCTATAACCCAGTTTTTTTGATTATCGATTATCAATATTTATCAGAGTTACCTCAACACAAAATCTAGCTAAGAACACTCGCAGATGCTTATAGTACAACTGTGTAAGTTTTCAAGAAAATTGGTTCAGCCATTTCAAAGTCTATAGTTAACGGACACACACACACACACACACACACACACACACAGACAAAGTTCCATTTATAAATAAGTTTAGATGAGTTTGATTCCTTTTTAATTGGTTAGAAAGAAATCCCATCATGCAACTGTAAGATTTGCTAATGAATTTGGGGAGTTGGTTTTTTTTTTATCAATTATAGGTGATTAGTAATTTTACCACTACCTTGAAAAATTGTACTCTCTTGAAAAGTTTTAAAGTTAGGAATTTCATTGAATAAATAAGGTATTTTCTTGGTCATGTTGTGTCTACTAAAAGTAAATGTAATGTTATAGTGAATAAAAAATTGTTTTTATGAATGGGTCAAAGAGTGAAATTAGTTAAGATAGGACCAGTACACTCTGGTTAACTTCATCCCTTTTTTTATGGCCTTGTGCCATATCTGTATTTTTTCAGTACATTAAATATTCATTCCATACATTAGAATGATCACTAGCATAAGCAAACTTGTGTAAACGATTTACTTTGCTTGATTTTAATATTTTTATGTTCAGATATTTTATATTGTAGATTATTCCCATATGAGTGGGCATGTGCCAGGAAAAATGACATAAAAATCTATCAGTATAGCTTCTAAAATGATGGCAACATATATATTGATGTAACTACTGCTGAGTATTTTACATTAAGATATAAGGAAAAAAAATGTAAATCCCCTGAGCATGACTGGAAGGATATATATATATATATATATATATATATATATATATATATATACTGTTAAATATAAGAGACAATGAATGTCTGTTATGTTTAATCATGAGCTGTTCTAAACATCATATTTTGGCTTTAATTTCAGTTGAAAATAAAAACAAAAATTCTCCAACGTTTGGATAATTTTTTATTAAGTTCATTCTAAGATTTTGGCTCATGAGCCATCTTCAGAGAGGTTATAAGGATGGTAACACATGTGAGCCAAAAGCTTAAAACCAACTTAATATAAAATTATCCAAATGTTGGAGAATTTTTGTCATTATTTTCAACTGAAATTAAGGCCAAAATACAATGTTTAGAATGGCTCATGATTAAACATAATAGACATTCATTGTCTCTTATATTTAACAGTATATGTTTGGAAAATTATTTGCTGCCTCGATACACTATATATATATCCCTCCAGTCATGCTTAGAGGGTTTGAAACAACACAACTACCTTTATTATAATAGAGAGGATATGTATTTATATATATATATATATAGTCATTCACATAGAAACCTGTTTCTCTGCATCACAGCTGATCAGTATAGCTAGACATTTAGCCAGGATTGAAACCTGACTGATTTGACATCAGCCAGAGATTCAACCTTTAAACTATCAGTGCACAGCAGAGAAAGGCAGATTTTAGTGTGTTATATACACACTGGAAACAAACACAAGCAGCCAAAGTGTTCAAGTCATACCTGAAGAATGAGGTGTAAATAGCGGTGAGTAAGAATGAGGTGTAAATAGCGGTGAGTAAGAATGAGGTGTAAATAGCGGTGAGTAAGAATGTGGTGTAAATAGCGGTGTTTTTAAAATCTACTATTATCCCAAAGCACTCAATTGACGGATAAAAGGATAAATAGTTATCCGCATAGAATCCTGTTTTGCTGCATAACAGCTCATCAGTATGGCTAGGCATCAGATTGCTTACAGCTGGGGTTGAAACCAGACTGATAGGCTGGAGATTGTACCCCTAAGCTATCGTTGCATGTCAGAGAAAGCTAGATTTTAGTGTTATAAAAACACAATGTAAACAAATGCCAAATGAAGAATATATATATATATATATATATATATATATATATATATATATATATATATGTATAGATATTCCTCATTTGTAAATGAGTTATTAAGCAACCTAGGTTTCTGCCATGTGGTGTTTTCAGGTGGTTTGCAAAAAGTAATTTTACCGTTTTTTTAAAGAACTTGTTTACAAATGAAGAATATTCAAAAGTTCTACGAAAATATATCTATATATATATATATATATATACACACACACACACACACAGAGTGGTCTTGATTATAATAGGGAGGATAATATATTCATTATCTCTTGATAATATATTCATTGTCATCTTCTAGTCAATTGCTGTCTCTTGCTCTCTCTCCTTTCTCTCTGGCTGTAGCTCTGAGTTCAAAGTTCAGGGGAAATCCCAAGCTCAAAACTTTGCATACTACTTTTGACACATTCAATCATTCACAATAACTTTTCCATAAACTGCACAAATCCTTTTTGGCATTTGAGCTGCATTCTTACTTTTCTTAAAAAAAAAATTGCTGCTTATTTTCTGTCATCTTCAATGTTGGATTCAATAAAGAATACTTTGCCAGTCTTGACAAATGTTTTGGAACAGTAATGCACACTGACATGACAGCAGTCACAATTCACTCAAAACTGATTATTTTGATTGTATTTTGTTATAATTTAACACTCCTAACGTTATCTAATGCCAAAAACCAAACGATTTTTTCAGTCAAGCCAATATTAGTAAATGTCAGATTATTTTTCAGTTTCTTTGTTTTATACCTTCTTTGGACATATATCTTCATCTTTACAGTATTTACATTATTCGGACTATTGTCCTCATCTTTGTTCTTAAAGACACATAGCCCAGTGGATATACATGTTGGTTAGTTCCTGTGACTTGACCCAAAGAGTTGTGAGTTCAATACCAGACTACAGCATTAGTAAACAAGTAATTTACAGGGTTAGAGGAATATAATTTGTGACTACCAAAAGAGGCACCGCTACGCAAGGAATGGAGTTCATATACACCAGTGATTGTAATAAAGGGTTCAGTTTGAAATTAATAGCCCCTGATGAAGGCTGGAGCGACAATGATCGAAACGTCATACAAATGAGGCCAATAGTCTGAATATTGTAAATACTGTAAATACTACCTCATCTCAGAAATATAGACAAATATCTTCATCTTTGTTATTTTTTGTGACTTTTCACTTGATACAGTTGTTGGCTTTTATCAGATTTATACTGCATCTGTTGATGACAAATGCAAAATAATAATAATCATAATAATGTGTGCAATGATGAATTTATTATATATTTGGCAATTTGCCCAGACATACATGTCTCAGGTGTTTTAGCCACAATGTTGTTGCTCATGTGAAAAGGTTAAAGCATCTGGTTCAATATTCCAAGAAGTTTACTGAATATGAATACAGGTGCCTGAAGAAAGTCTGAAAGTGCATTTTGATGATCTTTTATGGCATGTAAATTTTAAATTCTAATGCTTCCAAAATGAAGCCGCTCTCCTTTAACCACCACAGAGGAACTTTCTTGCCTACCGTCAGAATGGCTGATACTAATTTCCAAGAGAGCAACACAATTCACCACCTTGACTTTACTCTCTCAAATGGAATGACTACATTGAATCTATAGCTGCATCTACTGCTAGGACGGTTGGATCATTGTGTCGAGACAGGGAGATTTTCTCAATAGAATTCATTTTGCACCTTTATAAATCTTCCATCCGTGCAATGAATACTGCTGCTATATTTGGTTGGGTGTGCCTGCTATTCATTTTAAGGTTTTCAACAAAATCCAAAAGAGCATCTGCAATATAACCAGTTCTGATTGGCAGCTTGCCTTCAGTCACTTTTTCGATGAAGTGATGTGGCTTCTCTCTGTCTTTTCTACAAGTACAACTGCTCTGACAAGCACGTTTCTCTGGTTTTTTGACCACATGTATTTACTCATGCTACTAGTTTGGCATCTAGGTCCCACCCTTTTACCATCAAAATAATTACACTACCGGCCATAATTATTAGCCCACCCAAGTTTTTTTTTAAAAGAAATGATATATTTAATATTATTTTTAGTATATATTACCAAGTGGATAATTCTAAATAAAAATAAAATGATTCTTTTTTAATAATGCACAATAATATGTGCATCAAATGAACTGTTCTGGTGTCCAGTTTTTGTTATCTCTTCCCCATACTAGGCTCTTCTTCTTATTGGCTGGTGGAAGCAATGACTTACTTTTTATTTTCATTTTCTCCAAAACTTTGTCGTTGCTCAGTCCATAATATTCTCAGCATCCTTCAGTAGAACCACATTTCTGTTGCTTCAAGTCTATTCTCCAACTTTTCTTCAGTCCTCCTGTATGGCAGCATTCACTACCATACAGAAAGACTGATATCATCTAATATTTCACTACTCTTTTCTTCGTTTCTTATGATTTTTTTTAATACTCAGTTCCAAATACCAAAGTATATAATAATAATAATTAAATGACCTAGCACAGAAATGTATATAAGATTTTTTATTTCATTTAATCAAATACGAATGTTTAAAGAATCTCGAGGAATAAAAGTTGATATCCTTATATTGTTACTTTTCTTTCTTGTTAAATGTGCTACACGTTTTATTGTTGCTGCTGTTGGAAGTCTTTAAGTGATGTGCTTTTTGTTATATGTAAATTAGCTAAAAATGATATAGCGTTACTAAGCACTTATCAAATTTTGATTCTAACAATTATTTTTAACTTTATTTCAGGTAAGTGACTTCTAATTTGTGAAATTTACCATACTTGCTTCAGAATCCCAAAAGCATTTTGTAAGGTAAGATATTTTAATTTTCTTTTTTAGAAAATGAAACACAACAGGATTATGAAAGGTGCTAAACAATGATTGAATATTTTGATTACATGGTGGAAATGTTACATTATAAAACCTGTAAACCATGAAGGTCATTGGGTCAAAATACCTATTGCAGCCATAGGATAAGATAGCCTGATGATGTGCATCCATGTTCAAGACGGTTTTTTAATTCATAATTTTATTCTTCTACATTGATTGCCACGTCAAGACAAGAAAAGCCCATAAACTTCACTATTTAACCTTGAGTTGGAGGGAGAAGAGGTGCATTCACAACTTTTCCAAATGCATTTGTGTGAAATTGAATGCAGTGGATTTAGCTATAACTGAACATAGATTAGCAGTTATATTTGTCAAAGTTAATAATCATTTGTACTATACATATCAACAGAAGATATTCGTTTAATCAATAATTACATGTTATTAAACTAGTTTTCATATAATTACTGAAGTTAAGCAACGTGGATCCTGGCTGGTCCTAGATGACCGACTGCTTGGCAACAACAGATGCTGTAAGCTTGGATGTGCAGGTTGTGTAATAAATAATGGAACAAAATTAAAAATCAGAGAATCGGGTTCCAATTCCAGGTGTGTTTTTTAAATTCACTTAAATGCAAATACCTTTGCAAAAAGTATGCATCCATCTCTTCTCTATCTTCAGAGGGACGTGTATTAGTGAATCATTATTCAGTCAGTCTGTTAAGAGCCATACGTTGTACGCATTTAGGCGATCATGTCTCGAAAGAGACATGACTGAGTGGACAGAAGATTTTCCCGCAGTAGTTTACCATTACTTTCTGCAGTAGACTGGTTGCCAATCAAGGCTATAAGACCCAATCTGTCTTGCTTTTTAAGCAACAGCTGGAAGGAGAAGCGACGTATTCATACACTTTCTATAAGCAACTGTGCTTATGTGGATGCAACGAATTCGACTCTTCAAAGGGTTGATCTGGCATAAAACAAAAACAAATCAATCAATTAATAATAAATCTAAATAGATTCTCTATAGTTCTGTGTTTAACACACAACTGGAATAAAGCTGAGTTTGTATTAGATGAAATATTTACGATTTTGATTCTGTTGTATTGTGAAAGAAAGTAGTGAAACAATGAAAATTAAATAACTGTTTGTACATACGAACACAAGCACACACATACACACACATATAATTTATTTGTTTAAACATTAATTTAAATGGGTGCTAGTATTTGAGTTGATAGTCTGTTTATATATATATATATATATATATATATATAGCTTAGAGGTAGTATCGGTGACTGATGTCAATTTAGTTGGGATTCGATCTTGGCTAGAAGCATTCGGAAGTCTAACTGTACTGATGAGCTGTGATACAGTGAAACAGATTTGTCTGTGGATGAATATATGTATATTTAAGCAGCATATTTATTTATATCTATTGGCCTGAATCATTGAAAATTCTTGTTAGGAATATAGGCGCCCTCCAGCAGGATTTGCACCTGCGTCTCCGAGGGGAAACTGTTAATTGACTTGACTGCTCGACCATGAAGGAGTTAAGTACTTTCATGGCTTCTGCTCCGATGAGCTTAGATCACACTGGTGCCGCCTCAGCACGAATTTACACGAGATACTAGATTAGCAACTAGGTCCCACCCTTTTACAGTTAAACAAATAAGATGTAACCGTAAATTCTACTCCAACAGCTTCTTTTCTCGCGCTTCCCGCCTGTGGAACTCCCTTCCACAACTCTGCTTTCCCGACAGCTACAATCTCCAGGTGTTTAAATGTAGGGTCAATAGACACCTCCTATCACACTAACTCCCAACTATTCTCAGAACACTCTCATCTACCCAACCCTCATTCTCAGTATCCTTACCCGCCTATCACCCACCCTCTGACATTTCCTATATTTAATCATCCTTTCTCCACTCTACGTAGCCCCCTGCGCAGTAGTGGCAGTGACATGCCTTGCTCGGGGTGAAACGCTTATAAAAAAAAAATAAAAAAAATAATGCCTATATATAAGGTTAGACTAGTTTTAAAAGTTGAGCTATAGTTAAAAAATATAATATAAATTTTTGCATTTTATTCTGTAGAAAGGTTACCTATTGTCATTTTTGAGTCCTGAAAAATCTTAGCAAGTTTTATAAACAAATCAAATTTAGTTTAAAAAACAATGTGGATAATAAACTTAAAATAAACTGAAAGCTTTATAAAAAAAACTTTTACAACTATTTAACTCCATTGATGTTCATAGTACTTCTTAGCCTGACTTTAATAGACTGAATAAAGTGCTTTAAAATAATAAAAAATGGCTTAGTAGAAAGTATGGCTATTTTCGTAAACCTGCCAATTTTAGCTGACCCAGACAAGCCAATATTCAACTAAACTCAAGTTAAAAATGACTGTAAAACTTTCAGGGGATTCCTTCTTGCCAACTTCCTTTTTTTGCAATGGTTTTGGGCAGTGTATCAGAAATATAGATAGACATTACTGCATTTATTTCATGTGATATAAAAAAATCAAAGATTAATTGAATTCTAACTTTGATTAGTTGTCTGAGTTTGCAGTGTTTTAAATCTGAGCCACATATTTGATCTTTTCAGCTTAATTATTATTCTAAAGAAATAAAACAGATTAACACTTATGTTTTTTCCCTATTTAAACATCATTAACATTGTTTGAAGAATAACAGTATTCTATGAACAAACATCAACGTTTTCAATTTATTTTACTTCGACAGAAATATTTTTATATATTAGCATTATTTCAAACACCTTAACTGCAAAAAGTAATATAAATGATAATGACTTTATTTATTATTTTACATAATTCAGGCATTTTGTACACAAAATAACTGCTTTCCCTATTAATAATTATTTTACGTCGACGCAAGAATCTATGGGATACACATTTTTTTCTATTAAAATAAGCAATAAGAAAATACATAAAAACATTATAGAAATTTTGGATCAAAACGGCTTTAGAATTTAAATTACATTTTTATATTTCTCAACCAATCAGCTAAAAACATAGAATAAGAACATTCTAGAAAAATAGGATCGGAAGTCAATTAACAAAAAATATTTAGGCCCCAAAACAAAATAGTAAAATACAAATCTGATTGGTCAATAAATGTTTTCACACCTAAATGTTAGGAAGATTCTTTGATCCCCTATTTTGGTATATAAATAACACAGAGTTAGGAAAAAAAAGTCAGTCACCAAGCTAGCCATTAAGTCAGCATGTAACCGATACTTTGTCCGGCCAAGTCATCCTTCCACTCCAAAGTTCATGACCTAGCTACAGATGGCCGTGAAAGGAAAAGCCCGACAAACTTTCTTTCATCAACGCGACATGCTGTCGCCACCCGAGATGAACTTAATGTAAGTAAGAACGACTTATTTACGGACTCCGTTAATATAAACTTACACACACCTTTAAACAAATTTAACTTCTTGCCAAACTTTATTTTCCAAAAGGCAATTTTTCACATCTTGTATTTTCTTTGTTTCCACATGCTAATTTTATTTTATACATATAAAATTGTTTGTTGTTTAATGTTCGTTGTGACTTATTCCATTTTTTTTGCGCGATTGTAAAACATTGTGTTGTATTTGTGGGGGAACTAATCTCGAGAGCAATATCCGTAAAATACGGAAGCACATCAACCAAGCACTTACCAAATCCCCTACAAATCCACTGGAAAGTATAAAGAAAGACTTCGATTTTGGACATTATGCACGGTCAGATTATCCGATTCCATACAAGAAACATTCGTCATTCACTGATTGCAAAGTTACTTTTACTGCTATTTGAAATCTTAAGAGGTTCTTTTTCTCGGAAAAAGATATTTCTGATGTCCACTGACTGTTATTTCTCTTTCTAGTCCTGCCGTTGTAATTTATAAAATCCTTTTCTTAAAATAATTTTTCAGATCTAATAGCCTTTATTGCTCTTTTCAATATTTGTAGGGATTTCCTTGCTAGCTTATTGCTTAAGGTAGTGTGGACCCTCAAAATCTTGTTTACATCATTATTTTGTCTTAGAATTGCATGCGCTGTTCATTTTAGTCGTGGCTGTCATTGGAGGTATTAAAGTAATGTGTTTTTGCTATTTTGTAACCTTCTTCGTGATTCTGTAGACTCAATCTATGAGAAATCAAGAATGGTAGTCTTCTTAAAGACCTAAAGGATTCATTCGCTTGAAAATATATCATTACTGATCTGAGGAAATATGACGTTCGCCAATATGACGTACCAATCATACTACGTATCGAATGCAATAAACAATATTACATCCTTAAAATAACCTGTCCAACTACAACTTAGGAACCACACGCTCGCATATATATATATATATATATAGGGGAGGGAGGGAGAGAGAGAGAGAGAGAGAGAGAGAGAGAGAGAGAGAGACTTCTGTCGTTTTAGATATGAGCAACCAGACTACTCGCACATGATTTGGCTATAGTTGTGAAGGATTGTGAAGAATCAACCACACCTTTAGGAAGATTTGCATCGAGAGATCTGGTGATTATTGTCTGCCATTAGTTCCATCAATGACTATCCTCGTAATTTGAATTTAGTGTTGTATTTTTCCTTTACTGGTTGACACCCAAGGCTATACGACCCAGCTTGTCCTTCTGTGTACCTATGGAGATGAGATGGTGCTACACTTTTTCTATATTTACCCATATATATATATATGTAATGAAGTGAACTAGAACTCGTTATCTTGGTTCCTCTGCCTTAGCCACTATCCAACGATCATCACACGCACACACACACACACACATATATATATATATATATATAACAAAAGTTCCGGAGAATAATTAAATAGAATAAGAACTAACATATTGAAATTATTTGTTTGAACAATATTCTTAATAGATACTCGTATTTAAGTAGATATTCTGTTTTTAACTCTAGCCACATGAATATTTTTTGAAATTTATTTAGGAAAATATGCATCATTTGGCAGGATTCGAAACTACGACCCCCTAATGAAAAAGGAAAACTATTAATAGATCTGATGCGTCTTAACAGCTCGATCACGAATGATTTCACTGCAGACGAAGCCGAATTAAGCTTATAAACACAAATTTTCGATTATTAAAATAATGTTCAAGCAAATAAATCATATATTACATGGATGTTTCGGCCTTATATTCAGATCATGCTGAAATACCAGTTCTCGTTTGTTCACCGAAGTTAAGCAGTGTCGAGTCAGATCAGTACTTAGACGGGAGCCGCTTGTGTACTATTTATTTACGCTCGTCATCTCTCTGACGACAGTCTAATTTGATCTGTCTTTTATTTCGGTTGTGGGGCTCGAAAAGGTCATATTGAAATGCACACTCGTATGTGATTCTAGCCGTACCATTGGACGACGAACAAACTTCGCGGAAAGGGTCCGTAAGATAACTTGTTTCTGACAATTGAAGATTATTTGAATTTTGTTTTTAGATGTTTCCTCGTTTTCTATTGGCCGAAAAACATTTTGCATCGAGGTGTGAAATTTAACGAGTTTTGTTTTGGATTCGTTTTTTCGTGTGCGCTAAGCAAAGTTTGTAAATTCGAGTAAATTGGTTTATTTCTAACAAAATTTATGAGTCAGTGAATTTTGAATTTTTAAATTTCGAACTTGTTTTGTTCACTATACTATAAGCAAAAAAAAAAAACGAGTACAAATCTTACTGTGATTGGGGTGAGCAACTTCAAGCCATAAAAACTTGATGTAGAATATCACAGCAACAACACTTTTATCCTCCTTAATAAGCTATAGAAGTAGGATTATATGTGCGTTGAATTCATTTACTTTGAAAATGTTTAAGTAACCGAATGACGTCATTTGCCGTTACGTCATCGATATTTCTAAGTTCCGCTTATATTTTTTCTATTAAAATTGTCAGTTCCTTCGATAATCAATGAGTCAATACCGAAAGTTCCATTAAATTACATTAATTAGTCAAAGTTTAATCGATCGCTAAAATGCGGATTTTATCACTTAACTTCTCCAATTGATTCTCAATGTTATTTTTTTACAAATATAAACACAACTTTCAACACAAAGTGATTATTTCTTTTAGTTTCTGTGTAAAACAATATTCCCCACTTCTCCGTTTTAATTGTATAAGTTGCATCAAAACTGATTAAACCCTTATATTAAACGAAACAGTTTTTGCCCAGTGTTTTGATAATTCTGTGATCAAAGCAGCTTTTGAAGAAAAATGAGTGATTAGTGATTTGTTTATACATGTAGATGAATAGTAATTGATAAATTTCCTTAAATTACATCCTTTGAAAGAAGATTTTCTTTTAATTAATAAAACTATTGTGGGGGATTTAATGTTTGTTTTAAATTTCGGAATGAAACTAATTTAGAACAATGAATCAAATTCGTTTTTCTATAAATTATATGTAAATAGTACATTCGACTTTTAATTTTTCAGCTTACAGTTTCATTTTTGCACTTAAGACAGTCATAAATCGGTAATTTTTAGTGGGATAAGAAATTAAGAATTAAAATCAACTTTCTTCACTTTAACAAAAATTCACAATGACGTGTGAAATCCTGGTTTTTACCAAATAGAAAAAGGATTGACCATGTGCTTGAAGAAAAAGTCGAAACCAGATTTCGCAAGTAGGTGTGAAATTGATTTGTGACCAATGGGAGTGACTTACATGACCAAAAAGGACTTTGCGAGTAAGTGCGAAAAATCTAGATTTCAATAAAAGCACTTCATCAGCGTCAGTCAGTCAGAGAAACTCAGATTGGAGCAGCGAGAGACACTGCTAAAATGGAACGTGAGAACTTCAACCGACCCGGACATAGATCGCGTCGCACGTTGTCCTAATCCTTCTTTCTCATGTGCTGATTACTTTTACTTTTCTTCTTCTCCATCCAAAGACATTCCTACCAAGCAAACACATACATACGTACGTACGCACGCACGCATATACTCTTTCAACAATTACTACTACAAACATTTGTACGAAGTCTTGATACCATTAACTTTCTCATAGAACATTACTGCTACCTATTCTTGTTATCCTTTTCATGACTAAATTTGTATTTTAACATGAAAAATGTATATTTTATTCTTACACTATTCCACACATTCCAACCTGCCGACAACCAACCTTCTGATGAAAACCTTTTGATAATTCTGATTATAACTCTTCATATAACTTGTAAGCTGAAGGAAGTTCGGTTATGTATGACACAAGGCCGAATCAAAGAAACATTAACTATCTCCCCCAAAGATTCAAAGTAAGTGTTTTTAGTATAACTGCATGAGCAGAACGAAGAATAAATAAAAAAAAAATACCCAGGAAAAAAAAATTGGGAAATTTTATCATTTTCAGTTGTTGCAAACCAGAGAATAACTAATTCAGATGATAATATTTAAATACTGCAAAGTCTTCTTCTGTATTTACCGTGTCTTTTTAGGACGTAAGCTCTCATGGATTTCCACTTGTTCCTATCTCTTGATGCTTTTAATATCTTTCCTCTTGGTATCTCTCCCAGACCCTCTCTCTGCCATCCATCTGCCCAAGCTAGGCACGTGGATCTTGCGCTGCTTCCTCCTGTATCTCTTTCCCCTTTACCCGTTTCGTGAGTATCAGGTTTTCTAAGCCCTCATTCTCATTACGTGTCCTAAAACCTCAGCTGTTTTTTCCTGATACCGATTATAAGTTTCCTTTCGTTTGCATTCTCTCCAAAACCTTGTTGTTGCTCACACGTTCTATCCATGGTATCCTAAGCATCCTTTTGTAGAACCACATTTTGGTTGCTTCTAGTCTCTCCTTCATCTGTAAGAAGATTGTCCACCATTCGCTGCCATATAGGAGGACAGATACATAAAAGTCCAGAACTCTTTTCTTTGTCGCCAACGAAATCTTCATGTCTCTCAAGATTCTGCTTAGGCTTTGGTTGGTTGTTTTGTTTTATGGCATATCAACCTTGGCGGCCCATTTATTGCCAACTAAATTTTATTTATTTATTGCTGGTAATACCTTTTTCTTTCAACAATTTACTATTGTTTTTATATAAGTTTTGTGTCTAGTAATACTTTTTGTTTTTGATAATCAAGATTCATTGGGATTTTGTTTTTAAGGGCAAGGTCCCCAAGTCCTACCTTTGTTATTTAACCCATAACTGGAAGGAAAGGGACGGATTAATACTTTTCCCAAGGGTACCAGTGCTTAAGTGAATGCCGGGTATTCAACTGGAATTCGAACTCGGCTCACCGATTTCTCTTTCCGAGCCGATATCCACTGCACACCCGTCACTAAACGCTTACAGCACTTGGTATTCCCAAGCAGCCACCCATCTAACTACTGACCGCTTAGACTTTGAAATGCGTCTTTGACCATGCCAATCTGTCTTCAGATCTCAGTGTTGCATTTTCCATTCTCTGTTAGAATGCTTCCCAGGTATTTAAACTTCTGTACCTGTTTAATTTTAGTGTTCCTGTTGTGTAGTTGGCATTTTGGGGACCTCTTTTTGTTGATGTTCATGGATTCGATTTTCTTGAAATTTATGTTTAGCTTCTTTGCCTCACCTTTCCTTGTAACCTACTGTAGAATGTCCTGTACTGCAAACGACTTGACCTATCAGAACGCATGCAACCCTTACTGCCCACAGAATCCGTTTCTTCATTATGAGTTAATTGCCGTGACTTGTTTGGAAATATAGAGATTTTTTTTTCGTTTTTTTTTTCTTCGCGGTTCTGAATTCAGAGTTATATTTCACTAAGAAGGACAACTCTGAATTCGGGATGTTTCAACCGGAGATAGTTGTTCTCCCTCGGATCTTGCAGACTTTACAACTAGCACCTTTCGCTGAATATTTGCAGGGATAAGCAACTCAGACTTCTGAATCTCTAGAATACTAGGATATTATTCCTATTTTCTTCATGTTGCTCTTTTATTATTATTATTATTATTATTATTATTATTATTATAATCGTGTTTTGAATTTGCTTCTTTGTTTTACGTGCTGCCTCCAAATTTCAATCTGAAACATCAAGAAACTGCAATTAACAGATCATGAATCTTGGTACAATTATTATTATTATTATTATTATTAGTTGTTGTTGTTGTATTAATAGAATATGTTTATTTATTTATTTTTTTTAATCATCTCCCTCCAAGCAAGGCATTCTACTGCCACTGTTGCGCAGGGGGCTACATAGGGGAATGTGATGAGAAAAAGGGGTTAGTTATAGGAAGTGTCAGGAGGAGGGTAATAGACGAATGAGAATACCGAGAATGGGGGTGGAGTAGATGGAAAAAGAACTTGAGAGAAGGATGCGAGTTAATGTGATAGGAGATCTCTATTGACCTTACATTTAAATTCCTGGATATTGTAGCTGTCGAGAAAGCAAGCATATGGAAGGGAATTCCACAGGTGGGAAGTGCGTGAAAAGAAGCTATTAGAGTAAAAATTGCGGTTACATTTTATCAGTTTCAATGTAAAAGGGTGGGGCCTAGTTCCTAAACCAGTAGCTTGTGTAAATTCATACCTAGGGGGCGCCCGTGATATAAGTTCTTTGGAGCAGACGCCGTGAAAGTATTTATAAAAGAGGCACAAAGAAGCCACGTCACACCGGTGAGACAGCGACTACAGCCGAGCTGCCAAGTCGGTATTGATAACATTACAGATTCTTCGTTGGATTTTGTCAAGAACCCCGAAGTGAATAGCAGGGTCACCCGACCAGATGTAACAGCAATATTCAATATATGGGCGGATAGTAGATTTAAATATGTGCAGGAAGGACTCAGACGGGAAAATATTCTAGCTCTGTACAATGAACTGACCTTCTTATCAACGGATTTAGCAAGGGATTCGATTTAGTCATTCCACTTTAGGTCCGCTGAGAGTGTGAGGCCAAAGAGGCGTAGTGTTTTACTCTCAGGGAGGCTAGCCTGTTCCATGCTAATGAAGGGTAAGAATGATTGTCTCTGATGGTTAATAGATAGCAGCTTTGTTTTGGAAGCATTAACATTTACGAGCGATATTTTACCCCAGTCCACCCCAGTTTGGAAGTCATTCTCAAGCTCGGCAGCGAAGTTCGCTTTGTCAACCTCAGCAGGTTTTTGCTCGAGGCGAGAGTAAACGGTCGTGTCGTCGGTGTACATGCCTACTTGGGATCGTATAACATCAGGGAGATCGTTAATGTAGATCAGAAAAGGCGTAGGACCTAGAATAGAGCTTTGAGGGACACCCGCGTTCGTATGGTAGTTTTGGGAGGCATGTCCGTATATATATATATATTTGCATTTGTTGGGAAATCCTCGTTGGGGACTGAATGCCAAATGTGTTCTCAGCTCAAAGTAAGACTGAAGTCTCAAATTTTCTTCGAATCTTAAGTGCATAAATCTTCATCTCCTTTGCTTTTAAAACGTTTACAATTGCACTAATTATTTTATTATTGGCGTTAGCCATGCTTATTGAAGTTAAAAATATGTTCTCTATTGTGATTGGAAGATAGCAGTTTCGTTCTGGAGACGTTAAAATTGACAAGTCTGTTTATTGACCCAGATAACATTTGAGGCCATTTTGAGAGCCACTGACATTTTTAGCCTATCGGGTCTATAGGACTTCATATTACACTTCTTTTTTCTTCTTCTACTACTACTACTACTCCAACATCACCATCATCCTGGTATACATACATATAAACCTAAATAGGAAATGTTCAGTTAAATCCCCAAGAACATATATTCTTCTTTTGGTAACATACGTGCTACACGTTTGGGTGATCATGTCTCGAAAGACACATGACTGTCTAGTCAGAATATTTACGCATAATTGAATGCAACAAATTCAAGGACACATATGTTCACTATATACTGAAGTTATACAAATAGAACGAAATAAGTAAACATGATAAGGATCACAGGTAAAATTGTACAAATTTATCAGAAGAATAATTGTCGGTTATTATTAAGTTATGACGACCTGAAACTGTTATAGAAGTAACATGAATAAAATATCACTCAAAAAGTGACTAACTTTTAACAATTCTTCTCCTGATAAATTCTGAAATGACTAGTATATATAAATAAAAACGGTTGGTGTATCAGACGTTCGGATAAAATAAGTAATGGAATATGAATAGATTTTAAGAATCTGTAACCGCTGATGCTAGGGAAGTAATCAGCAATGCTGCTGCTCCAACACATTCAAATCTAGCCTGTAACCTAATGCTTTGTTTCCGATTGAACAGCTTGCCAACGACTGTAAAAATACGGCCCGAATGTTAAGATAAAAAAAAAACGGAAAAAATCAATTGAAATAGATACTAGGAAAAATAAAACATAAGAATGATGATTATATCGCTTTTTTCACGGGATTTCAACCGCCGTGAAATAGCAGAACTGAATGGATTGTACTCTTAAATAATGTTACATTCACTGAATTGTGAAAAAATAATCTAACAGAAAACACAACAGCGTTTCATGTTTTTTGCTTCTATTTAATTTGTTGGTTTCATTATATCCTACTTTTTGCTTGATTTTCTATGAACCGATGCAGGTTTAAATCCTTAGATCACATATCGATCCCCAAATTCAATGTTCATTGAATCGAGAGTGTTAGCCTTTTTTATTACAGATATAAACCTGCTATTCTTCTCGCGAGTTTCTGAACACTGAGTCGCCTGAACATTCCAGCGTCATGTTGCTCCGAAAGATTGTGCAAGAGGAAATTGCATTTGGTGACAATTTTATTTGAGGCAGATACTTTTCTTTGCCAACAATACTTCAAGAAAACATTCATTCGCAAAAGTTGATTGCTTTCGGATATTAACTATTGATGCTTCTTCAAAAAGAATCAGGGACTTTTATAGGACAAAGCAATGGCGGACATAGAGAAAACATTGTCACACAAATGGTTAGAATCTTTCAAAGATATCCGAGTTAATAACTTTATCCCATGAAAGTATACTGTCTTTTAAGAGAAAAAGTTATGTAAGGCTACACGAGTTTTCAACTAGATTTTAAAAAAAAGCAAAAGAAAAAGCATTAGTATTCTTTTATGTGACATGTTCTTTCAGGATGTAGGCGATTATGACCCTCCACAAGTTTCTACTCCTTGAAACTTCAAACAATGTTTTTCATCTTATCTAATCATTCCATGTCCAGTTTGATCAGTAAGTATGTTATTCTCTGGGTATTTACCAGAAACCTATCCACTGAGGCCGGACGTGACATAAAGTTGATTATTTAATGTGAGAATCCCGAGCCCGTAAAATGGGGCAAAAATTCCCCGTAGCCCTTGTATAAGGCAAGGTCGGGCTCCTTTCTGTTTTTCCTAAAGCGGGTCTCTACTCTTTGGCAAAGCCTCGTCTGGGTTTCTCTCCGGCAGGAGGAAGATAGATAAGTGAAAGTTCGCGGCAGAACTCGGCATGTCGTTCTCTGACCTGTCCTTGCAGTATAGCATGTGAGTGTCAATTTTCTAAGCTATCTCATTTCTCATTTTGGCGTCTCAGAAAGGCTAACGGCCACATCACATTCAAACACCAATTCACATACGATCACTGAAGCAACCTATGGGTTGGTCAGTACCTAGATATGTTGACCCCTAGGAAATACCAAGTGCTGTAAGATCGGATGTGCGGGTGATGTAATTTATAAAGTCTTGGGATTAGTCGTCAGAGAGCCAAGTTGCAATTCTCATTCAGTTCATTGTATTAACTTACGCGCAAATGCTCTTCGAAAAGGTGTGAATCCACCTTTTCTTAAGAACAATTAAATTATGATCCATTCAAAAGTTACATTTTCGTACCCATTTTCCTTAAAGCTATCTTGGTTTTATATGTTTTGTTCAGAACTGTTTTCTGAATTTCAAATTTTGGGAATGTTAGTCTACGGCCGTGGATGTGCTTTGTGATGCTGTGGATATCGGCTTAGAACGAGAAATTGGGGTGCTGAGTTCGAATTCCAGTTGAATTCGTTGCATTCATTTACGCGCAAATACTTTTGGGAAAGGTATTAATGCGTCTCTTCCCTCCGGTTATAGGTTAAATAATAGGACAGATTGGGTTCTATAGCCTTGGCTGGCAACTAGTCTACCGCAGAAAGTAATAGTAACCTACTGCTGGATAATCTTCTGCCCAGTCAGTTATGTCTCTTTCGAGACATGATCGCCCAAAGCGTGTATCACGTATGGCACTTAAATGATTGAGTCTATGGCCATGTCTCATCGACGGCTTCTCTTTGTCTTTTCTACAAGTATTAACATGGCTACTGATCTGACAAGCTTTTTTCCCTGGTGTCCCGACCACATTTATTTACGCATTCTACTAGATTGACCTTTTACTGTCGAAATATATAATCGCCACTTCTACTCTAACAGTTTATTTTCTCGTACCTCCCGTTTATGTAAATAATTTCCGCTCGCTGATAGTTACCATCTCCAAAAGTTAAAATGCAACGTCAATTGCTATCTTTTATTTCCTTGATTTTCATCCTTCCCTTATGTTATGTTGCATGTAAGAGTTATTGTGAAATCAATACAAACAACGTAATTGTACAAAGTTGGTGTATTACCAGGAAGAGAGGTATTTACAAAAAAAAGGTAGTTAGTAAAATACAGAACAAGGGTTTAGTAGAACGTATTGTCGTGAGACGTAAGAGTGTGACCAATAGAACACTTCCGGTCCAATACCGGAAATACCCGACTGACTTGTCCACTCGGTTGACTTCCGAGGTCTTCCCCGAGGTATCATCACCACTCCTTTATGTAGTGCTTAGCACAGTCCATTGCTGTAGAGCGCCCCAACACCTTATCTTTTTTCGACATCTCTCTAACTTGATTTTTCTCTCACTGTCCCCCTGTGCATCAATGGTGGACCTGCCTTGCTTGGGATAAAATGATTATAAAAATATATAAGTAAGAATTTAAATTTGGTAAACCTTGTGTATATGCTTCTAATGTATTGAAACTACTACATGCCGAGAGTTATGCATATATTGTGAAACGTGATAGTTGGTCGTATGTCGCTTTGAGTTAAATCCGAAAATCTTGCAAGAAAAATGATACCTTGAACTTTACAACTTCAAATTTACATATATCAGGAAAAAAAAGGTTTTAAAAGAAAAATATTTTCATCTCGAGTAAAATTCTCTCTTTATACGTTTTGTGATTTTTCTAAACCTTTGAAACAACGTTAGCTATAAATTCTCTCATCAAACAACGACGACAAATAAAACTGTGTACCAATAAAAGTAATTGTCTTCTCAAAATCTATGTAGTTTGTTATGAAAACCACTAAACATGATGCAATTAGGACTATTAGAAATTGAAGATATCGTGAATGTCACGACTTAGGAAGTCTTAAGCTGTGTAGAATGACAAAATAACTGTTGATAAAAATAAGACGTAACTGCAAAGACCATAAGCACTTATCTCAGGAAACGAGAATATGATTTAGTTAGTGAAGACGCGACACTTCAACTGTCATAAAGCAAAATATCAAAGCCTGTTTGATAGGATAAAAAAATGATCCAAATACAGACAAGGTCCTGGTTATGACGGTAAGCTGCACCCAGCAGCAATACCTCTGATTGGGTGGTTGTGAGGAGCATGGAATCACCTCTTAATTGCTGTTGTTTCCAGGTCCACCCTGACCCAGATTTGTAGAATCTGTTAGGGTCACAGCTATGAGCAAACTGGAGTCAAAACACTTTGCAAGTATAAAGAATGTACTTTTATAGAAATATATGCATAAAAAAAGTCTTTTATACAAAAAATATATTTTGAAGGAAAAATATTGCCAATAATATATTTTTGAAGGAAAGAAAATGTTGCCATAATACATTTTTGAAGGAAAAAGAATGATTACCAGCGTTAAATTTTTGAATACAAAACTAGAAGACATCTTCATTTTTCCATAAAAAAAAATATATATTTTTTCATCAAAATCTGACCTCACCTTCTTACTATATCCGAACATTAAAAACAATGCCTTAAAACCCACCTTCTTGGCATTAAATAACCAACAGAGTTTGATATGCCGCTAAACAAAACTCAAACTCAAACTCAAATACAGACAAAAAAACTGCTTAACAAATAATTTTAATTTTTTTAAACAAAATACTGTAAATTGCAATGTACAATTCAATCTGCAGAACAAGTCGAACACAAGAATTTAGCTAAGCCCCAACCGTATGGTAAGCTACAAGTGGCTCAAAACTCAGTCCTATCGGTAAACCCCATACATTGAATATTCGGTAATATATAATGTGTTATTAAACTGTCGTTATTATCATGAAAGTGCGCAGATAATAGATATACCATGCATAGTTGTCTAAATGTGTTTCTGTTAGTATTTTCATTCAGTGTATCAGCTGTTGGGCGCAATGCGTGCTGTAGTTTCACGTTAATAGAATACTGAATTTGGTTGGTTGTTTTGTTTTTATGGCCTGTCAACCTCGGCGGGTCATTTATTGCCAATTAAATTTTTTTATTTATTTCTGGTAATACCGTTTTCTTTCAACAATTTATTGTTGTTTTTATATAACTTTTTGTGTTTAATAATACATCTTTCTTTATCGAGTATCAAGATTCATTGGGATTTGCTTTTAAGGGCAGAGTCCCCAAGTCCTACCTTGTTGTCTAACCCATAACTGGAGGGAAGGGTACCAGTGTTTAAGTGAATGCAGGGTATTCAACTGGAATTCGAACTCGACACACCGATTTCTCTTTCCGAGCCGATATCTACTGCAGCACAACGCACATCCGTCACTAAACGCTTACAGCACCTGGCATTCCCAAGCGTTAACCCATCTAAGTACCGACTAGGCTCAACGTTGCTTTACTCCGGTGATCGAGCGAGATCCGGTGTATTCAACGTGATATGGCCGTAAGCCATTAAATTTGGATTACTATCTTCTGATAATTTCTTTATATGTCAAATATATTCACCAAATACTGGCTTTATTGGGATTTATTTGTGTTGGCCTGCTTGATACGTAGTATACAGTAATTGTTAGGAGAGCTGGTCCACTTGTTTACCACTATCTAGTCCATTTTTGTATTTTATACCCGTCAATATCAGTCGATCCTTTGTTTGGAAATATTTTTAGACTCAAAAACTTGACTTGCACGCCGTAATTTACGGTAGTACAAAAGTGAAACATCTATATTTTTACTCGAAATTTTTGAGCAAGTGGATGGAAGAACTTCTTCTTCTATGTATCTTGTCCTTTCAGGACGTAGGCGATCATGGCCTTCCACTTTTCCCTATCTCTGGTGGCTCTTAGTAAGCTTTCTCCTGTAACACTACGCGACTCCCGTTTTGTAATCTACTTGCTAAGGCCCTTCAAGTATGTCATCCGCTGCTTTCCCCCTGTCTATTTTTCCCTCTATCTTGCCTGTTAGTATCTGGTTCTTCAAGAACTACTTCCTTATTGCATGTCATTGGAACCTTAGCTGACTCTTTCTGATGCTCAGTATTAATTTCCTTTTCGTTTCCATCCTTTCCAAAAATTTATCATTGCTCACATGCTTGATCCATGATATCCGCAGTATCCTTCTGTAGAATCACATTTCAGTTGCTTTAAGTTTTTCCTTCATCTTTGATAATATTGTCCAGCATTCACTGCCATATTGAAGAACTGACATCACATTGTAATCCATTAGTCTCTTCTTTGTTTCTAGTGAAAGTTGTATGTCTCTTAATACTTTACTCAGCTTCTGGAACGCGTCCTTCGCCATGCCAATTTGCCTTCGGATCTTTGTCGCACTTTTCGTCTTCTGTTAGAACACTTCCTAGATATTTAAATTTTTGTACCTCCTTGATTTTAGTATCCCCCACCTGTATTTGGCATTTTGGGCTGCTCTTTTATGATGACCATGCGGATGGAAGACCATGATGATTAAAAAAGAGGTAATGAAAGGCGCACGCATTACTGTGACTAACAAAAGACAATTGTAAAAATAAAAACAAAGAAAAAACATAAAAACAGTATCGCCAACATCCTGAAGAGATATTGCACTTAGTATTATGGACGTAATATGTAGGCTTGTATACCCTTAAATATAAAAGCAAGAGTTAATGTTGACCGCGCGAGTAATATAATGACTTAGAAGAAAACACGTACTGATGTTTAATGATTGAAGAAGAAAACGAATTTCTTCACCATGATGAATAGTTTCTCTCGTCGTAGACTGAATTTACAGAATAAAATATTGTGATTATGCTTTGTAATTTAATGTTTTTATGTATACAGCAGGTGTTTATTGGTGCAACCAGACAGACAATTGGGTCTCACCAATTCACAGTTAGATCAACGAAATACAGACGACAATTCTACTCCTTCAGCTTCTTTTCTCGCTCTTCTCGCCTGTAGAACTCGCTTCCATATACTTGCTTTCCAGACAGCTACAACCGCCAGGAATTTAAATGCAATGTCAATACCCATCTCTTAACCACTTAACTCTAGTTCTTTCTACACCACTCTGTATCAGTCAGTTAAGTGTCATACGTGAAACACGCTTGGGCGATCATGTCTCGAAAGAGATATGACTGACTGGGCAGAAGATAATCCCGCAGTAGGGTGCCATTGCTTTCTGTGATAAACTGGTTGCTAGCCAAGGCTATAGAACCCAATCTGTCTTGTTATTTAACCCATAACTGGAAGGAAGAGACGGATTAATACCTTTCCCAAGGGTATTTGAGCGTAAGTGAATGCAATGAATTCAACTGGAATTCGAACTCGGCTCTCCGATTTCTTGTTCCGAGCCGATATCCAATGGACCACCACGCACATCCCTAACATCACTCTGTATATCCTTTCTTTTCTCTCTGCCTTTGCAACTGTCATCACACCTGTATTCTCATCTTTCTCTTGCTCCTTTTTAACTGGTTCGTCTTTCTCTTCACTTTCTCCTATCTAATCTTTTTACTCTTATGTAGCCCCCTAATCTTTTTACTCTTATGTAGCCCCCTAATCTTTTTACTCTTATGTAGCCCCCTGCACATCAGAGGCGTTACTGCCTTACTTGGATTGATACGATTAAAAAAATATTTCATGAATTCACCTTTTTATTGATAATTATCGTTTCATTTCGCATGTCTAAGTAGCTGAAAAGAAAACTCATTATTTCAAAAACTGAAGTTTTTTTATAATCATTTCACCCTAAGCGAGACATAAATGCCATTAGTGCGCAAGAGATTTACAGTGAGTGAATAAAAAATGATTAGGGGGAAGTCGAAGAAAAGATAATGAGAATCAAGTAGACAAAAGATGGCAATTGACATTGCATTTAAACTTTTAAAGATTATATCTTATGGGAAGCCAGCAAATGGAAGTTAGTTCCGCAAATGGGAAGTGCGAGAAAAGAAACTATTAGAGTACAACAGACCGTTACATTTAACTATTTCGTCTGTAAAAGGGTGGGACCTAGATGCCAACCTAGTAGCAACGAATATTAATTCTAGACGTGTGCTTTCAAGTGCTCATAAATTTGCTACCAATTTGTTGATAAAGATAAAAATAATTTTATTTAATTATCGTTTTAATCATTTCAGCCCAAGGAAGACCAGTTATGATAGATCTTGCCACGTGGTGTGTACTCTTTAAGAGTTCCTTATTAGCTTATTTTTTGACAAAAGGATGACGCGTGACGAAGAATGAATATATATATATATATATATATATATATATATATATATTGATGCATGCTTCATTAAATAATAGAGACAAGTTTTGTTTATCTCTTTTATGTAAATTCTTTTCAATTTGTCTGATGAGCTTAAGAGCATTATCATTAAATGATGAAAAAAAATTACAATATTGATTCCAATTTATTTTATAATCCAATCTAAGCTTTCGGCTTACATAAGTCATTCTCAAATATTTCAAATTACTTTATATTATGACAATTTACTGACAATAATGACAGTCTGTTTTTGTTGACATGGAAGTTTTCCAAGCAACGACAAACTCGTGCATACAAGACGCTGGAAGCTATTATCGCACCACTGTTCATGACGTCACACTTGATCACGAGAGAATGAAAACAAGAAATATTAAGTATGGGATGTCACTGGAATAAACCAATGGCTTCTGCTATTAATTATAGGCATTTAAGTATATTTGGAGAGACTTCATAGTTTATTTTGTTCAGGTTAGGTTTCAACCGTTTTATGTATATAGCTTCAAGAACGTTTAGTTTTTTGTTTATTGTTTTCATATATATATATATATATATATATATATATATATGTGTGTGTGTGTGTGTGTGTGTGTGTGTGTGCCCTCCTGTCACGCTCAAGGGAATAACCCGTGAGGAAACAGTTAATAATTTTCTCAAATATTTTTTCATCATTTTTGACGGCAGGGGTACACTTGTATTTGCATAAAAGAGGGAACCTACATCACATCAGTGAGAAAGTGAGTGAAATCGAGCTATTAAATTATCGCCGACGGGTGAAAATCATTAAATCAGTTCAGTATTCCTCATTAGATATATGTACAAACACATTATGAATTAATTGTAGAAAACTAGTTTACTTCATGTTTATTGATACATGTGTTCGTATGCGTCAGCCTGTATATGTATGACGTTTTCTTTTGTGCACACACACTGACACTCACACATATTATTTTCGGTATTGTTGGGGAGGCTTGGAGGGAGGGCATTATAGGCATAAGAGTTTGGACTGAATATAAAAATCATTTCTCAGCTATAATACCTATCAAATCTATTTCGCCTATATCTCTCTAAAATACACACACACACACACACACACACACATATATATATATATCGATAAGTTAAATGTTCTAAACATGAGAAAGCGATTATTATTAAACATAAATATTTTTCTGCACTATAAATACATTTTATTATTTAAGTGCGCACTTATGAAGGTACGTTCTTAGGCAATGGCGTAGGGTTGGACTTAGCGCCCTGAGCAATTTAACCTACTGCGCCTCCTTCTCAGTCATGAGCTGTTATAAATTGCAGTTTCGTAGATATTTTCTCAACCTAATTAATTTCTTTGTGCCCCTAAAAGTGCAACGCCATTTCTCTCTCTTCTCTCTTCTCTCTCTGCCCACACTACACCACTGTTTGTAGGAAAGCTCATTTAACTTAATT
>JBBBDQ010000614.1:9847500-10060000 GCA_037127315.1 Ascarosepion bandense
TACTAGATCTCTTCTTCACCTCTATCCTTACTCCTGTCTTGCCATGCAGCTTTGCCTTCTTGTCAACATGCTGTGGTTTTGGTTAATATCTCTATCCACTCACAACTACAGGAATATCCGACCAGCAAAATCTCTTACTGCTATCAAAGGGCGGACTAAGAAAAACTCCGAGATTTTCTGTGCGACGTCTCTTGAAAAAGGTGTTTAGTCTCCTCAATGAAGACTGGGCCTCTGAAGTCTCCTCTCGGGTGAAAGTTGGCATCGATTATTTCATCCTATCCATTTTAAACCCCATTAGTCACGCTGGGTTTCTTTTGCTTGCTCAGTGGATATAGCCCACAGGAATCACTTCTTCTGGCTTTATCGGAGCCATGCGTCTGATCATAATAGGCGACATTTTGCCTCTGCTCGTATTGAGTGTAAGAAGATCCTCGATGACGTTAAGCTTGTTTGTTGACAGAATGAAGCAGCGTATAGCAGCCCGGAAAATTTGTCTCCAAAGACTACTAGCAGCTCTGCAAAAGTGTGGTAACAAACAGTAAACCTTCCATCCCACCTTTAATCAATAATTATGAGGTCCTCACAACTACAGCACACAAAGCTGAGTGTTTTCCTCGCATATACTCCTCTAACTTCTCATTTAATTCGTCTGGAGTATCCACCATCTACTTCCCATCTAGAACTGAGGCTTGACTGAACTACGTTTACATTACTGCTCGCTTGACTCCCATAAGGCGAGAGAAAGTGAGAATACCACTCATCGTCTTAAAGAATTGTGACCATGAACTCTCCATTGTCCTCTCTAAACTCTACAACTACTGTCTCTCTGCTTCTTGATTTCCTTCATGCTGAAAGTCCTTTTCTGTGGTTCCTGTTTTGAGGGACCCGGGAGAAGCCTCAAACCGCTCTAATTATTTCTCTATCAGCCTCTTCCCGATTGTTAGCAAAGTGTTTGAGGCCATCATCAATGATGAAGTGGTTCAACATCTCATAGCTCACTGACTATTCTCTGTCAATCAATATGGCTTCCGCTTCTCCAGATCTACTGCTGACATGCTGACGACCATCACGGAGTACATAAACCAAGCTCTCGATATGAACGGCGAAGCTCGATATCTCCAGAGCATTTGACAGAGTGTGGCACGCTAGAATTCTCTGCAAGCTACAGGGCTGCGGTATATCTGGACACTTGTTTAAAAATGAAATCGTTTTTATCGAATCTCGTAATGAAGGTCGTATTGAACGAGCATGATTCCAGATCATATCATACGAAAGCGTGTGTCTCTTAAGTTTCTATCCTAGGTATTACGCTTTTTTTTAATTTTCATCAACGATCTCCGTGATGTAATCTGATCCCAAGTAGGCATCTTCACTGACAACACCACCATTTACTCCCTCCTTGTTGAGAAGTCTGCCAATGCTGACAAAACAAATATTACTGTTGCTCTCAAAAAGAATCTCCAATTAGTGGTAAACTGGGATAAAAAATAGCTCGTAAATTTTAATGCTTCCAAAACAAAACCGAACCCCTTTCACCACCATAGACAATTTTTCTTATCAGCCACCAGCGTGGATCACGCTAGTCTCCTTGAAAGCAATACACTTCACCTCCTAAGCTCCACTCTCCCAGGTGACTTTAAATGGAACGACTACATTGAATCAACAGCTAAATCTACTGCTATCTAGTTCGGGTTCCTGTGTAGTGCCAGGAAGTTTCTCTCTTCTGAATCCATTGAATACTGCTGTCAAATCTGGTCGGGCGCCCCTGCTTTTCATCTTGGAATTCTCGACAAAATCCAAATGAGAACCTGCAATGTAGTCGATCCTGACCTGGCAGCTCGATTCCAGTATCTTTCTCGCCGATAAGATGTGGCTTCCCTGTCTTTTCTATAAATACTTTCACGGATTCTTCTCCGACGAGCTCAGCTCCTTGGTATCCTTTAATTTACTCAAGCTACTAGACTAGGAAAAAGGTCTAACCCTGTTAGAGTGAAAACAATCAAGTGTAACTACAACTTCTACTCAAACAGTTTCTTTTCTCTCACTTCCTGCCTGTGAAACACCCTTCCGTATTCTTGCTTCTCTGATAGCTACAATCTCCAAGGGTTTAAATGCAACGTCAGCTGTTATCTCTAATGTCCTTGACACTCATCTGTCTTCTCCCTTTACACTTTTCTCTCACGCAGCTCTCTTCACACCAGTGTTGTCGACACTTACTGTGACCTGTTCTCCTTTCTCTTCACTATCCTATTAAGTAACCCCTGCGCACCAGTGGCAGTTCTGTCTTGCTTGGGGCGAAACAATTATAAGAATAAAAATAAAAACAGAGTATCTACTCAAATACAAGTATATATTAAAGAAACTGTTCAAACAAATAAATTGAATGTCGGTTTTTAATCCACTTTGTAATAACCGGAGATTTGCGTAACATTTGGTATATATATATATATATGAATTAGGAACGCCTACAAATTATATTAGAGTAGGTTTAGAAGACTCGAATGCACGTCAAACTTAATTGACCAATGAAAATCAAACAAACACAAAAGTATAAATGCGAGAATTTTTGTCTTCTTTTCTTTCATATCCTACGCTTTGATGAAGCTTCAGTAAAAGTGAAACATTTTACATCAATAACCGTTTCCTATTTGTTTATGTTATTCTATCGGATTCCTATCCATATTTGATTTCCACACGCGCACGCGCACACACACACACACACACACACACACACACACACATATATATATGTATATATAAGAGCGAGAGACAAAGATTATATGTATGCATGTATGTATTTTCAAGTTCGTAACAAATAGGCAGAAATTTGTACATCCCTCGCTTGCTCTTTGGATATATACCACGTGAAGCCAATTTGCCTGTTGTGAAATGACGCCTGAATTCTATAAGGATGCCACGATACTGCACGATATATCAATAATATGTGACTCAATATAGGTCGCCTGCTAATTCCCTACAAACCTCGAAGCCTTGGATCATCAAACGCTCATCCTTTCCTTTCGGCTGAGCTTAGAATTCTTTCACCTATGTGTTACTGATTGCGAAACCATTTTCATTGATTCTTGATTTCTTTCTGTTTCCTTTCCCAGAAAATCGTCTCCTCGCTTTTCTTCTTTTTTTTTTCATTTGATCTTTCCAGCGCTATTAAAGAATGCATGAAATTGAAGTTTCTCTTTTTGAACGCAAGAACGTCTTCTCTCTGAATAAGCATCGCACTGATCGTTGTCGCAGTTGCCTGACTCGAACGTGTGATATTCAAAATATGTTCAATACCACCGTGACCATTTCCATATCTTTTTATGCATCTTGAATTCTTCCTTTATGTGCCGCCCCTATTCAAGTCATCATTAATCGTGGTTCTCCACAACGTCTTTTTCTTTGGTGTAATGTTTACCTTTTCTATCACGCCCACTTTTTTCTCTATCAAACTTTTACATGCTTTCTCTGTACTCCTTTTCTCATTTAATATGTCCTGTGACTAATTCTTTAGAGCTTCATTCCTCTTTGTTTTCCCGGATTTTAACTGTCTCTTTTTAATTTTATATATAATTTTTTTTGTTGTTTTCATTTCCTTAAAACTTAAAATTCATTACATATTCTATCCATGGCATTCTCAGCATACATCTGTTTCAACAAATTTCTTTTATTTCTGTGCGAAGATTGTCCATCATTCATATCCATATAGATGGGTCGATATTATATAGTGGTTCAGTAATATTTTCTTTGTAACGTTTTTTCTGTTTATAATACATTGCTTAGCCTTTGGAGAGCATGTTTTACTATGTATATATAGCTTTGGATTTCGGTATCAACTTTTCCATCATTTTTTTAAACACTTCCCATATATAATTCTGTATTTACTTGACTTTGATATTTTCAGTTCGTATCACACATTTTTCCACTCTTCTAATTGTCGAAATACTATTATCTCTTCTTGGATAAAAAAAAAATCGAATATCAGAGCTTAACCCCGACTAAATATGTGTGTGTTTAAATATCTTACTGATTTAATATGAACACTTAGTATATTTTAAGTTTTATAGAGATTTTTTATTTTGTCTAAAAAGAACGTCTGTTCACTGGAAGAATTTATGAATTCCTTTAATTTAGTTTGTCTGGATATGCAGAGTTCAAGCAGATATTTATAGAAAGTATATTTATTTAAAAAAGAATTTCCTCCGGAGAATTTTAAGGCTTTGAAATAATGCTTCCGATTGGTATTCACTTTAATAAACATTTTTAGCAGACTTTTCTTCAAATGCCAAATCCTTTCCAAACGTAAGAGATTATGGCTTTCCACGACATTCTTATTATCTTTCAAAGGCTCTACCATTTTGGGAAAAGATCATGGAGCAATTTCCTGTTGTCTTCTCCATGAATGGTGTTTTAATTCTCTGTGATCCTCAAGACTTGAGTGCCCAGTTTCCCCTGTTGCTTAACCGGTCGCTGGTTGGAGAAGATATTGGTCCAGACCTTTTCCAGGGGTATTAGTACGAAAGAGCTTTGAACAGATCAAGTATTTGAACTCGGGATACCGATTCCAACTTCCGCGCTGATAACACATCGATAGTGGGATTCAAAGATAGGCGTCTCAAATATCTAGACCATAAAGTTGAATCACAATGTTCTTAAAGAAAGTCGTTTTAAAGAGGCAGCATAACATTTAGTTGATGACTTGGAAGGTGAAGCAAATTATGAATAAACAGTGTGGAAAATGAAACCGTTAAACCAAGTTTAAAGTACGACTGGGTCAGCTTTTCATTTATTTATTTAGAAAATACACGAATCCATCTTCCTGATCTCTCTATTTTCTTAAGATTAAGTAGCAATGAACACCTTAGCCTTGATTGTCAAACAATCTAAGAAGAGAATCAGTAATAAAAACAAAACAACCCCCGCCCCCCAAAAAGCAACTCAATTCAAGAGTGTAGGAAAAAATGAAATATACCCTAATAGCATGTTCATAAACATTTATGACAAAGCAGTTTCTACAGAGAGAAAACGAAGCTATGGAGTAACATTATCGCCCACTTCCTGAATGGTTATAGCACTTACAGAGAGACTATACAATTTATATTTTTCTAACAATTGTTATCATAGCAAGTATTGTTAAAAATATTAATTACATTGTTCTCGTAGGATCACTGAACTTAAATAACATGGAGAATGATCAGCACCTTGATTGGGAATATCAGGTGCTGTAACTTAGATGCGGAGGTGGGGTAATTAATAATGGCTCGGAATTGCTAATCGGAAACCTGGGTTCCGTTGGTTCTGTTTTATAAACTTACGAATGACAAAATACTTTAAGATAGGTATGAATCCGCCTCCTCTCGCCCCAACTATGAGTTAATTAGTAAGAGTTCTATCACTGAAACCATTATTACTCTCTAAAAAATCTTACAACCTAAAATATGTTTGTCTTTAAATAACTTACAAAGAATTTATAAGCCATAGAAAATAAATTAATTTCAAAAAGAGGAGCCACATTTAATTCAAAAGCGGGGAAAAATACAATGGAAATATACCTCAATATCACACCTAAGATCAATCATAATGCAAATTTCCATATACTACAGAAAAGTAAATAATGAGTTATAATAGAATACTTTTGTCATATATGGTCAGGCGGCCAGTGTTCTGGATAGGCTCCAAAGAAGAATCAGTAATGTGATAGGCATCGACTTAGTGGCCTGACTTCAGCCACATTCTCACCGACGGGATGTGGCTTCTCTCTGTCTGTTCTATAAATATTTTCATGTCTTCTTCTCTGACGAACTTAAGACATTAGTGCCCCTGCCACATGAGCTTACTCGTGCAACCAGACTGGCAACTGCGTCCCACCCATTTGAAGTTAGATCAAGCAAATGCAGCCAACAATTCTACTCCACCAGTTTCTTTTCTTGCACTTCCCGCCTGTGGAACTCGCTTCCATGTTCTTGCTTTCCTGACGGCTACAATCTCCAGGAATTTAAATGCAATGTCAATACTCATCTTTTAACTACGTGACTCCAATTCTTTCTACATCACCCTGTATATTTTTTCCTTTCTCTCTACCTTCGCAACTGCCATCACACCTGTATTCCTATCCTTCTCTTGCTCCCTTCTCTGACACCCTCTGTAACTGGTTTGTCTTTCTCTTTACTCTCCTCCTATTTAATTTTTTCTTTTATGTAACCTCCTGCGCATCAGTGGCGTTACCGCCTTGCTTGGGTTGAAATGATTACAAAAATTCAATTGTTGCGTGTTAGCTGTTATTGCTACAGTCTTCCGAGGTGCACAGCACATTGAAAAGACATATGAAACTTCAAAAACACAAACCAAAACCTGCTGAAATATTAATACAGAAAGTATAATGATGAATAAAATATGCAGCTGTTTAAAATAAATCAAAATAATGTAACCTTTGCCTAGAAAATAAAACAGCATAAATTATATTTTCAGGATAAAGGCCAAAGAACATAATCTATTTCAAAATCAAAACACAAGGACAAATCTTACTACACATGCTACAACATCCTGGAACCAAAAACTACATAAATAATCTACCTCACTGAAAATCAAAACTTCATTTCAAATAAAAATTTTGAAATGAGAAAGTATAGAAATAACTAAATATGTAAACAAAAAACATTATATAATTAATAAAAATAAACAAATCAATTAAAAACATGTTACGAGTATGAATAATCTAAAAAAAATCCTATCTAAAGGCTAGGTTTTCGTCTATTCTCATAAAAATCTGGTGTATTTAGCTTGTTACTATTTCGAATTATTGTTCTCATCTTGGTTAAGAGTAATGTTGTTATAGACACATCTGCTTATATATATATATATATATATATATATATAAGAGAATGGCAGCCCATAAAGACGGAGGGGATAATCGAAAAGATTTAAGCTAATTAATATAAAATATCAATTAAATAGAATAAAACGCACAATCGATATTATCCAGAGCAAATATAATGAGAGAAAAACTCAACACATAATCAAAATGTTTAGTTATGTGTTCAGTTTTCCATAGAATATATATATATATATATATATATATATATATATATATATATATATATATATGCTGAATAGTGCCTTTAAGCGAAAATCGTCTTGTCATTGAGTCACGAAATTTTCCTATCTGTTCAGTTTTCTGTTCATACGCAAACAAACCACTTTTCAAAATAAGTAAGGTACTTTTTAATAATTAATCCTACCGATTTTATCACTTTACTCGTTTTATTTATTATTTATTTATTTTATTAATTCTTTAAAAATGTTTTTTATACGCTTGGACTCGAAACTAAACAGTTATGAAAAATCCGAGGATATATAAAAAGAAGAATTTCGTTTAAAGACACTTTTCATCCTTGTCTGATCGAATTAATTTATCCTAGAACGTTGGATATTCTTCAGTAAACTTATCTTAATATTGCACCTCCCTATACTCATGAACTAGACTGCGAAATCTGCTCGCTAACCATGAAGCTGAATTTGACTCCTCGCACATTCGGATAACGTTCTATTTTCTCGCCAGAAAACTATAGCTATCTTTTCACCTTTCTATACCTTTTCACCTTTCTATACCTTTTCACCTTTCTATACCTTTTCACCTTTCTATACCTTTTCACCTTTCTATATCTTTTCACCTTTCTATATCTTTTCACCTTTCTATATCTTTTCACCTTTCTATATCTTTTCACCTTTCTATACCTTTTCACCTTTCTATATCTTTTCACCTTTCTATATCTTTTCACCTTTCTATACCTTTTCACCTTTCTATATCTTTTCACCTTTCTATATCTTTTCACCTTTCTATATCTTTTCACCTTTCTATATCTTTTCACCTTTCTATATCTTTTCACCTTTCTATACCTTTTCACCTTTCTATACCTTTTCACCTTTCTATACCTTTTCACCTTTCTATACCTTTTCACCTTTCTATATCTTTTCACCTTTCTATACCTTTTCACCTTTCTATATCTTTTCACCTTTCTATATCTTTTCACCTTTCTATATCTTTTCACCTTTCTATACCTTTTCACCTTTCTATATCTTTTCACCTTTCTATATCTTTTCACCTTTCTATATCTTTTCACCTTTCTATACCTTTTCACCTTTCTATATCTTTTCACCTTTCTATATCTTTTCACCTTTCTATACCTTTTCACCTTTCTATATCTTTTCACCTTTCTATATCTTTTCACCTTTCTATATCTTTTCAGCTTTCTATATCTTTTCACCTTTCTATATTCACCTTTCTATACCTTTTCACCTTTCTATACCTTTTCACCTTTCTATACCTTTTCACCTTTCTATACCTTTTCTACCTTTCTATACCTTTCACCTTTCTATATCTTTTTCACCTTTCTATATCTTTTTCACCTTTCTATACCTTCTTTCACCTTTCTATATCTTTTCACCTTTCTATATCTTTTCACCTTTCTATACCTTTTCACCTTTCTATACCTTTTCACCTTCTATACCTTTTCACCTTTCTATACCTTTTCACCTTTCTATATCTTTTTTCACCTTTCTATATCTTTTCACCTTTCTATACCTTTTCACCTTTCTATATCTTTTTTCACTCCTTCTATACTCACCTTTCTTCCTATACCTTTTCACCTTTCTATTACCTTTTCACCTTTCTATACCTTTTCACCTTTCTATAATTTCTTTTCACCTTTCTATACCTTTCACCTTTCTATATCTTTTCACCTTTCTATATCTTTTCACCTTTCTATACCTTTTCACCTTTCTATACCTTTTCACCTTTCTATACCTTTTTCACCTTTCTATATCTTTTCACCTTTCTATATCTTTTCACCTTTCTATATCTTTTTCACCTTTCTATACCTTTTCACCTTTCTATACCTTTTCACCTTTCTATATCTTTTCTCACCTTTCTATATCTTTTTCACCTTTCTATATCTTTTCACCTTTCTATACCTTTTCACCTTTCTATACCTTTCTTTTTCACCTTTTCTATACCTTTTCACCTTTCTATACCTTTTCACCTTCTCCTTTCTATACCTTTTTCACCTTTCTATATCTTTTCACCTTTCTTATATCTTTTCACCTTTCTATACCTTTTCACCTTTCTATACCTTTTCACCTTTCTATATCTTTTTCTCACCTTTCTATATCTTTCACCTTTCTATACCTTTTCACCTTTCTATACCTTTTCACCTTTCTATACCTTTTCACCTTTCTATACTCACCTTTCTATATCTTTTCACCTTTCTATATCTTTTCACCTTTCTACCTTTTCACCTTTCTATATCTTTTCACTCCTTCTATACCTTTTCACCTTCTATACCTTTTCACCTTCTCTATATCTTTTCACCTTTCTCTATCTTTTCACCTTTCTATATCTTTTTCACCTTCTATACCTTTTCACCTTTCTATACCTTTAATCTTTCTATACTCTTTCCACCTTTCTATATCTTTTCACCTTTATATCTTTTCACCTTTTCTATACCTTTTCACTCCTTTCTATATCTTTTCACTCTTTTCTATATACTTTTTCACCTCCTATATCTTTTCACCTTTCTATATCTTTTCACCTTTCTATACCTTTTCACCTTTCTATAATTTTTCACCTTTTCTATACCTTTTCACCTTTCTATACCTTTTCACCTTTCTATACCTTTTCACCTTTCTATACCTTTTCACCTTTCTATACCTTTTCACCTTTCTATACCTTTTTCACCTTTCTATACCTTTTTCACCTTTCTATATCTTTTCACCTTTCTATACCTTTTCACCTTTCTATATCTTTTCACCTTCTATACCTTTTCACCTTTCAATATATTCACCCTTTTCTATACCTTTTCACCTTTCTATACCTTTTCACCTTTCTATACCTTTTCACCTTTCTGCCACTTTTCACCTTTCTATACCTTTTCACCTTTCTATATCTTTTCACCTTTCTATATCTTTTCACCTTTCTATACCTTTTCACCTTTCTATATCTTTCACCTTTCTATACTCTTTCACCTTCTATATCTTTTCACCTTTCTATACCTTTTCACCTTTCTATATCTTTTCACCTTTCTATACCTTTTCACCTTTCTATACCTTTTCACCTTTCTATACCTTTTCACCTTTCTATACCTTTTCACCTTTCTATACCTTTTTCTGCCACCTTTTCTACACTTTTCACCTTTCTATACCTTTTCACCTTTCTATATCTTTTCACCTTTCTCTATATCTTTTCACCTTTCTATACCTTTTACTTTTCATATCTTTTCACCTTTCTATACCTTTTTCACCTTTCTATACCTTTTCACCTTTCTATACCTTTTCACCTTTCTATATCTTTTCACCTTTCTATATCTTTTCACTTTCTATACTCTTTTTCACCTTTCTATACCTTTTCACTCCTATACTTTTCACCTTTCTATATCTTTTCACCTTTCTATATCTTTTCACCCTTTCTATATCTTTCTACCTCTATATCTTTTCACCTTTCTACCTTTTCACCTTTCTATACCTTTTCACCTTCTATACCTTTTCACCTTCTATACCTTTCACCTTTCTATACCTTTTCACCTTTCTATATCTTTTCACCTTTCTATATCTTTTCACCTTTCTATACCTTTTCACCTTTCTATATCTTTTCACCTTTCTATACCTTTTCACTCCTTTCTATATCTTTTCACCTTTCTATACCTTTTCTACCTTTCTATACCTTTTCACCTTTCTATACCTTTTCACCTTTCTATACCTTTTCACCTTTCTATATCTTTTCACCTTTCTATACCTTTTCACCTTCTATCTTTTCACCTTTCATATCTTTCATCTTTCATACCTTTTCACCTTTCTATACCTTTTCACCTTTCTATACCTTTTCACCTTTCTATACCTTTTCACTCTTTCTATATCTTTTCACCTTTCATGCCTACCTTTCTATATCTTTTCACCTTTCTATACTTTTCACCTTTCTATACCTTTTCACCTTTCTATACCTTTTCACCTTTCTATACTTTTCACCTTTCTATACCTTTTCACCTTTCTATATCTTTTTCTACCTTTTTCTATACCTTTTCACCCTTCTATATCTTTCTCAATTCTTTCATACTTTTTCACTTTCTTCTATACTCACCCCTTCTATACCTTTTCACCTTTCTATACCTTTTCACCTTTCTATACCTTTTCAATCTTTCTATACCTTTTCACCTTTCTATACCTTTTCACCTTTCTATATCTTTTCACCTTTCTATACCTTTTCACCTTTCTATATCTTTTCACCTTTCTATACCTTTTCACCTTTCTATACCTTTTCACCTTTCTATACCTTTTCACCTTCTATACCTTTTCACCTTTCTATACCTTTTCACCTTTCTATACCTTTTCACCTTTCTATACCTTTTCACCTTTCTATATCTTTTCACCCTTCTATACCTTTTTCACCTTTCTATATCTTTCACCTTTCTATACCTTTTCACCTTTTCTATACCTTTTCACTTTTCTATACCTTTTCACCTTTCTATACCTTTTCACCTTTCTATACCTTTTCACCTTTTCTATACCTTTTCACCTTTCTATACCCTTTTTCACCTTTCTATACCTTTTCACCTTTCTATACCTTTTCACCTTTCTCATACCTTTCACCTTTCTATATCTTTCACCTTTCTATACCTTTTCACCTTTCTATACCTTTTCACCTTTCTATATCTTTTCTCACCTTTCTATACCTTTTCACCTTTCTATATCTTTTCACCTTTCTATATCTTTTCACCTTTCTATACCTTTTCACCTTTCTATATCTTTTCACCTTTTCATACTCTTTTTCACCCTTTCTTTACATCTTTTCACCTTTCTTATACCTTTTCACCTTTCTATACCCTACCTTTTCTATACCTTTTCACCTTTCTATACCTTTTCTGCCACCTTTCTATATCTTTTCACCTTTCTATATCTTTTCACCCTATACCTTTTCACCCTTTCTATACCTTTTCACCTTTTCTATACCTTTTCACCTTTCTATAATTTTCAATTTTCTATACCTTTTCACCTTTCTATACCTTTTCACCTTTCTATACCTTTTCACCTTTCTATACCTTTTCACCTTTCTATACCTTTTCACCTTTCTATATCTTTTCACCTTTCTATGGCCTTTTTTTAATTCCTTTCTATACCTTTTCACCTTTCTATATCTTTTCACCTTTCTATACCTTTTCAATTTTTCATCGCCACCTTTCTATACCTTTTCAATCTTTTCTATCTTTCTACCTTTCATATCTTTTCACCCTTTCTATATCTTTTCTCACCTTTCTCTATATCTTTTCACCTTTCTATACCTTTTCACCTTTCTATATCTTTCACCTTTCTATATCTTTTTTTCTCACCTTTCTATACCTTTTCACCTTTCTATACCTTTTCACCTTTCTTGTTATCTTTTCACCCTATACTCCTTTTCACCTTTCTATATCTTTCTCTCACCTTTCTATACCTTTTCACCTTTCTATACCTTTTTCGTCTTTCTATACCTTTTCACCTTTCTATACCTTTTACCTTTCTCATATCTTTTCACCTTTCTATACCTTTTTCACCTTTCTATATCTTTCACCTTTCTCTATATCTTTTTCACCTTTCTATACCTTTCACCCTTCTATACCTTTTCACCTTTCTATACCTTTTCACCTTTCTATACCTTTTCACCTTCTACATTCTCTTTCACCTTTCTATATCTTTTCACCTTCTATACCTTTTTCTACCTTTCTATATCTTTTCACCTTTCTATACCTTTTCACCTTTCTATACCTTTTCACCTTTCACATCTTTTCACCTTTCTATATCTTTTTCACCTTTCTATATCTTTTCACCTTCTATACCTTTTCACCTTTCTATACCTTTTCACCTTTCTATACCTTTTCACCTTTCTATATCTTTTTCACCTTTCTATACCTTTTCACCTTTCTATATCTTTTCACCTTTCTATACCTTTTTCACCTTTCTATACCTTTTTCACCTTTTCTATATCTTTTCACCTTTCTATACCTTTTCACCTTTCTATACCTTCGAAATCTAAAATCTCTATCTTGAATGAATTTATGTGATGACTTTGTCATATCCGATCCTCTTTTAGTTTATAGGTCTACTCATTTTTAGTCCTTTCTCTTTCTTATCGTTGTAAATCGTAACTCTGTAATCGAAGTTGCCGCCAAGCACTCGATTGACTGCCATGTTTACTTTCTTTCTTTCTGTGTATTTGTGCACTAGAGTTCCTCCAGGCAAGACGACCGAAACCCACATCGTTTGTTTACGTGCTAGTCTGCTATTGGATGCCACGGCACCACCCGCTGTTAGCCTCTCCTCCTCTGATTATCACGTGACTTTCAACTTATTTGTGACTAGTGTTTCCTATTAGGGCGATACTTTTATGCGACTTCCTTTTGTATGAAATCACCACACCACACCGACACGTCCATTTCTCACTCTCTCTCTCTGGGTGGAGATGTCCATGACGTCCGCACAATGTACGCAATAAGAAAATGTGTCAGTGTCTAGTTCCGATAACAGATGTTGAATCATTGTCTAGCGACACGTCACGTGGGTATTCATAGCCTTATGCAGTTAAAAAACAAAAACAAAAAAAAAAAAACAGTCCTCCGAGCTGTACTTTGAAATGCTCAACAAAAGTCAGCCGAATGTTTTTCTCACCGTCCCCTTTTTATGTAAGTAGATTGCTAAATAAAAATGAGTTTTTTTTTATCAAACGTAGTACCTTCTCTCTTCCTACTCTTTGTAGTGCTTAGTAACCTTTGTATTTTAACACCCTTTCCTGTTCTTCTCTCCATTCACACAAGCTCATCAAGAAGGTGGTCCCCTGCCTTTTTATGTCCTTTTTGCCCTTTATTTGATATGTCCTGTGAGTATCAGTTTCTCCAGTTCGTCCTTCTTCAATATGTCTACTAAAGTTCTCAAATCTCCTTCTGACGCTAGGTGTGTTTTAGTCTATTTTCTTTAAGTCTTCTTCGGTGCTTCTACGCTCCGTCCATGACATTCTCAGCATCCTTCTGTAGAACCAAATTTCTGTTGGCTTTACGCTTTTTTTTAAATCTGGGAGTAGATTGTCCAGCATTCCCTTTCATATGAGAGGATTTATATTATATGAAGCTATTTTATATTTAACTAGTTTAATTTCTATCGTTGCATAAACTGTGTTATCAAAAAGATATTTGATAGTTATTTTTCAAAGATGAGAAAATAACATCGCATTACCTTCAGAACTCGTCATTTCATTATAAGATTAAAATATATTTTAAACTGGTTTATCCATGCTACCATTAACTATACTTTTAGTTGGTTTACATATGTAAGTCTTTAAAATTATGAATACACGTATATATAATGGCTGTCAAAGATGACGTGATTTTTTTATATATCGACACATTTGTTGAATGTCAGTATTGTATGTGTGTCTTCTACCGAGATCATTGTCGCTTTTTTTTCTTTGTAAACTTACCATTCTCATGGCTTCTGCTATGACGATCTTAGGTCACTGATATCCCCCTCCACAAAATGTTACTCGTACAACCAGACTAGCAAAAACAAGGTCCCACCTTTTACAGTTAAATCAACAAAATGCAGGCAACAATTCTACATTCAAAGCTTCTTTTCTCGCACTTTTCGCTTGTGGAACTCTCTTCCATATACTTGCTTTCCTGACGGCTACAGCCTCCAGGAATTTAAATGCAGTGTCAATTTCCAACTCTTATCCACTTGACTCTAGTCCTTTCTACATCACCCCGTGTATCTTGTTCTTTTCATTTCTCTCTAACTACGCAACTGTCTTCACTGCTGTGTTCACATCCTTCTCTTAACTTTTGTCTGTCACCCCCTGTAGCTGGTTCGTCTTCCTCTTCACTCCTCCTTCTTGGATCTCTTATGTAGCCCCCTGCACATAACTGGCGGTACCGCCTTGCTTGGGGTGAAATGATTAAATAAAGTGTATGTAATGATATCTTGTAAGGTTGCATGAATAAAAAATGGATAATAAGTTCGAAGATATTAGAACGCTTATTCATCAACTAAATTAGTGATTCCGCATTTTAAAAAATTGTTGTGATGTGGCTCTGGCAAAACACAACATTTATTTTGACAAAGTCAGTTATGATAGTACTATATACTATATGATAGTACTATATATAAATGTGTGTGTGTGTGTGTGTGTGTGTACTATATAGATACTCATATCGACAAGTCACTGCAATTATATTATCTCCTAGATACTTACCTAGGACTACTTATCATGAATGGATCAGTCCATTCATGATTAACGAGGGTAACTCTCTCTCTTACCACAAACATATACACAAAAACAATCAAAGAGGAAAATAAATGTTATAGCTTCAATCCATATCGTTTATTGAAAAAATATTGTGATGATATTTGACCAGCTTGGATTTTTTTCAACTACACATTTCACAAAGTTACCTTAACGTTGTGACAATGTTTACGATGAGCACTTACTTTGAGGTTTTGAATATAGTTCGATAGCAACGTTACAGTAATGTCGACACAATGCCACAAAATCCGCAACCAAAATGCCCCAAGTCTGTAGCATTCCATGTTAAATGGGGTAAAAAGCTGTCTAGCACAGAGATCCTTGGTGATCTGCTTTTTTTTTTTCCTTTATAATCGCTTACTTTAAACGAGGACGATTAAATCTTTATGCAGCAGTTAGGTTAAATATCATAGTAGCAACCAGATACGTATTCATTTCTGTTGAATATTCATATACCATGAAGCATGAAGAAACATCGATAACAGCCAACCCGCCTCCACGAAAACCGAGACCAGTGGGAAAATCTGTGAAGCGAAAGTTTCGATTTTCTAATAAATATAAACACTTATATCATATTACATCCTATAATTTGATGGATTGATGAAGCTTGTTGTCTGTTGCTAAGTGCAAAGATTTTTTTAATTCTCTCAAAATAAGGTCATGCGCAGTTTTTAGTTGAAAACAGATTAAAAGAATTCATTTCTTTTAAGATATCATAACAATTTCGTTTCTTTCGGTAATGAGCATTGACAAAAATTTACAAACACATGCAGTGCATCTTAATGAAGTAAAAATGTCGAAAATTTATCGAAGAGGCTTTTACTTGTGATTAATACAATCCAGTGGTTAATTTAGTCAAATTATTTAGCAGTGATTCCTTTTCATCTTCTCTTTGACGAAATAAGATTTAAAAACAAAAAGATATTAAAAAAAAGTCAAAATTTCAAAAACGCAACTGCTTCATTACGCACATTTCAAAATAAAGCAAGCCCCACCCGAGTTATAATGTTGAAAATGTCGAATTAATTTTATTGAAGTCAGGATAATTATGATGGTGTCGGAAATTTTGCAGTGATGTATAACTGTCGAACAAATTATACACCAGCACAAATATTCCGACACCGAGACTGTATCATTTCAGTCAAAGCGGCTTTGCATAATTCACTTCGTCAATTTTTGTTTGAAAACACGAAGCCATTATATCAATCGTTCATTTACTTCTTTTTTTAGCAATGATATTCAACCTGTGAATGAACCAAGAACCACTCAATGTACAGGTTTATTGAGTACGAGACATGGATTATGGTGATATGCGAGGAAGTTGACGATTAGACATATTAAAAATGAAGTGATCGGGTAAATATACTCTTAGCAGTCGGTTCCACAAAGCAGCGATACGTGCAAAGAATCAGATCGAGTGGAACTCACGTCAGTGGAATACGAAGGGAATGAGGCTGATTCGCTACAGTGTGCGTGGCATAGTGGGTCTTGACATGAAGGATAGAACAGTTAGAACCAAGAATTGTAATTCGTTTAAAACCTTATCGTAGAAATAGCGATAGAGAAGTGAGGGGTTTGCGATATCAGCCGACATTTTTCACACTAATTTAAATTCAATACATGGCTCCGAACGCACTCATATTATAGCGGAGCTATATGAGCGAAAGAAAAATGGCTGAAATTGAAGTTGGGGCTATGCAGAAAAGAGAGCAGATAACCATAGACATCACCAACGAAGAGAATATATATATATATATATTATTAGTTGTATATTACGACAAAGAAATTTCTATATTTCGAGAAAGATTCTTTTCATCAGACAATGTTGGACGTTGGTTGTGAAAATGATTCACATTTAAATACAAAAAAACCTTCGGTTTGCTGTTTATGGATGTGGGATGATATAAAACTTACGTGTGTGCTCCTTTTAACTAATCAGAGAGAAGATTCATTTTGGAATTTGACCCCAAACAATACATACTAACTTTTTACCTCTCTTTCCTCCTTTTTTCCTTTCTTTTCCCTTTTCACGTCTCTTCTCTTTTCTCCTAACGGTCAAGATGTCAACCTGCTTTTAACCTAATTCTATCTTTACTTTTTTTTATCTTCAAATAAATTATATATATATATAATTTTCTTTTATTTAAAATTAACAGAGTTTACATTGTGACACGGAATTTTTGTGTTTCAAGATTTTTACCTGCAATGTTAGATCAGTGTTGTAAATATCATTTTCATTCGCATATATATATATATATATATATATATATATATATATATATAATAATAATATTTATTAATAAATTATAACATTGATATGTTATAATATCACTACAAAAGTAGCTATTTTGTTTCGACAAATATATATATATATATTCAAATATATATATATATATATTCAAATGAAAATCATTTTCACAATGACCTAACATTGCTTGTTGAAGAAGTAAAAACCTCGAAACAGATATTTCAGTTTCGCAATGGAAACTTTATTAATTTTAAATACAAAAAAATTTAATCATATATATATATCTATATATGTCGTAGTTGATAATGGCTCTTCACAACATGCTCTTTCTATTTCTCTAATGTAAAAGAAAGTTACAAGGACAAATTGATCATTCGTTGCTTCCATCTGCTTTTTTTGTCAATATGTCCTGTGAGTGTTAAATTCTTTAAACATTCTTTCCTCATGTTATGTCTAAGAATGTTTAGTTCATTCTGATAATAAAGATAATCAAATACAGCTATAAGTGCTTGCGTATTGGTGAAAGAAAAACATGAGCTGAGCAGGAGAATCATACATATGTGCAAGTGTTTGTTACCTTGAATACATTACCTGAACACGTCTGCTTACGTAGGGGCAAAAAACAATTTGCATCATACATGTTACTTCATGTCTTAATTTGCAGCATTTTATACGATTATTTTCAATCGATGGGATCAAATTATCTAGAGACCTCTGGAGAAGACGTGATCTGAACCCAGTCCCCTCCTCCTTCTACCTCATCAAGGTAAACGCCAATTCGGTTGCATCAAAAGAGTATTGGTCGATAATTATTCAATTTTCATACAGAAGTTATGCGTTAATTTTTTTCTTTGATGGCGTTATGTTTAAAGGCCTCGATAACATTTTCTTTTTTTTTCCCAACATCCTTTCATGTCGGCTATAACTTCAAAATATATGGGGAAAAATATTCCCGTCTATTACAGGTAGATTTTCCCCTGCAATAGTGTTGAAATGTTTCGTAATATCAATTCCACTTATAGGGTACTGAATGTTAGTCAACTGAAGCAACTCAGATGTGGTTCTACAGAAGCCTACTGAGAACATCATGGACAAAGCTCGTGATTCACGAAAAAGCTTTTAAGAAAAATAGAAGGATACTTTGAAATTTCAGGAGCACATAATCCAGAAAAGAGAGATTGGAGAATTGGATCCTCACAGAACATACTGAATGCAGAAGGACCAAAGGGTAAAAGCAAGTAGACTACAAAACTAATTTATACACGCTTTGGGCGATCATGTCTCGAAAGAGACATGATTGACTTGGCAGAAGATTATCCTTCAGTAGGTTGCTATTGCTTTTTGCGGTAGACTGGTTGCCAGCCAATATATCCTATTATTTTACCCATAATTGGAGGGAAGAGACGGATTAATAGCTTTCAAAATGTTATGTGTGCGTAAGTCAATGCAAGGAATTCAATTGGAATTCGAACTCAGCTTCCCGATTTCTCGTTCCGAGTCGATAGAAATATACACCTTCATTTAATCGTAGCTCGTGTTGGAAATTAGTATATATATATATATATATATAATAATTGAATTACTTAATTTTTGGCCATAAATAAATTAGACCAGTACAAAATGAAACGAGTTATTACGCGACCAAGGTTTCTACCATGTGGTATCTTCAGGTGATTTGCAAATCGTTTGAAGACACTACATGGTAGAAACCTAGCACAAAGAAATTTATACTTTCAATTAAAAGTGAAATAAATTTAATCCTTGATAATGGCTAAAGGTATAAACGAAAAAGCTTGGAGAAAGAACAAATTTGGACAATTTTTATGTTCTGAAAAAATATTAGACCATATGAAACATTTTATAAAAATGCTTAACCATGGGACCTTATCTGTCATCTTTAATGATAATTGCATATATATATATCCTAGAAAATTTTTAGATTGGGCAAAAGATTATCCCGCAGTAGGTTGCCATTATTTTCTACGTTAGACTGGTTGGCGACCATGGCTATAGAACCCAATCTATATCAACGGTATTTGTGCGTAAGTGAATGCAAGGAATTCAACTGGAATTTGAACTCGGCTCCCAGAGAAAAGCCAAAGAATTTAACTAAAATTGGTCATTATCTTAAATGATGGCCCGCGATTGATACTTTTATATGGATGTCATGCATGGCACCAAAAATGTTCAGAAACATCTAAACTATACGATAATTTTCTCAATTCAATGATTGAAATGTCTTCGGGCGAATGCCGTGTATTTCTCTTAGCTAGTACCATCTTTTTTCAACTTCTTGGAGTGGCACTATTAAATAACAAAGACATGTTCCAAATAATAAAAACACATCACTTAAGAACTTTCACCAACAGGAAGTACTAAAGCGTATAGCTCATGTAACGCAAAGAGAAAATAACTAAATAATCGGGATTTTGACGTTCCAAACTACGTCAAACAAAATATTAGAACGGATCCCGAACGAAATGTAAAGAGTGAGTGAACTTGCGAAACAACTAAAATTGAAACTTTAAAATTGTATTAATAGAAGCACTTCATGAATTCCATTTGAATATAGCACTGACTGCTCAGTCTTCGAATGCCGAATGTTTCATCATATAAAAAAAAAACTGCTAATATTACATTACCATTTACGCAAGGACACGTGGTAAATGCGTAGTTCTCAACGAAGAGCACTATTGTTCTTAGTTGGTAGATTATTCTTTTTTTATAACTTTTAAAATTTGCCGCCACAAACTCAGCATACGATATTCAACCATTTTGAATCAGCCTATTTTCGTTTCAACGAGCTAAAACCGAGAAAGTTGGAAGTGGTTTTCGTATCAGCTACTACTAGCAAATATATCAATTTGTCAGGAATATCCCTAAAATAAAAGATTTACGTTTGATCTCCGTAGCAATTCCGGAAGAAATATCTCATAGTATAAATGTCTCATTTCAGTCCCAATCGAAAATGCCGTGAAGAATACTTGCCAATTCCTGTGATCTGGCCTATCAAATCGATATTTTCTTAACACTGACATCTGATGTGATCTGGAATGTGAAGAAGTCAGTAATATTGGTTATTCTTCTCTCTGCAGAATTGCTTCCTTAGCAATAGAATCAATGCTTGCTGTATGTTCATTATCGGTCCTGACAGATCGATGCCACTTACTCATAAATATTTCAAAGACATGCCTTTTCTGAGAAGATTAATTGGAAGCGACAATAATGAACCACCACCAGAATGAAAATGCCAGTGTTTGGTGTTCACTGCTGGCTTATCTACGAGTGTTTGTCTTATATAAATTCTGAACGTCACGTTAAAATTAGTGCTTTATATATTAGGTGCAAATGATAAAGGTAACTGCAAGAAACAAGCATGTATATATAATCGATATTCGCTTAAGAAAGGAGAACTCTTCTGTTTTTGTTTTATTTTTACTCCTATACTCTTTAGATTATTGTGAATGGAATTGATATTTTCTGTCAATTAAACACGCGTGCAAATAAGAAAAGCAGTAAAAATCAACATAAAGTGTGAAAAAACAAAGCAAAAGAAACGAAAGATTATTCGGAAAAAATGTTACATTGATTTAATAGAAATGCACACCATGAATAAAATATTCACGTAGAAACAGAGAAATGAGGCTAGATAAAAAAAAAGTTTTAGATAACAATATGAAAATGGAATGTAAATATACAGATAAAAAATGCAAGAACATAGTTGGATTATATGAAGATTATACGAATGTAGACATTAGAATATAAGAAAGGGTTGTAAAATTTATAATGGAGGAATATTATTAAATAAGATTATAAATGGAATCTAACTTTCTTGAAATAGATCATGCAGATGCTTTGGCACATATCTCGCTGGATCATTAGTAGTTTTCGGTATCACAACCTCATACCCATTTTTCACGGCGACCCAATCGATATTGATCAGATACTGATTTGGGTGTCAGCCGTCAGCTAAAACTTTTCTCATAATGAAATACTATCCTAACCCACTGTGACAAAACAACTCCTTAGGCTTTTAGTGTCCAATCATAATCAACTTCCGGTACACTGGCTTCTACGCTCTTCTATAAAAGATAGTATAAAAAAATGGAATATCAGAATATGAAAAGTGCAATATAAGAAAATAGGAGTGTAAGAATTTCAAAATGTAAATGGAATGTATATAAATAAAAAGAACGTAAGATGTGGAATAGAAGAATATGTGAATATTAGTGGAATATAAGATAAGAATGTAAGGATGGAATACGAGAAGGTTAGTTTTCTTCCTTCTATAATCACTTCCCCTTGAAGAATGTCTGAATATGTAGTGCAATAAAAAAAATAAAAGTGGTAAAATTAACGGCTGCAGTAAAGAGTGAATTAGACAAGTGCACCTTTCAGTATGGTATGTGTTGCTTCGCAGTGTGTGATATCAAATCTTTTATCTGTTAGTGAATGCTGGACAATTTTCTCATAGATAAAAACGTAACTTGACAGAGATGTGATTCTATCGACGAATGCTAACAATTCTATGGGGAACATGCGATCAAGGAGGAAAAAATATATGAATTATAAATCGAAATTTCTGGGGTCGAAACAGGATTTATTGAAGGCAAGAGTAACAAACGCTTTTTAAAGCGTTTAAGCGAATAGCCGAATATGGACAGAGTGGGAGAAGTAAAAAGTAAAAATGTCATTTAGAAAAAAATGAACAGGATTTTGTCGCGAAGAATGATCGTGCCCGTTCTAAAAGAACATATTAGATAAATAAGAATAAAAAAGCAAAACAAATAGGACTGTAGTCAACATCTCGGCCTTAGGGCTGTTTTCATTCCAGTGAACACATTTTGCCATAGATATGGAAAGAAAAATATGTAAGGCTTTGAATTGTTCCCAATTGTATTGACTTTCTGTAAAGAACACTTAACGTTATAGTCACCCCAGTATTAAAATAACTACAGAAAAATGTTAGGTTAACTTTTCTCTTGTTCCTACATTGTTTGGCTTTTATTGCTACTATTTTTTATGTGCCATGTACCTTCCGAACTTGGGTGATCTCGGCAATTCACATTTTGATTTTTGTTGTGTCATCATTGTCCTTGCTTTATTATCCATTCGCATAAAATCGACAGTTATGTGCAATGGATATCGGTACGGAATGAGATATCGGAGAGCAGAGTTCGAATTCCAGTTGAATTCATTGCACTTACACGCAAATACCTTTGGGAAAGGTATAAATCTGTCTCTTCTCCCTCCAGCTATGGGTTCAATAGCAGGAAAGATTAAGTTCTATAGCCTTGGTTAGCAACTAATCTACCACAGAACGAAATGACAACCTACTCCGGGAAAAATCCTCTATCTCGTTATGTCTTAAAACTTGATCGCCTAATTGTGTATCACATATGGCTATTAATTGACTGACCTTCCGAAACTGGATCATCACGGTTATTCTCTGTTTGGTTTTTGTTCTATACATATTGTCTTTGTTCTGTTATTCATTCGCACAAAATCGTCACGTTAGTTATTCACCGTTTCCTTCTAATTCTCCTTCTTTCAGTACATCTTGGGAGTGTTGAATTTTCCGAGCCTTTTCACTTATAGGCTGTCCCTGTAATTTCAATTGTCTTTTTCTGATTTAAAGTTTAAATTAATAATATGAGTCTATGGGGAAAATACCATAATTTATTAAAGTATAGTCAGGTCTACAAAAAAGTGATATTAACGCTTATTTTTTTGGTGTGAATTTAGAATAATAATTTATTTCTGAATAGTGTAACTATTTTGATTAAAATTTATATTTTGATTTCTGATGAAAAGTTATGAATTTTCAAACATATTTCAGTTACATAAATGTACAATCATAGTTTATAATTGAAGCCGTAGGGAGATAGTTAATGTTTATTAAATCGGCCCTGTGTAAAACATCACTCCCTGCAACTTACATATTTATTCGTAATCATCAAAAGGTTGTCGATTGAAATGTGTTAATTTGTGGAAGAACCAAATTATACCTTTCGCATGTTTGAATAGAAATTTATTGATAGAAAAGAATAACATGAATTTTATAAATTAAACGTTCCAAGAGAAATAGTATTAAGAGGTTGAAGTTATCAAGATGGTTCGTAGTAGTCATTGCACGATTGAGTTTATGTGTTGGTAGGCAGGAACGTATGTGTATATGTATGTATGTATGTATGTATGTATGTATGATCGTTTGTTGGGTAAGAGTGTCTTTAAAGCATACGCTCAGTCTTAAAGGGTTCTGTGCGGTTATTATGTTGATGTGTGGACGATGAAGAGGAAGAAGATGAGAGGCGAGAGAGAAAGAGAAGCAATAATAATAACGATCGCTTGACGTTTGTCAAGGGTACGTGTTAATTGTTCGTCATCTTAACTTTTTCACGAGGGTCAAGTTTGCTCGTCTTTTATTTCGTTTGGGAATTCACTCCCGGATGTGATTCTGGCCTTTCCATTGGCCGAAAAGCATTTTGCATCGGAGTGTGAAATTTCGCGCGTTTTGTGTGTGTTAAGCTAAGATTGTCAATTCGAGAAAATTTGTTTATTTCTACCGATGAGTCAGATTTGAATTTTTAAATCTAAAATTTATTTGTTCGCTATATACTAGATATAATGTTTAAATACAGAAAAAAAGAAGTTATCAGTTTAAACTAACGGTAGAAGATTATGGTTAAGATATGGATATCATGAATCTTATAGTACAACACTTGAACAATAAATTAAGAAAACAATGTTAATGTTTAAAATTTTTACGAGCTTAAAAATCTGTACAGAAATCTTACGATTTACCTGGACGCGAATGCCAAACTTCGATGCCAAGTATAATATCGATTGCAAGTTTCGGCTCTTCTCCGTAATTGTTATGTTTAGGCTTGCCTGGCACAAGTTAAATGTGTGAATATCAGGTGAAGTTTGAATGAAGAGAGAAAAGTGTTCCGCAAGGGAGAAGAAATTATAACCATGGAACTTACGGTTACAGCTAGCAACTACTATATCGACATTGAAACCTGTAAGATACAAATCCTATATCATCCAATAATTAACTAAACACAAAAAGTAAAATTTTACACCCGCAATAATGAATCAGGATGACTAAAAACATTTTGAAAAAAACCAGAGCAAGGCAAAAATTCACAATGGATTGTGAAATTTAATTTTGACAATTTGGAAAAGGATTGACCCCGGACTGAAAGCAAAAGAAGAAGCCAAATTTTGTGATCCGATGTTAAGTTTATTTTCTAACCAATGAAAGGAAGTGATTTGCAAAACTGAGAAAAAATTTAACAATCCAGTGTAAAATGGTGAATCGGTATAAAGAAGGAGAAAAAGAAGATGTAATCAGTCAGTCCGATGAGAGCAGTAATCTGATAAAGACTTCGTCACAATGTAAGGAAAAAAATTCAAAACGCCGACCCTGTCATGTCTCGTAGATATACATTCCTTCTTTCTCTCCTTTCAATTTTTCTTTTTTTTGTCTTCACCCACACGCCGTCAAGGAAACAACAACAACAAAAAGATACTTCAACTGACTCCTAAAAATTAAACTCCGATAAGTACAATTGCATTTATTGCATATAGATATATAGCAAAAGTATAAGATATGTGAAAACAGTATTAGGTGCAGGTACAAATGGTAGGCTTATAAATATGTAAAATAAAATTTGTCGAAAAAAGTTGTCTAGCAGAACATAGTGGACAGATTTTCAAAGCAGCAGCAATTGTTTTATTGTGATCGTTCTACTTCATATCAGTGGAAAACATGAGACCAGGAAGAATTAACGAGATTCTTTCCAGGATATTGACATCTTCCATGCTAATGGAAGTCAAAAAATCTCTTCTAAGATGATAAAAAGAGAGCAGTTTCGTTTTTGGAATCGTTAAAATTAACCTTCCATTTTTGCCCCAATTATCAACAGATTAAACGTTATTTTCGAGATCACATTTTAATTTGATTTTTATCAAAACTATCAGACTTAACTATTTAAACAAGTTTTAACATTAATCATCAACACAGATAACAACTCCGAAAATAACAGAATCGGTAAGGCCATTGATAAAAACAAGGATATTAATGGAAATGATCTAGAATAACAGGCGTTCAAGACAACTTTAATTACGCGATTTCATAAAGAATATTGAATAAAATAAAACCTTTGAGAAAACATTCAACTTTTAATGAAGGGAAGCATGCCAAAAAATCTGTCGAACGCCTTCGAGGTATCTAAAGTAACAGTAAGGTCGTATCGAACTGTTAAGTGTCGACCTTGTCAGTATTCATCACAAGAATAATAACACTTCTCGAATTGAGAGCACCTAAATAAACACGTGATACTGAACTTATTTTTCAATTTATCAACTGCTGGAATATGATTGACGCCATCAATCCGACTTAATAATTCTTGAGAGATGAAAAACAATCAAATATCAAAATATCTGAAAAACATGTTTAATCTCTATTCAATTTCTTTTCTTTCTGTTCTTTTTCATATGTAGCTGTCCATCTCACTCAAATTCACAAAAGAAAAATTAACTGGTCGATTTTCTTTTATGTTCATAAGATATATTTACCGCTTTTTTGTTTGTTTCTAAGATGTCTTCTTCATCTCTCTTCATCAGTATGTATAGAAAAAAATTAGGAAAGAAAAATGTAGAACAACTGATTATAAAATGACATCTTAAACTCAAAGGAAGGTAAATTCACATCAACTGAAGTAAAGAAAATGTTGTGGGTGCTACAGTACTGACGCGTATGAAAAGGCCTTGTTCGAATGTGGCGACAAGGTTACCGTAAATTCTGCTAACAGAAAATTAAATAATTGAGAGACAACTAACGATAATAGAGATAAGGTGTTGTTAACGTGAAAAAGAGGGTTTATTTACATTTTCGCTTTGGGCGATATACAAAAATGATTAGAGTTCGTCTTAGGATTCTACCGTATATGTGGAAGTTAATATTGTATCTGAGTTGCAGAGAAAGAGCTTTATCGTAAGTAGGTGTAGAGGGTATATTTTTATCGCCTAGCGGCTTCAAATGTTATAAATAAAATCGAACTTTTGGCTCGTCATTCATCGTGTTTCAATTTGTATAACACCGGAAAAAAATCAGTTAATAATCGTATGAATTCTGATGAATATTCTGTGTTAGTTTATATTGAGTGGCTCAGAATAAAATTGTTTGTTGAAGTCTTTTCTAATGGGTCGGAAAGTATTTTTTTTTTTTAAGTGGATGCGTATAAACGGCCTAAAATTTAGTCGATTTTTATCATTTGAATGGTGGCTGTTACATTTGATCTGGTTCACAGCTATATATTTAGAAAGTTTTGATAAAATCTGCAACGTTATTTTTCTTGACCTGACAACTTAGTTTCAGTCACCGTCACCGTGCCTTTTCTATATATATTTTCATATTTTATATGCAAGAAAAATCCCAGAGAAAACTATTTAATGAGGAAAGAGGGCCTGGAGAAATTAATACTCACAGAACGGATAGAAGGAAGAGAAACGGGGGAACCAGTGTGAGTCATATTTCATAGGTCTGAGCAAATGGAGGCGGAACTTGTGTTTGGGAGAGATATCAAGAGTAAAATATTGAGAGCGACAAGAGACAGGGGAAAGTCGAAGTCCATGATCGCCTACGTCTTGAAGAGAGATGACACATTAATTAAGAAGATTAATTTCAATAAAATAAATGATAATTAAATTTATTCAGCATATTTTTTTTTAATCATATCACTCCAAGCAAGGCGGTAATGCCATTGAGGCGCAGGGGGCTACGTAAGAATGAAAAGATTGGAAAAGAGAAAGCTGGGAACCACATCCAAAACAGGCAACAAGGTATGAGCCTCTACGCCTGTTCAATAGACGTGGGTGGAGTGTGAACCGGGCGATAGTTTAGTCTATCTACTCCAATTGAGGGAACAAAATGAAAGAAAAGAGTGAGAAGATGGGAAAAGAGAAAGCCGGAAACCACATCCTAAACAGGGAACAAGGGCTGAGCCTCTACACCTGTTCAATAGACGTGGGTGGAGTGTGAACAGGGAGATAGTTTAGTCTATCTACTCCAATTGAGGAGAGGAAAAAAAAAGAGAATGAAAAGAATGGAGAAGAGAGAGCCGGAAACCACATCCTAAACATGGAACAACGGATGAGGCTCTACACCTGTTCAATAGAAGTGGGTGGAGTGTGGACCGGGCGATAGTTTAGTCTATCTACTCCAATTGAGGAGAGGAAAACAATCTTTAATTCGTCATACTTTATCATAATTTATTAAGTAATATTTTAAACCATTAGTTCATTAAGATTTATTAAAATAATATGGTAACACTATATAAATTGTTTGGACTATTTTCCTCCTCTTTATTGTCATGTTTATGGTGTTTCGGTCGTTGCACGTTCTGGTCTTCTTCAGGAGCCTGGCATTTCGAGCGGTGCCCTTTATTACAATCACTAGGGTATATAATTCTTATCTCATGTGCGATCCCACTTCTTGTAAACATGTAGTTAACTTTTTTTTTTTTTATATAAGCGTTTCACCCCGAGCAAGGCATGTCACTGCCACTACTGCGCAAGGGGCTACGTAGAGTGGAGAAAGGCTGATTAAATATAGGAAATGTCAGAGGGTGGGTGATAGGCGGGTAAGGATACAGAGAATGAGGGTTGGGTAGATGAGAGTGTTCTTAGAATAGTTGGGAGTTAGTGTGATAGGAGGTGTCTATTGACCCTACATTTAAACACCTGGAGATTGTAACTGTCGGGAAAGCAGACTTGTGGAAGGGAGTTCCACAGGCGGGAAGCGCGAGAAAAGAAGCTGTTGGAGTAGAATTTACGGTTACATATTATTTGTTTAACTGTAAAAGGGTGGGACCTAGTTGCTAATCTAGTATCTCGTGTAAATTCCTGCTTAGGCGGCACCAGTGATCTAAGCTCATCGGAGCAGAAGCCATGAAAGTACTTGTAGAAGAGGCACAGGGAAGCCACATCACGCCGGTGAGAAAGCGGCTGCAGCCGGTCTGCCAAGTCAGTATCAACCAAGTCTAGGATTTTTGTAGTTAAGTTATTCTAAAGGTTATTTGTGGTGCGGACAGAATCTACTATTTCCCTCTTACTAATGAGTTAAGTATTTCCTCTTTCATTTCCCAAGAGCTTCCTGAATGAAAAGTTTGAAAATTTCGACTGGGTTTGTAAAGGAGTGTTGATCGGGGTAGTATCGCTGATTAATACCGTCGAAATTCCAATGTAAATTTCATACTTATTTTTGTTGTTTTCGGGGAGACATTGGCTTGGTAAATCACTTGGGTGGACTTAACTAAATGCATGTTCATTAGCTGAACGAGGAGCCTAAAAATGACGATTACAGGACGGGGATCAAGTGGGTACAGAATTTATATAGCTGGGAAATGTTCTAGCAGAGAAAAGTGTGATACTGAGGTCCATAGATGTATTTGCATGGGCAAGGATGTATTCTACAACTAAGAAAAGCTTCGAGAGACAAGAAAATGTCGTTTTAAAACAAAGAAAATAGTATTGGACTGCTATGTGATGTCTATCCTCTTAAATACTAGCGAATGCTGGACAAGCTCATCAAAGATGAACGCAAGACTTGAAGCAACCGAGATGTGGTTCTACAGAAGGATGCCGGTGATTCCATGAACCGAACACGTGAGTAACGACAAGGTTTGAAGGGGATGCAAACAAAAATAAAACTTATAGTTGACATCAGGAAGAGACAGCTAAATTTCAGAGACACGTAATGAGAAAGAAAGGCTTGGAGAATATGATAATCGCAGGACTGATAGAGCGAAAGAGAGAAACTAGAAAGCGACGCGTGACATACTTTATGGGCTTGAGCATGTGGATGGCAGAGCAGAGTTTTTTTTAATTTTTACAGATAACAAGAGAAAAGATGTTAAGAGATATGTGGAGGGATATGATCACGTAGGTCCTGAATGAACACGCTTAATAAAAGGAGTTAGTCACGTGTGTCATAAATGCATACTGGCTATATTTTTCTTATTGATTTAGAAAAGATATAACGATAGAGACGAGCAGTTATATACAGCTGTTCTCAATCTGCAACATTGACTGTCAATGACTACAATTAGCTATAATGAAAGAGAAGTTCTATTTTCCTGGCGCGCATGAATGGCATACAAAGTCATGACTCACATTTGATCTCTTCTCTTCGATTTTCATTTTTAGAGACGTAGTCCATTAAGCACATTCGATATTCACTTTTATCTGCATTCCACTGACACTGTCTGTCTGCTACAGAATATATTACTGTTAGCAAGACGACTATTGAAGACGTATTTCTCGCCCGTTATCCGACTCGTAAGACGAAGGAATGATTAGTTTTTTTGTTCTGATGAACCTTTTATTACTGGCTTGACTTAATATAAAAATGAGCTTGAAGCGTTTCAATAATAAAACGGAATGCATTCCCCGGAGCGAGAGCATTTCAATTACTTTAATATATTTAAATGTTATTAAGGAAAATAATATGAAATATATTTAATATTTCTAAAATTTTCTTTAATATATTTTCATTTGTATTTGGAAATCTATATTGCTGACTGAATTAAAAGTTTTACGGCATCAAGTTCGATTGTATCACTACTATTTAATAATGAAATGATCAGATTATAAATAGAATACCAAACAATCTTAAAAATAAACGACATCAGATCATAAAGTTAAAAAAAATATAACACATCAATTCGGAATTTACTTCATTTTAAAGTAACCCGCTTCTGAAGATACACACGTTATTCAGAGTCGTTTCCTTTCATGGGAGAATTTCAGGAATTTATTTTTGTGGACTAGCGAGCGCCTGCCTCGTCATATTCTCTTCGATTTAATGAAAGTCTTAAAATTGTGTTCGTTTCAAGTAAGATTCGATATTTAGGAAGACGAAACGGTTACGAAGTACGTGATTTGGAGAATAGGGTGGTTGTCAGATCTGGGAAGTTTGCTTGGCCAAATCTGCTGAGCAAATCATGATCACAGATGGAAAATCTGCAGTGTGATGAAAGACCACACTCTACACACTTACCTACTAAACACAACTATAAACAACGGAAATGCGAGCCCTTTAAAACCTACTGTGAATGCACGACAGTGTTCAAGGTCTATCTGTGCAAAGCGTGTTCACTCTGAGTAATTTAGCTTTGATACAATAGCAACCATTCCAAAAGCATTTGATCAGTCCTCGTATAGTCACAAGATAAAGATTAGTAAAAAAAAAAAAAGACAAAAAAAAAACACTATATCAAGATTATATACGTTATTGGAATCTATTAATATTTTTTCTAGTAAAGACCTACCAGGAATTAATAACGGCGGATTTATTCTTAAAATAATACTGCCATAATAGAGGTCTCAGAATAAAAGCTAAATGAACACTTAGACTAGGATTTAATGGCAAGAATGAATGAAGGACTATTTTTCTGTAAGAAGAGCATGTAATGTACTCAACAAAAGAGACAGCCTACGATGTGAGTTTCGCATTGAAGACATCAAAATAAAGATTAATACATATTCCTACAAATATTTAGAACTTTAATATTTTCAATTTAGGAAAACTTTATGCATTTGTTTTTTTTACTAAATATTTTTTTCTTTGTTTATTGCAATTTTTTTTTCAAAATTGCTTGGCGACGTACTTTCCAGTACTCTTCAAAGTCTAGCTGTGTTCCAGAATGTTGTACGAACATATCTAGTTGGTGCAAGCGTGTCTTTTCCCACACACATCAGGTGCGATGTTCCATCAAGGAGCCTTGTATCAACAGTCATCTACCAAAACTCGATTGCTGGTGGAGAATTTTAACAGCAAATATTACTATATTTTATTTTAGTAAACTTGTGGTTATTATTCTCATACTTTTTGCATCTAATATAAAACAAATGGTTGAAAACTAGTGTCACTGTCATTATGAGTCCCGTTCGATTTACATGGATTTTGCTTGGATATAAAATAAATAAGGTTGGGTTGAATGTGAATGTGGTGTAATGACTAAAAGCGTGGAATGAGAAATTCGCGAGCCGATTTCGAATTATGAGATGAGATCGTTATATCCATTTTTGCACAGATACCCATGGAAAGGCTATGAATCCATCTCTTGACCCAGTTTTTGGCTAAATAACAAGCCAAGGTTAGCTCTCTTACACTGCCTTGAAAACCGTATATAACCGTGATGTTGAACATAAATTTATCTGTAACTCCGTTCATTATAGTTGCAGTATTAATCACGGATGTGCGTTGCAGTGCAGTGGATAATGACTCGGAACGCCAAATCGGGGAGCTGAGTTCAAATTCCAGTTGAATTCCTTGCTTTCACGTACACACAAATACCCTTCGAAAAGGTATTAATCCGTTTCTTCCCTACAGTTATGGGTTAAATACTAAGACAGATTGGGTTCTATAGCCTTGGCTGGCAACCAGTCTACCGCAGAAAGCACTGGAAACCTACTGCAGGATAATCTTCTGCCCAGTCAGTCATATCTCTTTCGAGACATGATCGTCCAAAGCGTGTATCACGTATGGCAATTAACTGACTGATTAATCACTGGGTGGCTCTGTGGGTGTCGAAAAACCCAAAATGTAACTGAGCAAATAGATATACATTAACCCTCTAGGGCCATTCGTATCATATTTGATACAGTATGAAAACAAGCCTTGAAAGAAATATTTTCCTGAAAAATTTTTTAAGAGAAATATTTTATAAATTTCAAATGAAAGCAGTACTGACTGCTCAGTCAATGAATACCAAATGTTTCCTTATAGGGAAATACCAAATGTTTCCTTATAGGGAAATACTGTATCAAATATGATACGAATGGCCCTAGAGGGTTAAAAGAAAGGCGTGCTGAAGATGAGAAATCACATTAATTAGTCGTGTGCCTTCAATTCAAAACAGTTCTAATTTTTTGTTATTTACTTCTGAGGAAACAATGCACGTGAATAGTGAATATTACCCACAGATAATGTTGTAACGCGATTCACGGCTGAAAAACTAACCTCCAGTCCTTATGTGGCTCTATGCGACATATTCGATAAGACTAGATTAGATTTTTTCATAGTTTTTTTTATAGCCGCATCTTCACTTCTGACAGAAAGAACTTGAACGCTGAGTATGAAGAGGGCCTGAAATATAAGAATCTAACGTTTCAGGATCTCCTCATGTGTCCCGAAAATCTTAATTCGTGGCATGTGTTTATGCTTTTTTTTTATTATTCCTTTGACCAGAGACTCTTGACATGTTCCATCTTCTGAGCAAAACTATTTCCTTTATCAAACGCTCGGGCTATTTTTGCATTAGTTACATCTGTTGTTAATTGTAAGTATTGCCTATTAAATAAACGCGGTTCGCGAGTCTTTTTTAGATTTAATTAGCCTTAAGTGCTTTTATGTTTACTGGCTTCTAATTATAATCCATATATTAGCGAAACAGAAAATTAATTCGAACCACATGTTGATTCAGCTGCGTTCATAAATCTGCTTCAACGAATAACTCGGTTCTGGCCATTTGCAAATTCTATTTAAATCGAGGTAGAAAATACATAAAACACAAACAACGCATTGGATGAAGGCATAGCTATTAGGTTTAAAGATAATTTTGATCTAACACCAAAATCAAATATTTAATTCAAGTTAATGTGGGGATATATATATTACAGTGATATTGGGTTCTGCCCGTGCAGAAATATATAAACTCTCAGTTTTATACAACCGCTTTTGCAAATCAGTGATTAAGTATAGCTTCGAGCGAGCTAGTATTTACTGTATTTACATTATTCGGACTATTGTCCTCACCTGAAAGATGAGAACAATAGTCCGAATAAATGTAAATACAGCTTCGAGCGAGTGACGTCTGTGGTTTTGGGCAAAGACCACACCTGTTTGAAACTTGTGGACTGTCACTACTGAATGACAAATAACAGAAACGGCATTACTTGGGGGCTTGTAGTAGCATCTAAAATAGTTTTCACTTGTCACTCGAAAAGAAAATGATATAATAAAGACGATGGTGTTCTACACTGCTTCAAACAAAAGGTTACGAAGGAAAACCTCTATCAATACGGGAATAAGCAATAACACCTACTGGATTTTATAGAAAAGCATTTTCCTGAAAGATTATTTTAAAAGATTTAACTGACAGCAGTATTGGTTGTTGCATCAATGAATTCCGAATTTTTGCTTATAATGAGAAGATTAATATTACCATTACTATTTGGTATGTTACGGAAAGGGGATATATATTATTCGAAGTAGTTAAGTGGTTTTGGCAATGTAACCGTGTAGGACAATCTAGCAAGTAGTCGTATGCAGTATGCTTAGGCGTAGGATTATGCAATAGGCGTAGTCAACAGGCGTTCCAATAGACGTAGTCCGTATTTATGACTGACACCAGCCAATCATATTACTGTGAGAGGGAACCCAGGTGTATGCATATTCATTATATCACTAATATTTTAGATTTTACTGGTATGATTTTATAAACTATCTACAATTAAAGTTTTCAATAATTAGTCTGGTATTAATTTAAGTTGATTAAGTGCTTAAACTGAATGATTCGTGCCTCAAATACCAATTTATGCTGATTTGATATTGTTGTATATCGACAAACAACAAACACGCATATATATAAAAATAAAGTTATATTTTTATTAATGACGATGAACCGTGTAGCATAGGGGACAGAGAATTAAGAGAGCGCGCCTCTAATGGGTTGACGGGAGTGTCGTCGTATCTGTTGTGTCTCTCTTCACCGGCCGATCTCTGTCGCTCCTCTCTACTGCTACTCTACTGGCGAATCCGTGCGCCGAGGTCTTTTTATAATCTCCAGAACCGGGACTTTTTCTTCCGGTTTTGCCTCGCCCACGCACGCCCACGTAATTCTCAGAGACACCTGTTCTGTTTGCCTCTGTAGCCATTTCCGCTACTGCCGGAAATAAGGTCAAACAAACATCCGTTCCTTTCAACGACCTGAAACACCCCCGCTTGCATCAGCCTTCCTCGGGTGGGGCCAGATTGTTATATTACAATATGTCGTAATAAGTGGAATACGACGATTTAATTACATAAATAAATACAAAAATGTATACTATGCAAACGACGCAAACAATATTGATAATTCGGTATTAATAAGCAAAAACAGTTTCACAAATTATTATATGTGAATGGCTTCAAAATGTTTACGTAAAAAGTGCATAAATTTTATTTTTATTCTCATTTTGGATGTTATTAAATTGAAAGCGTATACAATAGGTTTAGGAAAATAAAGGTTTACAATTCCTTACATTAGTTAATTAATATTGATTCCTAAAAGGATTATTTTTAAATTGCTTTCTCTGATAATATTCCTAGATCTTCTTTTATGTACCTCTCTATCTTCTTTGTAGATTTAAAAATTGTTTATACTACCGATCTGCTTTGTGGTGCAGTGAATATCGGCTCGGAACAAGAAATCGGGGAGCCGAGTTCGAATTCCAGTTGAATTCGTAGCATTCACTCACGCGCAAATACCCTTGGAAAATGTATTAATCCCTATTTTCTCTCCAGTTATCAGTTAAATAATAGAACAGATTGGGTTCTATAGCCTTGGCTGGCAACCAGTCTACCGCAAAAAGCAATGGCAACCTACCTCGTGATAATCTTCTGCCCAGTCAGTCATGTCTCTTTTGAGACACGATCGCCGAAGCGTATATCACGTATAGCACAACTGACTGACAATACTTTCCTTCTTATTCTACCATACATTTATACAAAATCGAGTTTTCTTCTTCGATGTGGTGTGTTTACTTCAGGATCTGGTTTATCGTAGTTCTCCATAATTTCCAGTCATTTTTTCTTAGTGCATTTTAGTCTTTTCGCTATCACTCCTAATCTCCGTTCTGCCCACCATTTACACATGGTAGCAAAGCAGTATATGCAATATTTTCCTCTGTCCTTCTTGACTTTAGTACACCCTGTTTGTGTCAAATTTTCCAAGCCCTCACTCTCTCTGAGGTTAAGGGCAAGTATCCTTTTAGTTTCCATTTTCTCTAAAACTTTCTCGTTGCTTGCATATTCTGCCTATGATATCAGCAGCATCCTTGTGTCAAGCATATTGTTGTTGCTGCCTGTCTTTTCTTCATCTGTGACGAGATGACCGATATTAATTAACATTTAAGTATTTTCATTTGCTATAATGAGATTATTTTAAATTATATTTTGCTTTTGTTTAACTTTTAAAAGGCAACTCTACTATCCCAATCCTCTGTCATCTATACTATTATTAAACAACCCCAGTTTTTTTTAAAGAAATGATGTATTTCATAGAATTTTTAGTATTGATTGCCAAACAAAAATAGAATGCCTCTTTTGTTATTATTACTTTGCAAAATTGTACAAGGCAAGGAAGCAAAGATGATCTCGTCCGCATTAACCCTAAATTTTCTTCATTCTTTCATTGATGAAGCTACGATATCGTTAATTATTAAATATTTATAAATTCATTTGATGCACATGTTATAGTTCAATATTAACAAAAAAAGCCGTTCTATTTTCATTTACAGTGATTCACTTGGCAATAAATACTAAAAAATAGTATGAAATACATCATTTTTTAAAAACCCTGGGGTGGCATAATAATTATGACCGGTAGTGTATGTTATTTTAATTTTACACTATTTATATTGTTCGAACTGTTGTCCTCATCTTTATTGACATATTCAAATTTCGTTGTACGCTCTGACCTAATTTATGTGATATGCGTTGGAATTTTGAATCGAAACTTTTTATTTCTTCTAACTGAATAGATTGTTCTAGTTTCACGAGCTATGCCTTTTCTGGATATGTCAGTTTCAGTTTCTTCTCTTTAGTCACACAATTTTTTTTTTCAGGTGGAAGGTACTGAACTCTTTGGGTCTGATCACTGAATTACTTTAACCAATCTTTTTCTCTACTATATCAGATATATAGATAGATATATCAAATGTTGTACTATCTTGATTTTGGTATCTCCAATTTCTAATTCTCATGTTGGGCTCTCCTTTTATTTTTTTTTAATGAAAACCATATATTCATTCCTCATAAAATTGGTACTTCTTTCTTCTTGCGTTCCATTACTGCATTCTGTAGGAATTCTTGTATTCGTCTTTTTGTATCTATATTATAATACTGCATGTTCTTTCCTTAGTTAGTTACTTAGTTCCTCCGTCCGTTACACCACACGCTCTACACGAGCTTTTCCTTCCCCTCTATCTTTTTACTCTCCTCAGCCTTTCGCTCACCTTTGCCAATCGGAAGGGTAGTAAAGAGTGAGAGAGTAGGAGGAGAGAGCTTATAGCATTATCGTATCAAGAGCAGCTTAAGGTGATGGTTATAGAGTAATTGTGTGTGTATATATGTGTGTGTATTGTACAATACAGTAAAAATAGGTAGGTTTGTTGTCGTATCCCGCGACCTAATAACGAAATTTCTGGCCTCTACACCTTTGGCCATTACTCAATTCGTCTTTTCTGTTTACAGTGTACACAGGAGCCTTTAAAGTAACTTTAAATATCTTTTAAATTTTATAATCCCGTCGAACATTTTTGAAATTTTGTCAGAAAGTTTTGTTTAGATTTGAGTTAGCGGCTAAAGAAACGGTACACCTGTTTTACAATGGAAACGTAATGATTGCAGCACACTTTTTTTCGGTGACAAACACATTGATTTGGAAATTCTCGCAAAAATCAAATAATTGTCGGATTTTAATGGAACTATCAGTACTCATTCATACATGAATAAAATTATTTTTGAAATTATTATTTTATAAAAATCTTGATAAAAATGTTTACAACGGACACAGGAGTTATGGTTTTGCAGTAATAAAAAAAAAGTTTTCTCATTCAAAATTTCTCACAGTAAAGTAGCCTCTATGTACATTACTTTTATAGATATTTTAATAAAATTACACTCTGCGTTATCGTTATTTTGTTATCCAATACCTTTATATTTGAAGACGCAACTATCATTTGTAGCATGACAAAGTAAAATTTTTCCAGGAAATCATAAGTATCCTTCCGTGGAAGTTCCGCTAGTCTGTTATTAACACTGTCGTCTGAATATCTAATGTTTTTAAGATTGTGTCCGTAGGAATCACCTCACTGTAAAGCTTCAATCAAGTAAACTACCTAAATGGGTATGGTTGACTGATCAAGGACTGGGATGTATATTAAAAAGACAAACATTCTTTAGAGATACAAATGAAAAGTAGTTGTAGAGAGTCATAGACACCCTATATGTATTCATATTTATTTAAACGGTCCTATATGTATTCATATTTATTTAAACTGTCCTATATGTATTCATATTTATTTAAACGGTCCTATATGTATTCATATTTATTTAAACGGTCCTATATGTATTCATATTTATTTAAACGGTCCTATATGTATTCATATTTATTTAAACGGTCCTATATGTATTCATATTTATTTAAACGGTATTCTCAATGTCAGAATTACAATCAAGATGCCCTCTATGGCATAAAATTGGCTTTATAAAAATATAAGTTTAAAAAATTAGCGATGGATTTTGCGTATGAACGTCTTTAGCAACTTCTGAACTTATAACTTTTAATAAGTTTATTAACAATTTTTTTTAGTAATGATAAAATGTTATAAATGCTTTCCTCTTAATTCGTAAAGAAAACAATGTTTTGTCTCTCTTGATCAGATACTATTAAGATCGACTCCCGTACGTTTTCCATTTCAAGACCACCAGTCGCTTTATTCCAGTACAAGTAAAAAGTAAAGATCCCCACAAACGCTAGTCCTGTTACGTTATGTATAATTCGTTTCTCAACCGGTCTCGGGCTTCATAGCATGAATCAGTGGCATTGTAATCGTTAGGATGTCTTTTGATGAATGGGTAAAATAGATGAAAGCAAACAATCTACACTGGAGTCGAACTGCTTAGATGGCGGGGCGCTACTGAAAAATCAATTTTCACCTCTTATTACTTATTAGCAACGCAATAGGCTTCTTTAATTTTAATATATTTGCCGGGAAAATAGAGAATTGTTCGCGGTGCTTAAGCCTATTAATGCTTTTAAATAGGTATTGACACCCACAGTGTTTCCAGTAATGAATTCTCTTTTGCAGAAAAACATTGGGAATTACAAAATCACACACACACACACACCTAGATGTCCTCCCATCTACAGATGCACACTAAACTTGCAAGAAGAAACAAAATCATTTTATGCCTAACACACTACTATAATGTCATTCGGAATTGAAAGTGACTATAAAAATTTCACTGCATACAACCTTGTGAAAATTAACTGAATCAAAACGAATAATGTCTTCCTAGGATCTTTCACACTTTTTATGATCACGTATACGTTCTCTCTTGCGTTGTTTTTCTCTTCGATCTGCATTTTCTTTACGTGTTGGACTGATGGATTCAGTTTGATTCTTCACCTTGATAACACAACTGACAGTTGGAAAGCTGAAACCAACCATATCCACAATCTATCTACAAGGCTTGCCAGTGTAATCGTACAGCCTTACAATTTTTGCACGCTTCCTTGGAGTAATACCCATTGTAGACAATGGACATAAAACAAATAATCAACGGTCTAGACAACAGTGTCAGGCCGTGATAAAAAATATGATGCAATCACGGATGACGCAATACTTTTCAAGAGAAACAATTTTCATCATATACCCTGAAAACAGATTCATATTACTGCACACCAATGCAAATAACCTAATCTGACAAAAAACAAAAAAACAAAAAAACAAAAAAAAAACAGAAATCGATTACACCCTGTCATTCCAATATGTCTAAAACTGACCTTATCTAAACTTATTTATCAATGGAACTTTGTGTGTGTGTGTGTGTGTGTGTGTGTGTGTGTGTCTGTGTCTGTGTGTATCCGTGTCTGTGTGTATCCGATACCTATAGACTCCAAAACGGGTGAATCGATTTTCTTGAAAATTTACACAGTTGTAATATAAGAGTCTGCGAGTGTTCTTAGCTAGGTTTTGTGTCGAGGTACCCCCGATAAACATAAAAAAATCGATAATCGAAAAAATCGGGTAATAGATGGAGTGGTCCGAATTTAATCAAATTTGATACACTCATAGACAAAGACATAAGAAACGATATTCAGAAGTTTCAAGGTTACAATTCTTACAATAATGCAGAAAATCGATAATATATATATATATATATATACATATATAAGGCAAGGTGTTTGTGTGTGTGTCTGTTTATCTGCCTGTATGTCATTTTTTCCGCCCTTTTATTTTAGTTTTTGCATTGGGTTTGGCTCTAAGTAGGTATAATTGTAGTTCTTAGTCTCAGCCATGATACCATTTACTCAGAGGACTTATTTAGCCTTCAACAGTTTACGACGAAAAAAACTTATTTGATATCGATACCAGGTAATCAAAACTTGACTTACATCCATTCATTTTTCTTTCAGTCTACGATTTCGCTTTAACTGGTAAAAACTATTGCTTTTTAGTCTTTCGTGCCAACGTCAAAAGAGTCTGAGTTCCATGACCATGGATTAATTTTAAAGCTTTCATTACACCCGAGCAACGCCGGGCTATACTGCTAGTGATGAAATAAAGGAAACTAAAACATTTGTTTCAGTCAATTTGCACATGGGTACATGTTACTTTATTTTTTCATTTCGGCTTGACTCGTTTATTTAATTTGAATGTGCTTTGTATTTTACATTACTTCCTCTATTACAAAAAAAATTTTCTTAACTTTGATTAAGCGGACGTGAAAGATTTTAGAATTTAGAAAACCATACTTATCATTTGGTAGGTGCACTCCGACCTGGTGTAATGGTTTTCTCGCTAGGTCAGTTATGACTAAATAGTGAGTTCGATCCTCACTGGATGCACCATACTTCGACCTTGTGCCACAACTAAGCCACGCTTTGAAAACCACCCTAACATTTGGTAGGCTTACAGCCGCATATCGTTGAAACATCGGTCCTCGTATGATCGCCAAATCGTCGGGCTTGTGAGTGACCACTTGGGAATATCAGGTTCTGGAAGCTTGAATTGGCAACTGTTGTACTGGATAATAGCTCAGAGTTGTTAATCGAGGAGATCGGTTCCAAATCGGGTTGGATTCAATATATTGACTTGCGCTCTAGTAATCTTGGGTGGCGTATGAATCCATCTCTTTTTCACCCTACCAGCTATGCGGTAATTAGCAAAACTTGTGATAGGAAACTATTACTATCGCCAAAATCAAAATAAAATTGGGTAAAAAATGTTTAGATTTTGGCATTAAATATGTTGTGTCGTGTCTCGTACCATGGAGCATCCGGTCGCCCGGATGTATAAAAGACAATGTGCGTTCCGCACGAGGAGTTGTCTTTATCACGGACTTCGTGAAGTAACACCTACTACTGCGAGAGACTAGAAATATTGTATGTACCTCTTGGTTGTACCGCTCTGGTAATAAAGTAGTTTATCTACATTTCACTGTGTATCTCTTTATTCCACGATACAACAAAATAATTAATAGATATTGAAATGCCGCGAAACAAAAACAATCAACAATGATCATTTGATTAAAAAAACGCTAATAAAATCAATTCAGTTGATACTTTTTAATTTCCTCGTTGTTTCCATACAAAGAAAAACGGACAGATTGTTTTATTGCAGCGTTAAACATCGATGTAAAGGTAGCAGAAATAAATAACTGGTTTAGTATAGACAGTCCGGTGGATAATGACCTAAGTGAATTTATTGTTGAATTTATAACAGTTCGAGCAAATGTTGAAAACGAGGCGCGTAACAGCCCCAGTGCGTAATTTCAACCACCCAGGTAGGGGGTTATGATTGACAAATTGTTATTTTTTAGGGAGAGGGGATTTTTACCTGAAGCTACTCTTATAAATACGACTACATTAATCCGATTCATTATATTGAAACGCTGATTCTCGTATGAGCACCTAATTTAAGCAACGTCAAGCCTGGATGGGTCACTAATTAGGAATACCAGGTACTTTAAGCCTGTGTAGGCGGTATAATGGATAACGGCTTGGAAATGCTCATCGAAGAGTCGAGTTACACCACCCTTTGGTTTCATTACATTTACTTACGAGCAAACCCCTTGGGAAACAGTTGAATATTCTCCTTCTCTCCAGGGTTTATTAGTAAGACGCGTATCATTAACGTCGTTATTATCTCAAATAAAAAAACAATCGCAATCAAAAACATATTTCCTGGCTAAAGCAAAAACTTGCAAAAATTTAAGCCGTAGAAAATAAACAAATAAATCAATTTAATCCGACTTCGAGTGTTAATGACAGAAAAACACAAGATCAGTTGGTAAATGACACACATTGATGCATTCATTCATAAAAAATAAACTGGAAAACGATGAAACTGATGAACAGAGCTGTAAAATCTTCAGATGAACTACGATCTTCGAAATATATCAAATGCACAGTATTTCGTAAAGTTCAAACTCGATTGACTCTTTATTAGAGATCCCAAGATTAAAGTTAATGGAAACATTTAGAGGAGAGTCTGTTCCACAAAGATGCATTTTTTCGGGGACAAAAATCTGTCTGAGTGGAATCTCCTTTTTGCATTTATCACGCAGTGAAAATGACGCTGATTCGACTCATTCACCAAAGAATTAGCAATAGAATAGAGAGATGTTTGCAATCTTAAATCAGTGGGTTAGCGATTACAGAGTTTACAGTGAAGCATCTTCCACAAGATCGTGTAAACGATCTGAACGATATAAAGGCTGGAAAGTAATATTCAGCTGTTGACCTAATTTGATTATTTTAAAGATACGTCAGTCAGTTAAGTGCCATACGTGATGCACGCTTTGGGCGATCATGTCTCGAAAGAGACCTGACTGACTGGGCAGAAAATTATCCCGTAGTAGTTTTCCATTGCTTTCTGCGGTAGATTGGTTGCCAGCAAAGACTAGAGAACCCAATCTGTCTTGTTATTTAACCCATAACTGAAAGGAATAGACGGATTAATACCTTTCCCAAGGGTTTTTGCGCGTAAGTGAATGCAATGAATCCAACTGGAATTCGAACTCGGCTTCCCGATTTCTCGATCCGAGCCGATATCCACTGCACCACAACGCATATTTTTTTAGTATAGATAAGACTTGGCAGAAATTGGTAGATATTTTCTGAGGTGATAAAATGAGCCGATTTATTTTGTAAGATTCTTTAGTAATAGATTGAATAAAGAGTTTAACTTGAAGTTTGGAGTGTACACACCATTAGGTGTTCAAAGGCCAGAATCTCATCGAGGGCAGTGAGTCGTTGTGGCTTGAGGAAATCGTGTTTGGGTTTGAACAGTGGTAATTAAACGATATTAACTTTGTCTTTAAGATATTGAAAGTAGTGAGTCAGTTTTTATGCCACTGCGCTTTCTTTCTTTCTTTCTTTCTTTCTTTCTTTCTTTCTTTTTTTTTTTACAGTTGGTTTCTCCGGTGGCTACTCGAGATAGAGTACGTTAAGGGGTATTTTATATGGATAAGAGTGAAAGATACCGGTTGACTCAAAACTTGAACAGGTTAAGATTGTTGTGATAGGGAAAACATTCTTTTAAGAGTTTGTTCCACATGTCAGTGGTTTCGCGGAAAGAGCTGTTTGAGTAGAACTTCTCGCCGATGGGAGTGTCGTGGTTTGGCTCCTGTGTTTTCTCCACACCAACTCCGTCAGCCGCAGAAACGAGTGAAGCGAACTGAAGCCGGTAGAAGTGCAGCAGGTTAGACGGACGAGGCCTAACACACAGACACGCCCGGTTCATGGCGGATCTTAGCCGTCATGGTCAGACATAGTGGGACCAAGAGATGCAGTTAGTTCGAAATCTTTCCATGGTAGTAGCGATAAAGCAGTTAGAGATTCGACAAATACCGCCTGTGAAAGAGAAGTTGGTGGGTAGAAAAGAATTTTTCCCCAACAAATGCAAGGCTTTTAGAATCTTCTCATTTCCTACCTTTTTTAAATACAGAAAAAAGGGATGTTTATTTACCGCGTAATGTGGAATAATTATGTAAAAGATTAAATATTACACTTTAGAGGTTTGGTGTTATTACCTGCTTCATGTACACAGACGTTAACGATCTTTATTCATTTGGCTAATGTAGAGATTAAACAGACACTAGTTGCATATAATTCGTTGTCTTTGTTGTTGGATTAATCCTGTTATCTGAATCCAAAGCCGTGCTTAATTTATCTTATATTATCTGATTTATCTAAATAATATAATGACATTATTTATCTTAAACATGTTGTGCGTAGTATGTCAGGATTAAAAGTTGAAATCGGTTTATACACAATTCATGTAGATATTGCTTGGTACTAGATTTATATGAAGGTTTTAACACTAAATCCGGAGGTTGTTTCTAAGTTTGTAAACATCTATATTTATTAAATATGTTTTTTTAATTTTTGTCTGCGTCAGTTTATATTTGAAGAATATTAATTATACCCGTTTGCAATCGAAACAAGTAAATTACTTTTCCGCACGGTTTTTATTTCTAATATTTTTATGAGCTTGACTTCTTTATTTAGTATTTTGAATTATTCGAGTTAAGGCCCGGTCTGGTTTTGAAGCAAAGTCTTGATTATCAATAGTTAATTTCTAAACAATGGAGAAATTATAACCAAGGATGTTTGCATTATCTCTACCAAGTTGAACTGTATAGATTGCTTTACACAACTCGGGATAGTAGATATTCAATATAAATCCCTGGTAATAGGGGATTATAATAGTTCTTTAAGTGTTGATGAAAATTCTTAAAGAAAATAAGTTTAAGAATGTTTTCATGAAAATAGCAGCCAAAACATATACTTACAATCAGAAGGAAACAGATAAAATTTCTGAGGCACATAAATGACTAAATATGTTTTGGAATTTCTCACTCTCACAAGAAATTCTAAAGACGAGCAGTAGAAAACAGAGGATAATCCCCCTTTTCTCCTTGTAATCTTTTCATCCCAATCAAGGCAATAAAACCGCTAAAGACAATAAAAAGAACAGGATTTAACAATATGGAAGATAGTGATTAACATTACAGCTAAATTTTTGAACATCGTAATAGACAGGAAAACAGGAAGCAGGAGAAGTATTACATAGGCGAGAAGTGAGAAAGAAGAAACTATTAGCATAGAACATACGGTTACAACGTAATTTCAGCAGTGACATTATGAGACCTGGCTGTCAATCTATTACTACGGCTGATTTTTTGAAGTTGAGGTAGAAAGAAGAAAATCTCACCAGAAAAAATACTGTGAAAATATTTATAAAAGAGACAAACGAGAAATGTTTTATACCAATGTATAGCAGTACTAAAGGTTAAATTAGTGTTAAGAGGACTTAGGAAGTTATAGTGGGCCATCAAGATAAAGGAAAAATAAAGGAGATTTAAATTTTGGTGATTCTTTAATCAGCAATAATAAGGACACCTCGACATGGTGTAATGGTTAGCAAGCTTGTCTTGCCAGCATAATTATGACTGTCTAGCGAGTTCGATCCTTGTTTAATATCCCATAATTTCGACCTTGTGACGCGACTAAGCTGCGCTTAGAAAACCACCTCTGTAATAATCTGATAACTGTATGCAGGATATTTGATGTCAAAGAGTAGGCTCTATAATTATCTACTGTAAATACTACCACATCTCAGAAATACAGACATATAGAATGATATTTTATTAAACGTCGTATAAATGCCAACAGAGATGGGGACAATAGTCCGAATAATGTAAATAGTGTAAATACTACCTCATCTCAGAAATATAGACAAATAGAATGTTCTCTTAAACGTCGTACAAATGGCAACAAAGATGAGGACAAACGTCCAAATAATGTAAATACTGCAAATACTACCTCATCTCAGAAATATAGACAAAAAGAATGATCCATCATTAAACTTAGACTGAATGCGATCGATGAATTTTCTGTTTATATTATGCAGAAGTGAAAATAACACAAACATTGCATTTTAACAGATATATTTACCTTAATTACACGAGAAATATCCTGGAATACTATTGAGTAAATTTATTCAGTAAAATTGAAATTGACTTCAACCACGACCTCCAGATGCCTTCGGAATATCCAGTAGCTCTTCTGGACGGTGTCCTTGCTTAAGTTGGTGAATGCTGTCATAATCATTGCCTTCGGTTCATTTTTGGTGTTACAAGGAGTTTTGTTGGTCTCTCGCTCAACTGCTCTCCGCGAATACAATTGAAGGGTGTTGCAGTCTGGGGAGTTAGGTGGTGGCCAGATGTAAGGGGTAATGTGTTCACAGAAATTGTCTGATAGCCATGACTGCGGCATAATACCGAGTTCTGTTACCAGTCATAGTGTCTTCCAACAGCACGTTCTCCTCACGACACTTGACGTAGGCCCGCGGGTTGAATATAAGTCCCTGTGGAAATACGAATTGAGGCATAACGTCACTATAACTAGTGATAACCATGATTTTGATTGGGTATATCATCCAACTCTTTCGGAATCCTCTGTACTGCCCTCAAGTTGACACACAAACACTCTGAAATGTTCGTATGGAGATTTCGGCAGGAATACCAAGGAGTACACCATGCCGTTTCCAAGTTTCTGGTGGAGCGAATTGTGTCACGGAGCTCTTCTTTTATCACAGACGGTGCCCAACTGACCCTACTATATTTTACAATTGACAATAAGAAGAAAACAAAGCAAAAGTGCGAAATTAAAATGATAAAAATAACGACAATTTAGCAAACGCCCCTCGTACATGAGATTAAAAGTGTCATGTAGGGTTATGGTGGCGTTATTAATTAGTGATAATTACAATTAATATAGAAAATAAATTCAGAGTAATTGTTATAAAATTAAAAACTACACTCCGTTTATTTCTTGCCTAAAAGCTTTTGCGTGTAAAAGTATAGCAAGTTGATTTTTTTGCCTCTTTTTTATTTTTAATAAATAGTCTTATTTGGAATGTTTGCGAAAATGGACATGTGCTTGAGATAAAGAAAGCACATGGTTTTGAGTTAATGTCATTAGTTAAGATTTTCTAGGGAAAAAAGCGCTTAGCGTTTAGTGCATATTTGCGCAGATGAGCTGAAATTTTTGAGATGGCTACAATGTCTCGATTTGTTTGCATTCTGTGTACACAAACACGGATTTATTCAGGCCAAAAGGGATCGGTTGTAAATTGTAAACTGAAACCTGTCTCCTTCGCCGCCCGCTAATTATTTTAGGTTTTATCTTTACTACCTTTTCTTAAATCCTGATATTTCGTTTTATAATAATAATAGTAATAATAATAATAAGAGCAACACAAAAACCTATTAATATAAACAGAGGAAATTTAACGTATAATAACGTAAGCAGAACTTTGTTAATAAGAGTACTCGGTTGTTATCAACAGCAATAATTATTATTACTAGTAAATAAGTGCTGCTTATCTAAACCAATTAAAAGTTTTATGAAGTTAAGTGTTCTTATGTTCTTATCTTGACCCTAAAGAGCGTTAATATCCCGATACTGTTAGTTTTTTTTTTTTTTTTTTTTTTTTTTTTAATCATTTCACCCCGAGCAAGGCAGAAACGCCACTGATGTGCAGGGGGTTACATAAGTGTAGAAAGATTAATTAGAAAAGAGTGAGGAGTACAAGCTAGTTAGAAAGGAACAATAGAAAACTGAGAAAGCAGGTGCAATGACAGGTACATGGGCGGAGAGAAAGGGAAGCTTATACAGGGGAGGGGAGAGAGAGCTAGAGGCCAGTGGTTAGTAGGTGAGTATTAACTTTGCTTTTAAATTTCTGGAGGTCGTAGCCGTCAGGAAAGCAAGAATACGGGAGTGAGTTCCACAGGCGGGAAGTGCGAGAGAGGAAGCTGCAGGAGTAGAATTGTCGTCTGCGTTTGGCTAACCTGACTGTGAATGGGTGGGACCCAGTTGCCAGTCTGGTTGAACGGGTAAACACCTGTTGAGGAGGCATCAGTGACTTAAGCTCATCCGAGCAGAAGCCATGAAAGTATTTATAGAAGAGACAGAGGGAGGCCACATTTCGACGATGGGAAAGTGGCTGCAGACGAGTCGCCAGATCAGTACCTATCACATTACAGACTCTCCTTTGGAGCTTGTCAAGAACACTGAGGAGAACGGCAGGGGCACCTGACCATAAATGGCAGCAGTACTCCATGCACGGACGGATGGTTGACTTGTATATATGCAGGATGGATTCAGGTGGAAAAAACATCCTGGATCGACATAGTGACCCAATCTTCTTAGCAGTAGATTTTGCTATGGATTCAATATAGTGCTTCCATTTGAGGTCTGAGGACAGGGTAAGTCCGAGGAGGCGTAGTGTATTACTCTCCGGGAGAATCATCTGGTCCATGCTTATGGGAGGCAGAAGAGGTTGCCTGTAATGGTTGACAGACAACAGCTTGGTCTTAGAGGAATTAAAGTTGACAAGCCACTTCTTGCCCCAGTTCACCACAGAGTGTAGATCCCGCTCAAGGTCAGCAGCGAGATTATGTCTGTCCGCCACGACAGGTTTCTTACTGGAGCGGGAGTATATTGTAGTGTCATCTGCGTAGATGCCTACTTGGGACCTGATCTCATCTGGGAGGTCGTTGATGAAAATAAGGAAGAGCGTTGGGCCCAGGATAGAGCCTTGTGGGACACCAGCATTCGTGCTGTAGGACGAAGAGGCACGCCCATTCAGAACGACCTTCATTTTGCGGTTATTTAAGAAAGATTGGATTAGGTCAAGCAGGCGACCGGTAATACCATAACCGCGTAGTTTGCATAGGAGGCCAGGGTGCCAAACCCTGTCGAAAGCCTTGGAGATATCCAGAGCAACCGCGCGAGCCTCGTCAGACTCATCAAGGGCCTGTAGCATGTACTCCGTTACAGTAGTTAGCAGGTCGGCTGTGGACCTGTCAAATCGGAATCCATATTGCCTGTCGGAGAACAGCTTGTGGGCGGTGAGATGATGAACTATTTCAGCATTTATTATAGCCTCGAACACTTTCCCGAATATTGGTAGGAGACTGATAGGGCGATAGTTGGATGGGTCCGAGGGTTCACCACAATTCTTAAAGACAGGAACGACTGAGGAGAATTTCCAGCATGCAGGAAAGCAGGAAGCAGAAAGGCAGTAGTTAAACAGTTTAGAGAGGACAGGGGAAAGTTCAGGGGCACACCTCTTAAGGACTATCACCGGGATTCCATCGTCTCCACACGCCTTATGGGGGTCGAGTTTTGAAATTACTCTGGATACTATTGTCGGGGTAATATACACGTCATGCAGTTTGGCCTCAGTTCTAATAGGGAAGTCGGGTGGGTGCACTCCGGACGAGTCGAGTGTGGAGTTGGATGAGAATCTGCGGGCAAAGCACTCAGCTTTCTCAGCAGATGACGTGAGAACGTCAAATCCATGGATTAAAGGAGGTATTGAGGATTTCCTATTGTTGAGCACTCGTTTACAAATCCTCCAATAGTCCTTGGAGCCGAACTTGCGGTCAGCTATGTGCTGTCGCATTCTCTCCGCAAACAACTGTTTGGCGTCATTTAGAGTTCTCTTGCACTCACTGCGAGCGGATGTGAACAGGCGCCTATTGTGATCAGTTGGCTGTCTCTGGAATAGATGGAAGTAATGGTTCCTGTGGGCAATGGCGGCTGAGCAGGCTGGAGAGAACCACGGAGGGGAATGAGGTTTTAAGCAATACTTCCTGGTGGGTATGAAGGCATCAATGCCAGCTTTCACCCATGACGAGACCTCAGAGGCACAGTCATCAACTGATAGGTCAAACACTTTTCCCCAAGGGACGTCGCAGAGGAAATCGCGAAAGGCTTCCCAGTCAGCTTTTTGGTAGAGGTAGGAGGTTCTATGAGTAGGGGGATCCTGGGGGGAGTGAGATTGGAAAGAAATACTGAGGGAGACTACAGCGTGGTCGGAGTTGCCGAGAGGGCAAAGCTGCGAGACTTGACAGGCGTCGGGCGCAGAGGTGAAACATATATCTAGCAGTGAGGAATGACCCGAGGGTGTGCTTGGGAAGCGAGTGGGGAAGTCCACCACTTGCGTAAGGGATTGGGAAATAGCAAAGTTCATGGCGTGAGTGCCCGCCGAATCAGTAACAGCGTTTTCAAGCCACTCAGAGTGATGGGCATTGAGGTCTCCAAATACAAATATGTGGGCAAATGGGTGATAGGTAATAGCCTTATCTATGTCGTCGGCAATGCTATCTAGTAGGGAGCAGTCAGGAGAGGAGGGAGAACGGTAAAGGAAGAATAGGTAGCTAACCGAACTGAGGAGAGACAAGCGGAGACATATGTATTGGTGGTCAGTAGATTCGAGTGAAGTCACCCTAGTTATGGGGAGGTGTTCGCTGACATAAACACCCAGCCCATGCATGTGGACAGTAGAATCCTTCCTTAAAAGGGGAAGATAACCAGGGATGAAGAGGTCAGAGGAGGGAATAGTTGAGTTGAGGTTAGTTTCGCAGAGCGCGAGGATGTCAGGGGACTTTTCATGCAGGAACGCTTCTACACTAGCAAAGTTAGTACGAATGCCTCGGATATTAGTGAAGGAGAGGTTAATGGGCTTAGGTGGTTTGGATTTAGCTGGTTTAGGGTCATTTCTGTTTTGTCTTGTCATGTTTTTGGTTTATAGAAAGGGACCTAGGGTAGAGGATACAGGCGGTCATTACCCACGATCTGAGCTGGGAGGGGGACTGGCTAGGGCTGCAACAAGGTGTGGCCTCGGGGTTGCCCACCGAAAGCGCTTGCAGGGACACCTATCCATGCGCGACATGGCACTACAAGAACCCCGATATTATACAACTGTTGATCAGAGCAGCCGCTCTTGACGCTACGCAAGAGTTAGGGCTCCTAACTACCAGTCGGAAGCAGCAACCAGGAAACTGCCAACCCGGTACCCTCACAGTGATGAGCCATTGCCACCAACCGGCCAGATCGCAGGAAACTCACGGAAGCACCAGTACCAAGGTCTGAAGAGAGAGAAGTGAAAACCGGAAACCACATCCTAAACAGGAAACAAGGAACGAGCCTCTACTCCAGTTCAATAGACGTGGGAGGAGTATAGACCGGGCGATAGTGTGACCTATCTACTCCTATTAAAAAAAAAAAAAAAAAAAAAAAAAAAAAAAAATCGAACACGAACAATCCTTTGAAAAAAAAAAAAAAAACACAAACTTACAAAAGTGGAGTTTAACTAAGTTTTAACTTAGTTAAAGTCCAAATGAACTCAAAAAAGGGGGGGAACAAAACATAGATATATATAAAACAAAAAAAAAAACAAACGGAAAATGACTCACAGTTTAACACAGGAAATTTGAATTAAGATTCATTCTTCAATTCTGCTTTTCCCCAAATATCAAAGCGAGTCGGCCTGCTAGGTAAACGCATTCAAAGAACAACACGTGGCATGGAGCTGTAATGGCTGGGCGATAACTTGGCCAAAGTAGCTTCGCATAACAGAATAAATATACCCCAAACTTTTTTTTTTTCCTCCTAAATGAAGCATGAACTCCAAAAGGGGGGGGGGAGAACAAAACATAGATATATATAAAAACAAAAAAAAAAAAAAAAAACAAACGGAAAATACCTCACAGTTTAACACAGGAAATTTAACAAGATCTACCTTCACCTTGCTTTTCCCAAATATCAAAGCGAGTCGGCCTGCTAGGTAAATTCCCATTCAAAGAACAATGATGGCACGGAGCTGTAATGGCTGCTGATAATCTCACATAAAGTAGCTTCGCATAACAGAATAAATATAAATTTCAAACTTTTTTTCCTCCCAAAATGAAGTATGAACTCAAAAAAGGGGGAGAACAAAAACATAGATATATATAAAAACAAAAAAAAACAAAAAAAAACAAACGGAAAATACCTCACAGTTTAACACAGGAAATTTGAATTAAGATTCATTCTTCAATTCTTGCTTTTCCCAAATATCAAAGCGAGTCGGCCTGCTAGGTAAATTCCCATTCAAAGAACAACACGTGGCATGGAGCTGTAATGGCTGCTGATAACTTGCCCAAAGTAGCTTCGCATAACAGAATAAATATAAATTTCAAACTTTTTTTTTCCTCCTAAATGAAGCAACCCAAAAAGGGGGGGGGAGAACAAAAACATAGATATATATAAAAACAAAAAAAAAAAAAAAAAAAAACAAAACGGAAAATACCTCACAGTTTAACACAGGAAATTTGAATTATCCATTCTTCAATTTTTATTTTCCCAAATATCAAAGCGAGTCGGCCTGCTAGGTAAATTCCCATATTCAAAGAACAACACGTGGTATGGAGTCAATGGGTTGTTGATAATTGGCTGTGCATTTCGATAACAGAATAAATATAAATTTCAAACTTTTTTTTTTCCTCCTAAATGAAGCATGAACTCCAAAAAGGGGGGGAGAACAAAAACATAGATATATATAAAAACAAAAAAAAAAAAAAAAAACAAACGGAAAATACCTCACAGTTTAACACAGGAAATTTGAATTAAGATTCATTCTTCAATTCTTGCTTTTCCCCAAATATCAAAGCGAGTCGGCCTGCTAGGTAAATTCCCATTCAAAGAACAACACGTGGCATGGAGCTGTAATGGCTGCTGATAACTTGGCCAAAGTAGCTTCGCATAACAGAATAAATATAAATTTCAAACTTTTTTTTTCCTCCTAAATGAAGCATGAACTCCAAAAAGGGGGGAGAACAAAAAACATAGATATATATAAAAACAAAAAAAAAAAAAAAAAAAAAAAACAAACGGAAAATACCTCACAGTTTAACACAGGAAATTTGAATTAAGATTCATTCTTCAATTTTTGCTTTTCCCAAATATCAAAGCGAGTCGGCCTGCTAGGTAAATTCCCATTCAAAGAACAACACGTGGCAGGAGTTGTAATGGCTGCTGATAACTTGGCCAAAGTAGCTTCGCATAACAGAATAAATATAAATTTCAAACTTTTTTTTTCCTCCTAAATGAAGCATGAACTCCAAAAGGGGGGGGGGAGAACAAAAACATAGATATATATAAAAAAAAAAAAAAAAAAAAAACAAACGGAAAATACCTCACAGTTTAACACAGGAAATTTGAATTAAGATTCATTCTTCAATTTTTTGCTTTTCCCAAATATCAAAGCGAGTCGGCCTGCTAGGTAAATTCCCATTCAAAGAACAACACGTGGTGCATGGAGCTGTAATGGCTGCTGATAACTTGGCCAATGGTTTGAATAACTCCATTAACATATATGTGTTCCTCTATATATATATATATGTGTGTGTGTGTGTGTGTGTGTGTGTCTAAGGAATGAGAACAATCAACATTTGTAGATAAAATAAAATTTTCAATTCTAAATTCCCTGAAGGCTACTGCCAAGCGTGTCCGCTTATTCTAAACATACAAAAGTAGACTAAAGCTGTTAATAACTAACTTAATGTCAGATCATGGACTGAGCATACAAGCAACGACGAGGTGTTAGAAAGAATGGCAACAAAAAGGAAATTGATGCTGAGCATCAGGAAGAGACAACTGAAGTTCCTGGAACATGCAATGAGGAAGGAGAGCCTGGAGAACCTGATACTGACTGGTCAGATAGAAGGAAAGAGAGACAGAGGAAGGCAGCGGATAACATATTTGCAGAGCCTGATCAGGTGGATGACGGAACGGGGGTTGCCAGGAGCAACAGGAGCAAACATACTAAGAGCCACAAGGGATAGGGAGACGTGGAGAGCTATGATAGCCTACGTCCTGAAGGGACAGGGCACATAGAAGAAGAAGAAGAATGTCAGCGTAAAAACATTTAAATTAATCTTACTTTCTGTATCATCATGTAATCTTATTTTACAGTCTATGGTTAAAGTTAAGTTGTTAAACAGTTCAAAATTTAAGACGTAATTTTGGTAAGCGATCAGAAAAACCACTGAAAAATTATTTTTAAACAAGAAATTTCAATTTTTAGCTCTGCCACTCCGTGTCATATTTTTCTCGACACTCTCCCGACGAGACTGATATCAGAGTTTAGTCGTAAAACAATTTCGTTTTCTCGAGAAATTGTTAGTAAAAATAAACTAACGCAAGTGTCAATAACATTTTTATAGTTGCTGGACGTGTGACGAATTCTAGAAGTAACGAGTTTGTCAGAACTAACCCAATCTGCCCCTTCCGCTTCCTGTCTCACTGAGAACAAAAGCTGGCGGTTGAGAACTGCTAAATATTTGAAAGCAACTTCGATTCATTGATCATCTACACCAAAGTTTACATGTCCTTGAATTGTCGGCGCAAAGATACGTGCTGTGTGTATTATGTTCTTCGGTCAGTTTTATTTTGGGTGCGTGATTTTACGATATTTTTAAGATGGGACATAATATATACTTAGTGTGTAACGAAGGTTGTCGAATTAATTTTCAATAAATGCTCCTCCTCTGGTTTTTTCTGTCAGACTAGATTTCTAATTTTTTATTTTTTTTTTATTTTTTATTTTTTGTGAAACAATGACAACATTATATGTTTCAAAGAGATTTCTTTTAAAAAATGTAAAGAAAATGTTGTTGTCTGTCAATTTGACGAAAGAAAACCTAAAATCAAAATTTACTGATCAAAACGCCGACACAGATATATAAAAATATACAATATATTTTTATTATTTTTCTTCGGTCCTGGATATGACAGTAAACTGCCTCCAGCAGTAAGGTCTCTGAGTGGAAGGTAGTGAGGAGAATGGAACTACCTTTTAATTGCTGTTGTTCCTAAGTCCACTCTTACCCGGAGTAGTAGCACCTGTTAGGGTCCTAGCTATGGGCAAGTAGTTAACCTCCAAACTGGGGTCAAAACATTATGAGAGTATAAAAATAGACTTTTATAGAGCTATATACATAAAAATAGACTATTATAGAAAAATATACATTTTTGAAGGAAAAATATTACCAACAATATATTTTGAAGGAAAAAATTACCATAACACATTTTTAAAGGAAAGACATTGTTGCCATAATACATTTTTGAAGGAAAAAATATTACCAGCAGTGCATTTTTCAATACAAAGCTAGAAGAAATCTACAGTTTTCTAAAATAAAAAAAATAAAAAAATAAAAATTCATCAAAATCTGACGAAGTCAAACTTTTCACTATAACCGAACATTAAGAAAACCCTTAAAAGCCCACCTTTTTGGCATAATATAACCCACAGAAGTTGATATTCCGTTAAACAAAACCTAAAATAAAACTCAAACTCTTTCTATTTGGTGACGGGTTTGTAGAATAGCGGCTTAGTGACGCTTGCCCACGTTGACTGCGTTCTCTTTTTTTTCTTTTTTGTCTCTGATCTGAACTCAACTGTCTCTCTAATCTATTAAATAGGCGAGCCTTGCTAGACGTGACACTTCACTGCATTTTGTTATGTTTCGAGTGCTTATTTCCTTTACGTCGATCTCAGTTCTTCAAAATAAAACCCAACCTACACCTGGAATTTTCGCTCTCACTGACATTTCAAAATATATTCACTTCTTTCAAATCTTACCGGCGTTGTGTCGTTCAGTGCAATTACACTTCTGGGTGAAATTTCACACGGCAACAAAAGAATACATAGCAATGGTAATTATTTCGAATTTTTAGGCTTCTAGTTTAAACGGAAAACATTTTGTACTAGCATCGCAAAAATGAGTGGCGGAGAAATTTAATGATGTTAATCAGAAAGTAATTTTAATTTACGGCAAAAATTATGAAATATTTTTAGTTATATATTTGATTTATTTTACCTTGGTATAAGGCATTAGTTAGACCTTGACATAAGACAATAGTTGGAATCTTGGTATAAGACAATAGTTCAAACCTTGGTATATGACATTTGTTTGGTATAAGACATTTGTTGAGACGTTAGCATACGACCTTCGTTAGGATGTTAGTAGAAAGCATCATGTAAGGCATTTCTTTCATATGGAACCATGTTATTGTCATTATTGCCGGCTACGACTGAACTGGATATGTACTTCAAGCAAATTGAAAGATAGAATATATAAATAATGATTAGATTAAATATATACATACAATGCGGTGTTGGAAACATCCTATTACTGAAAATTTTATCAAATGGCCAAAAATCAGAATTTGATGCGGAAAAGATTTTAAGAGTTTGCTGGTCTGGCTAAGAATTTTTACACAAGTTCCTTGTAAAAGAAAGAAATTAAGAATTTTTCCGAAACGCCATAATAAAATCATTCTTTAAGGTTGGATTTCTCTTTTGATTCTCTATAATCCTTTCTGCACTAAACGATTCTAGCAACTGTTTCCCATGGGCAAGCAATTTCAAAATACTTTCTCTATTGTTACTATGGCAACCATTATTCGTAATCGGTGTAATATGGCTTATCTGCTACCAGCGGCTCTCATTTAACAAGCTGAATTTTTGTCTGCTGTATGAATCGGGTATGGCGGAAATACAAGCTTTCCTTTTATGTGATGTATTTTACAAGTACTTTTTTGGAGCTAGAAAACGTAAGATAGTCAAAATTTTATAAGCGTCATTTTTTTGTTATTTATTTTTTTCACGTAACAGTGGTTATCATTGTGAAACAAATAACAATAAAAAAATTATTTCGGCTGGAGGATCGCAGGTTGGTATGCGTTGTTCGACTCTTCAGTATTGAATACTTATAATGAACGTTTTTATAAAATGCATGGAAATTGAAACTAAGCATCAACAAAACATATCCGGAGAGGAAAATCTCGTTAGAAGCGAAGAAAAGAGTACTTAGTTTTTACGTAATAATGGTCCTTCTATATGCCTGTGAATGTTAAACAATCTCCTCACAGATGAAGATTAGACTTAAAGAAATATAAATTTAGTTCTACAGAAATATGCTGAGAATATCATGGACTGAACATGTGTGCAACGACGAAGTTTTAGAAAGCATGCAAACTAAAATATTATCTTTATTTAACACAGCAAAAATAAGTTTGGATGCTTATTTTATATAAAACATTTTATACAATTAGAATAAGGTTGTAGCCATACGGCGCTGGTTAATGTTTATAAATTCGGCCTTGTGTTATACATAGCCATTCTCTATACAACGTAAAGATTTTATCCAGGTTTTCATCAGATTGGTTGGTTGTAGATTGGAATGTGTAAATTAGTGTGGAAGAATTAAAACATACATTTTGCATTTTAAAATAGAAATCTATTAAAAATAAACAATAATAAGAATAGGTAGATGTTAATGTTCAATGAGAAACACGTAATAAGTTAAGAGTATCAAGAGTTGAAGGAATGTTCGTAGTAGTAATTGGTTGGAAAGTGTTAATGTGTGCGTACGTACGTATGTATGTATGAGCGTTTGTTTGATAGCTTTGAATGGAGAAGAAGATGTAAAAGGGATCAGCACACGAGAAAGAAGGAGAAGAGGACACTGTTAGACGCGACCTATGTCCGGGTCGTGGTTGAAGCTTCTCCCGTTACATTTTAGTTGTTTTGTATCGCTGCTCTAATCTGATTATGAACTGATGCTGATCGAAGCATTTATAGTCTTTTAGATTTTTCGCAATAGATCGCTAAGTCCTTTGAGTATTCCGGTTTCGACTTTTTCTTTAAGCACATGGTAAGTCCTTTTCTATTTGGAAAAAACCAGGATTTCACATGTCATTGTGGATTTTTTTAAAGTGAAGAAGAAGGGTGCTTTTAATACTTAATTTTCTATCACTACAAGATATTGAATAGCCAAGATCGAATTCCAGTTGAATTTGTTTTATTGGCTTACGCACAGATACCCTTAGGAAATATATTAATCAGTCTCTTCTATGGCTTAAATAGGGCGACAGAATAGGTTCTACAGTCTTCGTTGGCAACCTAGTGAGGGAAAATCTCCTGCCTCGTCAGTTATAGATCGAAAAAGACATGATCGCCCAAGCGTGTATCATGTACAGCAATTAATTGATTGATACAAATTTTATTTAACTAATTTCATTTCGGATTAATATTGTTTAAATATACCTTTTTTCTTCCGGTTATAATTTAGTGAAAACAGAAACTAAAATTAAACATTTCGTTTAAATTTTAGGGCAATGCATATTCATCCGTGTAAATTTTATTAAACTATTTATTAAAACAATTATTTTATTAAACCAAAGAAAAAGCTGCAACGTTATTGGTCCTGACCTGGCATCACTGCTATAGTCACCTGCCTACTGCTGTGTCTAAAAATATTTTCATAGTTGTCTGTATTTCTGAGATGAGGTAGTATTTACAGTATTTACATTATTCAGACTATTGTCCTCATTTTTATTGCCATTTGTCCGACGTTAGGGCCGTTGTACATTCCTGCCTTCTTCAGGTGCTAAGAATTTCGAACCGAACCCTTTATTACAATAAATAGATAAATAATAAAGGGATAGGTTAGAAGTTTTTAGAACATGAAGAAGGCCTGAGGGTACAAAGGCCGAAACGTCGTACAAATGGCAACAAAGATAAGGAGAATAGTCCAAATAATGTAAATACTGTAAATGTTTTTAATGCTAATTTTTCTGGTAAGTTTTCCGATTTCGTACATATTGTTAAGTGTGGTTCGATTCTTTCAGACTGAATATTTGTAAAGAAGATTTTTATAAAATCGATGCAAAATGAAACTAAGCACCGTCAAAACATGTGTGGACAGCAGGAGGACACCATCAACAGGAGGACACCATCTACAGAATTCCCAAGAGTCACATGATTTGACAGTTGCGTTTCTGCATAGATCAATAATATCAGTTAATGGGAGAAGTTGTACGCTTGCTGTCATCTAAATGGTTGAAGGTGTTGATTTTCTACGGAAAATCTGTTTAGACATGAGAAAACGCTACTCTGCAGCGGATAAAGAAAACCTACCCACTCTCTCTCTCTCTCTCTCTCTCTCCCACACCCGTACACATATATGAGATGGCAGTATATATTTTTATGTAAATCAAGAAAAGTACTCGGGAAATTGTATGACAAGTGGGAAAAGTTTATTTGTGACGCGTTTCATTCTTCAGATCTTCATCAGAAAGAAAATTATATTGATAGAACTACCCATGCGCACGACATACGGGTGCTAGGAATTTTAGAATTTAAAATTCTAACATTCTCAGCACACCTGAATTACATACATACATACATATATATATATGTAAGTGGAAAAGTTACTTTAGTCTATACGTTTTTTACTCTGAGTGATTTTATCAATGCAAATGTCTTTTTATCTACTTTGCTCCTTCCTAGATAAACTTTATTTGAGAATAATTTACACACACACACACACACACACACACATATATATATATATATATATATATTTACATTCGAGAAAAGTTCTTTGTCGTCTTACATCCCAAAATTTAAAATTGTAATAAAATCATTTGAATACTGTTTTTTGTGAATTTTCTCAGCTCGAGAACTCATCAGCACGCCACTGTAGAGTGATGCAGAAATAGTTAAATTTCACGTATTTAGCTTAGCAAATTTATTTGTTTTAATTTTTAAAATGCTATGTCACTCCAGGGAGATTGCTGTCCACAGAATGCATTTGTGTGAATTAACATGACTTCTTAGAAAAGAAGAGTAGTAATTTCCCTTTGATTTCAGGTTTCATAAAAAGAAATGTTACAACATATCTTTTGCAAATTTCTTTTAGCAAGAAAAATTATAGATTGCAGCCTTTCCTCAAAATGGGAACACACTCCACAAAAAACAAAAAAAAAAAAAAAAAAAAGAACTTCCATAATTTTCGATGGGCTGCCATAATCAAATACCAGACAGAATATTTCTACAAAAACGATCTTCGTTCGACCTTTCTTCTGCGGAATATTGATCACAGAGCCCTTTACCATATATTGTCATTTCGAATCACATGAAGATCGATCGATTGCTGACAGGCCACGTCGCCTCTTGTCTGATTAAGCGCTTCGTCATCTTTGTCGTGTGAATACACGGCTTAGTTAATTGAATGATGGGGTTTTGTTGTGTCTTAACAGAGTCACCCTACTTCATGGCACGTGCCGTCAGCCACCATCAGGTGAGAAAAGTTAAACAAATATTTCCTCTGCCGCTTCGTCTTTTATGGACGAAAAAGAACTTCTTTTTTTCTTTTTCAGAAAAAAAATCGATAAAAGTATTCATCATAAATCTTTTCCAAGTTAATCACCCCGTTTCTCAAGATGAACATTTTTAGCGCAGACTTTCACCTATCACGCACAAATAAGGTTATTACATTCAGAGAAAGGGAAGAATTACTTTTGTCATATATAGTTATATACAGGTTGTATCAAAATACTTTTACAAACTTTGGGAACGGGTTTCTAACACCAGAGTACATATAAATGTATTGTCTGCAAATTCTTTGTTTTGAGTTAAGTTTAAAGTTTAAAGTAGGCGTTGTAGAATGTTCTTTGTGGCCAGGCGAACAAGCGATTCTAGGTCTCCCTTGATCCATAGTTTGCGGTGCCACGGATCCTGACTCAACAAAGCGACGATAAAGAGTAGGAAATGATGGACGATGCAGCTTTCTTCGATGCTGAAACACAATCGGATGCAGCTGTGCAGCTTCGTATCCATTACTATTCACGCGGCCAGATGTAAAATTATTTGCCTGCTCGCCATAGGAATATACTGCTATTTTTATACGGAACACAGCAAGAGCTAACTCACGTTTACACTATTTTAAATGCTGAAGATAGACTAGCTATTAATGTACACAAATGACAAATGTAACCCAGTCTACATAAAAACAGACAGTTGTCTGCAGTAGACGTCTTTTAACCCTCTAGGGCCATTCGTATCATATTTGATACAGTATGAAAACAAGCCTTGAAAGAAATATTTTCCTGAAAAATTTTTTAAGAGAAATATTTTATAAATTTCAAATGAAAGCAGTACTGACTGCTCAGTCAATGAATACCAAATGTTTCCTGATAGGGAAATACCAAATGTTTCCTGATAGGGAAATACCAAATGTTTCCTTATAGGGAAATACTGTATCAAATATGATACGAATGGCCCTAGAGGGTTAAATTCAATAACTCAAAAAGAACGATTTACGGACATGAGTGGTTTATGAAAGTTACTTCTTGTTCTGGCATGAAGAATCCGCCCTAAACTTTGTAAAATTATTTTTGATATACTCTCTCTCTCTCAATATATATATATATATATATATATTAATTTTTTGGTCATAATTGAAGAAAAGTTAGTCATTATGTTGTTTACAGAACAAAAAGAAATTACTGAATGAAAGATCAGAAATAATTTCTAGATGTAATTACACCTCTAAGTATATATTAGGATCATAAAAACTTGGAGGAAAGTGTTTTGAGATCCTTAAGTCCCTCCTTTCTTATTTTGAAAATTTTCGGTTGCTTAAAATTCTAGTCGCACGTTAGTAAAAATCCCTATAATACGTTTGAGAATCGTTAGAAAATTAGTTATTATAATTTGCCTGAAGATACCAAAAAGATGAAAACTAGGTTGCGGAAATAACTCATTTCCAAATGAAAATATTAAAAAAGCTCTACAATATAAATGCATTGAGCAATTTTTTAATACAACTGAGTACTGCTGAGTACTGGTGTAATTTAATTATGACCAAAAACTTATATATATATATATATATATATATATATATATATATATATGGGAGAGAGAGAGAGTAAGAGAGCCCACCCTCCCTGGAGATTCAATTAGGTGAAACCTTGGTAGGTTCGTTGGCTCTCTAGGCTAGTTATTTACTTTGTTTGCTGAACTTGCGTATTGAGCGCTTTTTGTTTTAGGTTACTCGTCTCGGTTTTTTTCTTTGGGTGACGTACTTTAACTGATGTTCAAGTGCTTAGCTCGTCCTTTATTATTACCATTTTTCCTTCCACGTATGTACTCAGGCTTTTTCGAAACGAGTATATCGATAAGCTTTCATTTATATATATATATATATATAGTCACTTTCCTTTAAGATTTTTAAGATTTTTTCATTCAGGGAGAGAATAGGAACACGTCCGTCTACTTTATTGGCCAGTGTTTAAAATTTTACTTTATAGAAAATTCCCATAACGGAGAGAAAAAATCGCTCGTCTGATCTTATTAGTGCGCAACTTCCCAAAGACCTCCCGCATGAAAAGCTGGCCTCTGGAAAAAGACCTACTGAGCGGCCACAACTGCGTTATCGTGATATGAAAGCTGTGGGCATCAACACGGAGTTATGGGAGAGTGTAGCAATCAATTGGTTTAAATGGTGAGGAACCCTGGACAAACAACTCAAATCAAGGGAGGAGCGACTGACACAAGTCGCCATGGAGAGGCGGGTTCGCAGAAAGCAAAATGACAGCTTCGACAGACCAGAAAGAAAACTTTAATGCAGCCTCTGTAAAAAAAAGACTGTCACTCCCGCATCAGTTTTTACAGTCACAAACTGCGATACTCCAGCCAAGCAGACGACTAGGATGCTATCCATGGTCAACCCTGACCGACGGAGGCCTACTACTATGCAAATTAAACAGAAAAATGACAAATAAGATGGTGTAGTTAAATTTTATATATAGTTTTTCATAGGATCGTATATATTTTTCTTTTCAGTGCATGAATTAAAAATTGTCCGTTGATTTTATTTATCCAAGATTTTCAGCTATACATTTAGCCATTATCATGGATGAAATTTATTTTGCTTTTAAAGACTATATAGATTGTTTTATTATGTGTTGTTTTATATAATATATGTACTAAAAAGAAAAAATGTAAAATCACATAAATAATCATATAAAAAACTTAACGACAGCATTATTTATTTTTAATGTAACTTGCATAAAAGCTGGATTTCTGCCTAAATACATAATACACACACACATACACACACACACACACATGTACACACACACATTTCAATTGATTATAAATTATAATTCATTTCTATAAGCTTAATTAGCTCATTTCATCAGACCTTACACTATTCCTTCCATTTAGTACAAAAATATTGCCGGAATAAGAATTTTCTTTAACTGAAGAGAAGGATAAAAATAGAAGGATAAAAATAAAATAAAATAAAATAAAAAATAAGAAGGAAAAGAGAAAGAGAAAAAGAGAGTCAAGGCATTGGCGTCAGATCTGTCTGGGATTGCCCAGGCCGTTGTAAAGAGGTTGACCTGAAAAGGAATTTCTAATTCTTTGGATATTGGAATTTGTGTGACCCCATAAAACCAACCCATCCATTATATACACATGTGGGCATTCCCACATTTTTTTTTAATCATTCACCACCGGGCAAGGCGTAAAAGCCACTGATGTGCTGGGGGCTACATAACCGAAAGAAAATTAATTAGAGGAGGGAGAAGAGGATTACAAACCAATTAGGAAGAAGCAATAGAAAGATGAAGATGCAGGTGTGATGACAGTTGCAAGGGGGGGAAAGAAAGGGAAGGATATACGGGGTGGGGGAAGGGCTCGAGTCAAGTGGTTAGTAGATGAGTATTGACATTGTATTTAAATTTCTGGAGGTTGTAGCCGTCAGGAAAGCAAGAATATGGGAGCGAGTTCCACAGGCGGGAAATGCGAGAGAAGAAGCTGCAGGAGTAGAATTGTCGTCTGCATTTGACTAACCTAACTGTGAATGGGTGGGACCCAGTTGCCATTCTGGTTGCACGAGTAAACACCTGTTGAGGAGGCACCAGTGACTTAAGTTCGTCCGAGCAGAAGCCATGAAAGTACTTATAAAACAGACAAAGGGAGGCCACATCTCGTCGGTGGGGAAGTGGCTGTAGTCGAGCCGCCAAGTCAGCACCTATCACGTTACTAACTCTCCTTTGGAGCCTGTCGAGAACACTGAGGTGAGCGGCAGAGGCGCCTGACCATAAATGGCAGCAGTACTCCATGCAGGGTCGAATGGTAGACTAGTATATATGCAGGATGGATTCAGGCGGAAAGAACGTCCTGGATCGACACAGTGACCCAACCTACTTACTAATGTGACCTTGTTCATTCCTACATATATTTACCGCCTTACACTTTTTTCTTACCTACTTACGGGTCCTGGCGTTCGTGTACTCACATATATATTTCACAAAGACGGGATTTCGCGCGTATAAGTAGCGTTATATATTTACACATACATATAATTGCTAATAATTCTCACATATACTCCCAAATTACGCCAATGTTTTCATATTTCCATATGTCCAGTGGATTCAAGCATATATGCCTACCCATTCACATATATGTATATGTATATACAAACACAACTATAATTATATAAGTACACATGCAACTTTTTTTTAACTCTATGCACAGAGACAATGTACGTCTGTGTACATTTAATTCCCAATGCGTTACTTTTCAGTAATGAAGTTCTTTCAGTGACTCGCGTGTGCATACACCGCATATATATAACACGCTAAAATTTCAAGTGGATGTGTCTAGCCCCGCTGATGAGCTGTGATGCAGCAAAACAGTCTTTTATGTGGATCACTAATATATATATATATATATATATATATATGTATGTATGTATGTCTGTGTGTCTGTGTATGCATATGCATATGCATATATATATATATATATATATATATGTGTGTGTGTGTGTATGCATATATGTATATATATACACACAAATGAAAAATGAACGAAAAAATATTTGCAGCGTTTAAAACATTAATTTAAAACAGTACTCAATATGAAAATAAAGCAATGAATATATATATATATATGTGTGTGTGTGTGTGTGTGTGTGAATATGTAGCATGGTTACTATATCATTTCTGATATATTAAGCTAGGAATATTAAATCAGCCGAATAAAAAATACTGACTAGGCGTGACACCAAAATGTTGTCTCTATTTTCCCTTCAGATCTCTTCTTTTCCAACCAGATCTTTACGACTGATTTCGATAATGCAAAATCTATGCTGAAATGTCCTTCGTACATATTTTTCCTTTCTGGAACGATTGAATACTAGACTTAAAATGAACAGAACACCTGCATTGATTTGGTAATTCTTTCCAAAGCCAATCAATCTTTCAATAAATCAATATGTGAGTTTAATCCATTGAAAAGAGGTAAAAAAAAAATGATGGTTTGACTGTTAAAACAATGCCTCATACTTTCAGTTATTATATTTTTAGGAACACAGATTCACACTATCGTCTGAAGGGCATCGGAGGACAAACCAAACAATAGAGAAAAATAGCCAAAGACACTTACCAACACACTACTGACTCATTTATTGCTTTATTTATCATTAGACGGAGCGTAAGATATCTTCTCTACGGCAGTTTAGTTGTCCTCATCGTTTGACACTGTGCATCGGACGGCCACCATCAGATGTGAACACACTGCAGGGCGGACGGCTGCCCTCGGGCCAGATCCTGGTCGAAACGGCACCAGATGTGACGCCTCAGGGCGGGCTGCCCGTCTGTCTATTGTGACGCTCGTTCTCGCTGACGGTCGTGACGATTCCAGTTGTGACACTGCCACTCGGTTGTACGGTTGGTTTGGTCGCTTTTGCTGATCGGGACGATCCCGTCCGTTGATGTTGCCATAAAAGCTATCACGAAAGTTCAGTTGTTCTTGTCTTTAAGGACATATGGTCCAGTAGATATAAACGTTGTTTAGTTCATGTGACTTGACCCAAAGTGTTGTGAGTTCAATACCAAGCTACAGTAGTGGTGAACAAATAACATACAGCGTTAGCGGTAGATAACTCATGACTCCCAGAAGAGGCACTACTACGTAAGCAATGGAGTGCATATACTCCAGTGATTTTAATAAAGGGTTCGATTCGAAATTCGGCCGAAACGTCGTACGAACAAAGATGAGGATAATAGTCCGAATAATGTAAATACTGTAAATACTAGCACATCTCAGAAATAGACAAAGACGCATTTTACTTGTTTAGTTGATGTATGTGATGTTATAGCTTAAAGGTAAGCCTATGTTTATACGCCAATTGTGCTCTCGAAAAGAATATGGCACAAGACATCCTATGCGTATATCGCTTTCTTATTCTTCTATGTAACGTGTCCCTTTAGCACGTAGGCGATCATGGTATTCCACATCTTCCTTTCCTTCATGTCTCTTAACACGATTTATCCTGTAATCCAACCCAAATTATGCTCTGCTTTCCACCTGCACAAGTCCATCAAGTATGTTACGCCCCATCTCTCCTTCCTCAATACATGTCCCAAAAAATTAGGATGTAACCATAAGTTCAATGTTAACAGTTCCTTCTCTTGCACTTCTCACTTGTGGAACTCTCTTTTGGCTCCATACTTTCCAGACAATTTTAATTTTCAACAATTTAAATGCATTGTCAATCATTATCTATTGTCTTCTTGTTTAGGCTTCCATTGTTTTTATTACTTAACTAGCAGTATATCCCGGCGATGTCCGAGTGTAATGAAAGGTTTAAAACTAACCCATGGTCCTGGAGCTCAGACTCTTTGGATGTTGGCACGAAAGACTATAAAGCAATAGTTGTTTCCAATTAAAGCGAAACCGTAAACTGAAAGAAAAATGAATGGTTGTAAGTGAAATTTTGATTTTTTGGTATCGATATCAAATAAGTTTTTTTCGTCGTAAACTGAATTTTGAAGGCTAAATAAGTCCTCTGAGTAAATGGTATCATGGCTGAGACTAAGAACTACAATTATACCTACTTAGTTTTTGCTTCGGGTTTGGCTCTAAAATAAAAGGGATGAAAAAAAATACAGACATACAGGCAGATAAACATACACACACACAAACATCTTGCCTTATATATATATATATTATCGATCTTCTGCACTATTGTAAGAACTGCAAGCTTGAAACCTTTGAATATAGTTTCTTATGTCATTGTCTATGAGTGTATCAAATTTGATTAAAATCGGACCACTCCTTCTATAACCCGATTTTTGGATTATCGATTTTCGATATTTATCGGGGGTACCTCAACACAAACCCTAGCTAAAACACTCGCAGACGCTAATAGTACAACTGTGTAAATTTTCAAGAAAATCGGTTCAGCCGTTTCGGAGTCTATAGGTAACGGACACACACAAACACAAAATTCCATTTATGAATAAGTTTAGATTTAGATTTAGATGTTCTTTCGAAATTCAGTAATAATTTGTGTATTAGTGATTTGCATGGTGTGAAATGATTAGACTGTTTACACCTGGTAATTGAGGACAAGTTATAATTGAAAACAAAGATAATTTATTGTAAAAGTTCTGCTGTTCTGTGCCTCTTTATGACATAGGAATCATGCCCTTCCACATCTTCTTTTTCCTAGTGGCTCTTAACATGCTTTCTTTCTTAACATCACCCAATCCCCACTCTGGCTATCCATTTTCTCAAGCTCATGAAGTTGAACCATCATCATCATCTTTTATGTGCTGTGTCTGTTCAGGACATAGGTGATCATGGCCTTCAACATCTCCTTTTTAACTCGTGTCTCTTAGCACGCTTTATCGTGTGTTCCCACCCAAACCATGCTCTGCCTTCCACCTGCACAAGCCTATCAAGTATGTTGAGCCTTGCTTTCCCCTGTCTCTCCTTCCTTATTACATGTCCCAGAAAATTCAGATGCATTTTCTCGGTGTTAAGCGTTAGTTTTCTTTTCATTTCCATACGGTTTACTTTCGCCTCGATCAAAAATCCACCGAGGCTGACAAAGCAAACTTCACTGCCGAGCTTGAAAAGGACCTCCAATCCGTGGTGGACTGGGGTAAAAAATGGCTCGTGAATTTTAATGCTTCCAAAAAAAAGCTGCTATCTATTAACGATCCCAGACAATCGCTCCTACCCCACATTAGCATGGATCAGGCTAGTATCCCTTAAAGTAAAACACTGCGCCTCCTCAGATTAACTCTCACAACAGACCTCACGTGGAATGACTCTCTCGAATCCATAGCTAAATCCTTTGCTAAGAAGGTCGGTTCTCTGCGCAGGGCCAGGAAGTTTTTGACGTCTGAAACAATCCTGCACATATACAAATCTACCATTCGCCCGTACATTGAATACTGCTGCCATATCTGGTCAGGTGTTCCTGCTATCTACCTAGGGGTCCTTGATAAAATCCAACGGATAATCTGGAATATGATCAATCCCGATTTAGCAGCTAAGTCGCAGTCATTTTCCCACCGGCGAATTGTGCCTTCCCTGTGTTTCTTCTACAAATACTCTCACGGCCTCCGCTGCGATAAACTTAGCTCACTGATGCCATCTATATATGAATTTACTCGAGTCACAAGATTGGCAACTAGGTCCCACCCTTTTACTGTGAAACCAATAAATTGCAAACGGAAGTTCCACTCCATCAGCTTTTTTCCTAGCACGTCTGTGGAATTCCCTTCAGTTTACTTGCTTCCCCGAAAGCTACAATCGTTAAGTATTCAGATATAAAGTCAATAGTCATCTCTAACTTGCATCCTCTCTCTCATGCTTCTTTCTCCGTCTACCTCTCCCTCATCAGTATTCTCTTCCTTCTCTTACCCGTTTCCTGACACTTCCTATAACATGTCACTCGTTCTAATTACTTTCTTCTTATGTAACCCCCTGCACAACAGTCACAGTAAAATGCCTTGCTTGGTGCGACACGGTTATAAATAAAAATCCTCCCCAAAACCTCATCGTTGATAACATGTTTGGTCCATAGTTTCCTCAGCTTCCTTCTGTAAAACCCCATTTCTGTTGCTTTAACTCTCGCCTTCATCTTTGAAGAGATTGTTCACCATTCACTGCCATATTGAAGAACAAACATCACATCACAATCACGTACTATAATCTTTGTTTGCAGCAAAATCTTCTTGTCTCTCAATATTCTACTCAGCTTCTGGAATGCATCCTTGGCCATGACAATTCGCCTTCAGATCTGTGACGCACTTTCCGTATATATTGCCTTAGTATTTCTATAAACGTTAATTTTTGTGGGTACACGTGTTTGAGCTGTCATCCCTGTGGCCCTAGATAGGAATCGACTCCCCACCAAGAAACTTCTACCAGTTCGGCTACGGCAACCAGCGTGAAAAAGCAAGAGTGGAATTACCTATTTAATGGTAGCACGTTTTCTCCTTGGAACATCTACGAATCTTTATCTGATATCTTCAGTACCCAAAACTTCAACAACAGTATTTTTAAACACGTCTATCCACTAAGAATAATATAGTAATTAGAAATAATATGTGATAAAAAATCCTCTAAAAAATGATTGCCTTTAAACAAATGGTCGAGAATAAGGTTCTGCTTCACCACCTGCTTCATTAAGTTCAGTAGTAGAGTTGAAGCGTAGGGATCGGATAGGACACTCGAGCCGAATATATTCTACTTAGAAGTGATGGATACTTCGATATATTGGGAGTAAAAGTAAGCTGAATGATACTGGAATAATATCTTTAAAGTTCCAGGTTTAATTCATGATGTTGTTTGTGGCTACATTTAAAATTAAAATATTGCATTTTAAATCAATAATTAAAAAATGGAAATTTGGTTGGTCTTGTGTCGGTAGGATTTGTCACGTCGAAATTATAATTGTTATCTCTTCCTTTCTCTTTCACAATAAAAAGAATCTCTCTGATTTGCATTTCTCTATGAGGCTAACCGGTGAGGACCTGTTTGTTTTCCATGAATTGACGTCTGGATATGATATTAAATTGAATAATGAATGCACAAATGATAGAGACAAATATCATGTATTCCATTGTGTATTTTAAAGTGCTTCAGCTTGTAGTTTGGGGAGGATGTATTACACCCCTTTTCTTGATTGAATCTTTAGATTTGATATATTTCATGATACCTACAAAGAAATAGACAGTCAGAGTTCCGACCCTCATTTATTGGCCATAGAAAATTGCTGGCAAATTTGGTCTGGTTCTCTGATTATGTATCTCAAAGTTTTCGACAAAATCCAAGGAATGGTCTGTAATATTATCGGTCATGACCTTACATATCAACTTCAGCCACTTTCATGACGTGGTTTCCCGCTGTCCTTTACACAGGGTGTCCATAAATTTAACAAATTTATAACTTTATTTGCATTTGCGATACACGTTCTTGCGATCATGCTTCTTGCGAAACTTGATTGACTGTGTAGAAGATTTTGCTGCAGTCGGTTGCCATTAATTTTTGGGACAGACTAGTTGCTAACCAATGCTATAGAACTTAATCTGTTTAACTCATAGCTGGAGATAGAAGAGACGGTTTAATATCTTTCCCAAGTGTATTTGCGCGTATGTGAATTCAAATGGAATTCGAACTTGTCTCTCCCATTTCTCATTGCGAGCCGATATTCACTGCACAACAATGCACAAGATATGCCAGTCTGAATATCAGCATTTGAAATTTCAGACTTTGTTTACCTGTGTTTGAAAATCGACGAATGAAGCCGGGAGGCCTTACGAAACCATCGCCTCATCGAAGTAAGCTACGCTTCAGTGCCTCATTTCAATAAAATTATAAATCTAGCTGTCAATGAGACTCGAAAAATACGTTATGTATTTTATAAGCATTATATTTTATCACTTTTGCCCAATCTAACTTTATTAGCTGAGATCATTTAAGTTTTGTGATTCACTTGCTCAATTTTCTGCCTTACGCTTTCTGTCATCTGTTGTTGAAAGCGAACAATACTAGTTCTTGTCGAATTAGTGACACATAACAATCGAAATTTTATTCCTGGCTTTCAGTCGTAGCCAACTAGGCTCATTTGTGGAATATATTCAGATCGCAAACGATAGTGCAATTTCGCGTATGAATAATTGTCCTGAAGTGCAAAATGGATACAATATCAAACGTTCAACTCCAAGTCACTAGACCTCTAATCTAATGCTTTTTAAAATAATATTTATACTTAAAATAAAAAGATAGTATGTTATAGCATATAATAAAACTAGATAGATATAGAAAGACAGAAGTGAGTTTATATTAGGACCTTGAATAAGTTCTCGCTAATTTTTCATAACAAATAATGTTTTATGTACAAAAATTAGTACGGAACATGTCTCTGAATGTTATGTCTATCGCTAGCCACTATTTTTCCCCATCTTTCTGGCAGCATTGGGATTCTACTTTGCAAAAACGACATGTTTTTCAGGCTAACCTCAAGTCGACCCATTTTTTTATTCTTCGTAAGAATATATGTGCTGATCAGTCAGGTCATGTCCTATCGATTGAGAACCGATACGAGGCAATGTCTGTTGAATACACTGGTGGAGTAGTAATTCTCGTTTAAGTGTTTCCAGTTAGGTTTTTACTCGTATTCCAAAACGTGGGCTCGCGTTTTCATGTTGCAAAAGCACTTTGTCGAGCCACTGCTCGTATAGAGGCCATTATTTTCTTCAATACTCGGCTCAAACTCATAGTGATCTTCCGTGATGGCTTTGGTCAGTGTGAACTGCTAATTGAAGAACTGACATCACATAGCAATCAAGCACTCTTTTCTTCAGAGTGCTGAATTGCTATGTGATGTCAGTTCTTCAATACGTTAGTGAATGCTGGACAATATCATCGAAAATGAGGACAAAACTGGAAGCAGCGGAAATGTGGTTCTACAGAAGGATGCTGCAGATATCATGGACTGGGCATGCAAGTAACGATGTGGTGTTGGAAAGAATAGCAGCAAAAAGGAAATTAATACTGAGCATCAGGAAGAGACAACTGAAGTTCCTGGGACACGCAGTGAGGAAGGAGAGCCTGGAGAACCTGGAGAACCTGATACTGACTGGTCAGATAGAAGAAAGGAGAGACAGAGGAAGGCAGCGTATAACATATTTGCAGGGCCTGATCAGGTGGATGACGGAACAGGGGTTGCCAGGAGTAACAGGAGAAAACATACTAAGAGCCACAAGAGATAGGGAGGCGTGGATAGCCATGATCGTCTACGTCCTGAAGTGACAGGGTACATAGAAGAGGAAGAGCTGCTAATAATAAACTACACTCAGATGATCTCACCTAATGCAGAGCAGAAGATTCGAACCATGGATATTCGGCTTTGCCGCCGATGTTGATGCATTGCCCGGCTTACCTTCACAATCTTCTACGCTTAAGGTTATAGCAATGTATCTCCTTTTGATCACCGGTCACGATACGATGCAAAAAAAAACTTTTCTTTTTTGCTGTTGAAGTAGCTGTTCACGCGTGACAAGACGCTTGTCGACGTTTATCGGCTTTAACTTGTATGGCACCGAATGTCCTTGCTTTTGAATCACTCCTAATATTTAGAGGCGTTCCAAAATTGTTGTGTGATCAACTCCTAAAGAACTTGCGCCTGACATGAGCCATTATGAAATAATGCCTCCAATTCTTTATCTTCAAACTTTTTCGCAGCTTTTCAAGTGTCTAATCTAATCTCTGCATGTTGTTTCCGACAGAGCATGGTCGCCGTAAGTCTCAACAAGTGTTATTTGTGAGCCAGCTGCAGATTTCTTTGAATAGAGTAGTGCAGTAAAATTTCCCGAAAATATACTTTATTTGGCACGAAATCTGACATGTTTAACGCAAAATTATTTGCACTTTGGCGAAATAACATAGCACTGAATTTCAAGTTTATTTATATTACTTCCTTATAGATGCGTTACCATCTGAAACTATACGCACGCAGTTCTGGGAAATCCATCCCTTGGAAAACAGCAAGAACTTATTCAAGTTTCTAATAGATATAGATAGACATGAATAGACAGACAGATGTGAACAGTTAGATATATGTAAATGAATAGATAGAAAAACGTATGTGAATAGATCCATAGATCGAGGTGTATACACAAATGAGTTAGATATATGTGAATAGATAACAGCAGATAGATATATGTGAATAGATAGCTAGATAGATGTGAATATATGTAAATAGACTGCTAACTAAACTAATGTGAACAGATAAATGCGAATAGTTGGCTAGATATGAAAAGAGAGCCGTGCATAGTTACTTGTGAATAAATGGATATATAGCTCGATAGAAAAGGAGGTGAATAGATTAATAGAGTTGGATAGATAGATATGTAGATGGGAATAGATTGATATGGATCGATGTGAAAAAAACAGATATATATCTACATGAGTACCAAATTTCACTACCAGCTTCTCGTGTCGCTTAGGAATCGCGACAACTGATTTAACCAGGAAGTCTTGTGGTATGGGAGACAAGTTCCTATGTTCGCCCTTCAAGTTCTTCCAAAGTGTTTGGTACAGTACTCTTGCTCTTTTAACCAGCGCAAAAACATAAGTGACCGGGGGTTAAGTCAGGAGTCCTGGCTGGCCACCAAATAAAAAAACAGTGAGTTAATTTTCAATTACTCTGTAGATAGAGGTGAGCAGTGTGAGGTAGATAAATATGAATCGATTGAAATCGATCTATATATATAGATGGGTACAGTCTGAGATAGGTCGCTAGACATAGATGTGAACACTGAGATATATCTATAGATATATATTTGAAGAAACTGAGATAGATATAGACAGGTGTGTACAAACTGAGATAAATAGACAGTTACATCTCGGTAGGCGTGAACATAGTGTAATAGATAAATATATAAAGATAGATGTGAACAGACTGAAGTAGATAAATCTAAATATGCAGAAATAAACACATATAGATAAATGTGAACTGGCAGAGATATAGCTTAGATATACAGATATATGTAGATGGAAAAAGAGTGAGATACATTCAATGTAAACAGACAGAAGTAGATATGTGAGCAGACAGTTGTTTTTAACCTTTTACAACCCTTCAACTTGAAATGAACCTCATCACAAATATATATAATATATATATATATATATATATATATATATATATATATATATATATATTGAGGCAGTAGATAATTATCTAAACATATATTGTTAAATATAACAGACAGTGAATGTCTATTACGTTTAATCTTGAGCCGTTCTAAACATTGTACTTTAACTTTAATTTCTGGTGAAAAAGATAAAAATTGTGCAACATTTGGATATTTTTATTACACTGGTTCTAATAGATAGATAGACAGATAACGATGAGCTGACTTATATATATAGATAGATATATAGCTGGATAGATAGATCTAGGTAGATTGATACGGATTTGAGCAGACTGACAGAGATGTGTGCAGATTGAAATGGATTTACATAGATGTGAGCAGACTGAAATGGATTTAAATAGATTTGAACAGATTGTGATGGATTTAGATAGATGGGATAAAACTGAGAAGGATCTAGATAGATGTGAGCAATTTGTGATGGATTTGGATAGATGGGATCAAACCGAGACGGATTTAGACAGATGTGATCAGACTGAGATTTTTTTCATCATTTCACCCCAAGCAAGGCGGTAATGCCACTGATGCGTAGGGGGTTACATAAGATTAAAATATTAGATAGGAAGAGAGAAAAGAGAAAAACGAACCAGTTGCAGAAGGTGTCAGAGAATGGAGCAAGAGAACGATGGGGACATAGGTGTGATGACAGTTGCGAAGGTAGAGAGAAAGGAAAAGATATACAGGGTTATATAGAAAGAACTGGAGTCAAGTACATAAGAGATAGGTATTGACATTACAATTATATTCCTGGAGGTTGTAGCCGTCAGGAAAGCAAGAATATAGAAGGTAGTTCCACAGGCGGAAAGTGCGAGAAAAGAAGCCGAAAAAGTAGAATTTTCGGCTTCATTTGGTTGATCTAACTGTGAATGGGTGGGTCCTTGTTGCCAGTCTGGTTGCACGGGTAAGCACCTGTGGCAGAGGCAGCAGTGACTTAAGTTCGTCGGAGCAGAAGCCATAAAAATATCTATAGAACAGAGGGAAGCCACATCACTTCGATGAGAAAGCGGCTGGAGTCGAGCCGACGAGTTGGTACCTATCACATTACTAGTTCCCTTTTGGAGCCTGTCGAGAACACTGAGATGAACAACGGAGGCGCCTGACCATATATGACGGCAGTATATATATATATATATATATATATATATATATATATATATATATATTCCTCAGATTAATTCATTTGAAGTGGTGTGCAGTAATATGAACCTATTTTCGGTGGATACGATGAAATTAGATTCGCCTTGAAAAATATTACATCATCCGTGGTTGCCTCAAATTTTTATCATGCCTAGACACTATTGTCTTGACTGTCGATTAGTTGTTTCACAGCCATTTTTTTCAAAGGACGTACTACAAAAAAGAGTACGAATTGATGCTGCACAAACACACTGACAAAAAGATCGCGGTTGTTGGTGACAGTCTTCCAAATGTCGGTCGTGCCATCATGGCGAAAGAAAAACTGGATCCATCAGTTCAAAACTTAAAAAGTAAAAGCTGTTGGAAGAGAAAAATCACGCCAAGAGACGACATAGACTTGGTATGGGAAAGTGTGAAAAATCCTAGGAATACATTATTCGTTTAGTTTCAGTTAGTTTGCACAAGGATGTATGCAAAAACAGACAAAATGAAAACTTATCAATGAGCTTAATCCCCTAAAAGAGTTTATCAATGAATGTAAATAAATAGAATTACCTTAAGAAAATCCCTCAGTAAACGAAACGCGTCGGTTAAGATAAATTTTGCTTTTGTCATTTCTTTTTCTTATATACGTATTGCTAGTCCAACGTTGAGGTTTTCAATAAAAAACGTTATCGACTGTCAATTGTTTATTGTTGTCAAATATATTGCAGAATCTCTTGAAAATTATCGCAAAATCGTCATATCCATTTTGTGGGCAAGATACAAGAACAAATCGTATTCGTGTAATAGTTAAAAGCTAATGTTGCAGATCACTATACGCGTCTCTTATACTTTTAACATTAAGCTAAACAAAGCATAATTTTCAAAAGAGATATATAACGTACCGTCATATGTGAGTTATCGTTTGTTCATCGAAGTTAAACATCGTGAAGACTTATCAGTAGTTAGTCAAGTGTATCTGGCAAACTAATGTTACGTGAGATGCGGTAATTTAGTCACACTTTTACCTAGCGTAAAATCATAATAAATAAGTGGCAAATGCTTCTAGCTTAACGTCATAATAAATTAATGGTTATTGTTTCTATCCTAAAGTCATAATAAATTAGTTGCATTTGTATCTAGCCTAGCGTCATAATACATTTGTAGCAAATGTGTCTAGCCTAAAGTTATGAATAATTAGTGGCTATTGGATGTAGCCTAACGTCATAATAAATAAGTGGCAGTTGTATCTATCATAATGTTATGATAAATTAGTAGCAATAGAATCTAGACTAACCTCATAATAAATTAGTGGTAATTGTATCTAGACTAAAGTCATGCTCAATTCGTGGCAATTGAATCTAGATTAACGTCATGATACATTAGTAGCAATTGACTCTAGCCTAATGTCATAATAAATTAGTTGCAATTGTATCTAACCTAACGCCATGATAGATTCGTGACAATTGTATCTAACCTAACGCCATGATAGATTCGTGGCAATTGTATTTAACAAAACGCCATCATAGATTCGTGGCAATTGATTCTAGCCTAACGTCGTAATAAATTAGTGGCAATTGTATCTAGCCTAACGTCATAATAAATAAGTGTCAACGTAACGTCATGATGAGTTAGTGTCAATTGTAACTGGCCTAACGTCATGAATAATTAGTGATAATTGTATCTAGCCTGGTGTCATGAGAAGTTAGTGGCAATTGTATTTAGCTTAACGTCATGAAAAATTAGTAGCAATTATATCTAGACTACCGTCATAATAATTTAATAGCAATAGAATCTAGACTAACGTCATAATAAATTAGCGGTAATTGTATCTAGACTAACGTCATGCTCAATTCGTGGCGATTGAATCTATATTAACGTCATGATACCTTAGTAGCAATTGACTCTAGCCTAATGTCATAATAAATTAGTGGCAGTTTTATCTAACCTAACGCTATGATAGATTCGTGGCAATTGTATCTAACCTAACGCCATGATAGATTCGTGGCAATTGTATCTAAACTAACGCCATGATAGATTCGTGGCAATTGTATCTAACCTAACGCCATGATAGATTCGTGGCAATTGTATCTAACCTAACGCCATGATAGATTCGTGGCAATTGTATCTAACCTAACGCCATGATAGATTCGTGGCAATAAAAAATAGTGGCAATTCTATCTAGCCTGACGTCATAATATATAAGTAGCAACTTAACGTCATGATAAATTAGTGTCAATTGTAACTGGCCTAACGTCATGATAAAGTAGTGATAATTGTATCTAGCCTGGTGTCATGATAAGTTACTGGCAATTGTATTTAGCGTAACGTCATGAACAATTAGTAGCAATTGTATCTAGACTAACGTCATAATAATTTTATATTAAATGTAAAAAAAGATATTATGTATGATAGTGATGATAAATGTACTGGAAAGTCTTCATTTCTGTTTCGTATCCCTTTAGGACATAGGTTATCATGGCTCTCCATATTATCCTGTGTCTTGTAACTCTTTATAATTTTGTCATTTTGTTTTTTCTCACAAACCTTATTTTATCATTCATTTCCTCATATCATCAAACATGTTTCACGCTGCTTTACTTTTTTGTTTTCCTTCAATCTTGCTTTAATTCTGATGACGTGACCCAGAAATTTCAAATTGAGTTTCACTTTTGTTTTTTGTTTTTTGTTTTTTCTCTAAAAGGTTGTCGTAGCTCACATATTTGGTCCATAGTGTCCTCAACATTTTTCTGTAGAACAAAACCTTTGCTTCTAGTCTCTTCTACATCTTTGGGGAAATTGCATAGCATTCACTGTCATATAGGAGGACAAATATCACGAGCCAGTTTAGTTTTTCTTTCTTTCTTTATAACGAAATTTGTCAACTTCTTTATACGCTGCTTAGCATTTAGAATGTATATTTGGACATCCCAATACATAATCGGATTTCAGTGTCGCACTTTCTGTCATTTATTAGAACGATTATCAAATAATCAAATGTCTATACTGGTTTGATTTTAGAATCACCCTTTTGTAATGTGCATTTTGGGTTCATCCTTTTTGCTTACTAGCTGTATAGTCCGGCGTTTCTCGGGTGTAATGAAAACTTTAAAACTAATCCATGGTCCTGGAGCTCAGGCTCAGCCTAAAGAAAATTTGTGTGAAGTTTGGTGAGAACCGGATAAAAATTGTGGACTTGTATAAAGGACATACAGACAGATAAACAGACACACACGCAAACATCTTGCCTTTTTTATTTATATATATTATCGATTTTCTGCACTATTGTAAGAACTGCAACCTTGAAACTTCTGAATATCGTTTCTTATGTCTTTGTCTATGAGTGTATCAAATTTGAAAATCGGACCACTCCTTCTTTAACACGATTTTTTCGATTATCGATATTTATCTGGGTACCTCGACACAAAACCTAGCTAAGAACACTCGCAGACGCTTATAGTACAACTGTGTAAATTTTCAAGAAAATCGGTTCAGCCGTTTCGGAGTCTATAGGTAACGGACACACACAGACACATACACACAGAGACAAAGTTCCATTTAAAAATAAGTTTAGATATAAAGAATTATGTATAATGCTAACCTGTAGTTAAGTAATAATTGCAGCGGATTTGACTAGTATTTAAAAATAGTAGAAGAAAGTAATGAAAACATGTAAATGAGATAATGATCACAATGAACAACGAGAACAGAATACTGCTTTGTCCTCGGTTATTTTTAAAACTAGTCATTATACAATATTCATGCGATATTTCATGTAAGTCATAAGTATAAATACTATTTGAATGACCACGACAGTAATGGTAAAGAAAATATTAGCTTTTCCCATACAAAGAAACATTCCGCATTCATCTACCGAACAGCCAGTGCTACCTTCGGTTGAAATAAATAAAAATCTTTTTCTTAAAACAATCTTTCAGGTCCACTAGATGTAATCGCTATTTTCAAAATTGACGGAGGTTTCCCTCATAACCTTTTATTTGAAGCTGCGTTGATAGTTAAGTTCTTGATTGTGTCATTAACTTCGCATTGATTTACATGTAATATAGACCTTAGTTGGTACTGCTATTAATTTTATCCAAGGGATGTAATTTCTGTTATATGGTAGGGTTCTTTGTATGTAACCAGCGGAAGACTACATGGCTCGAATAATGATGGTCTTCACCAAAACCCACAGGTTTCACGAGGTCAAAATCATTTTCAAGAATTTTTCTGAGAAATCGGTCGTATACAGATGACAATTTAGGTATTTTCAACGGGTTTGACGCTATTCATATGAAATCTTTGAGCTGACGTGGATATTTCAGAAAATGAGCATGGTTTTCATGTTAAAGCTTGGGTTTTAGAGCTATTTACGCCGTTCAGCGAAACTACGCCGGTAAATTTTCGTTTTCGGTCACGAAGGATTTTTCCTTTCTATGCAAATGTATGTGCTAAACTCAAATCAACAATTAGTTATTGAAGAAATTTACCTTTAACAACCAGAAAAAATCGAACTTCATCTCGCACTTTTTGTCTCCCGTTACTCTCACGAAGTCATGTAATTAACTGCAGAATGACTTTCGACGTAGACAACAAATTTTGGCCTATTTACTTTTTTTTACTGAAATTTACGTCTATTTTGTTCCTGTAATGAAAGTAATACGCGATTTTTTTCCTACGCGTATTACTTTCATTACAGGAAGTAAATAGGCGGAAATTTCAGTAAAGGGAGTAAATAGGCCGAAAATAGACCGAAATTTGTTGCCTACTCCGAAATTCATTCTGCAGTTAATTACATGACTGCGATAGAGTTACGGGAGACAAAATGAGCGAGATGTAGTTCGATTTTTTTCTGGTTGTTCAGATCAATAAAGGTGGGTTTCTTCAATAACTAATTGTTGATTTGAGATCAGTATATACATTTGCACAGAAATAATGCTATTTTGGATAAATTTGAAGGGGCGAAAAGCCTTCGGGACCTAAAACGAAAATTTACCACTACGCCTAGCACAGCTTAATCTATGTTCAGTTCCCTTATATCCTATTTGTTATAACGAATCACATAATATAAAATTATACAATAAATCAATTTTTATTTCATAATGTCCAAACTATAATATTTAAAAACAAGATATTCCTCTGGATACTGCCTGAGAGCGCACACAAAATAATCCTGTAGAGATTATTCAGTTCCCTCTATAAAATGTGTAGCATTATAATTCATACATTATTTTATTAATTAATCCACTTTATTCAAAATGAAGATTTTATTCGGACAGATAATGGAAAGAATATCTTAAGAATAACTTTATTTTTTCGATAAGGCAAACGCCTTGAAAATTTAGAAGGTATTATACTAAAGAAATACTAAACACAAAATACAAACAATACAAAGACTATGAACAAATACTTAAAATTGATCAGAAAATGAAGGGTTTGCAGGAAATGTTACTCAGTTAATTTAAAGTAATCTGATTCGAATAAAACGGTTTACAGTGAAGGGAGATCTTAGCAGTTGGAAGAAGACGGAAATTAAAAAGTTTTTTTCTTCATTGATTTGATTGCGTTGTTTCTTTGATTTTTAAAAGGTTTTCGATGGCTTCCTTGCAAAAAGCACTGATCTCAAGAATTGAAAGCCTCCAAATTGATTCCATCGGCTCCGTGTCAAAACGCCGTTCGTGGTTTTGTTTTGAATTTCAGTGACTTTTTTTACCTTTTTCAAATTTGATTGTTTTTTTTTTGTTTTTCATTGTAACTTTTTTTTTTTCACGGTGTCACTTCAAGTCGGTCCCTGGGATATTTCATCTTCATAAACTTTGTAAAAAATGATTACTTGAAAAAAAAACCTTTCTTAATTTCTTTTTTATCAAGAAAAATACTACTGGAATCTTGGAGACAATTGTAATGTTGATTAAAAATGTCAGAAAGTAATAAAAAACAACTCTACAAAATTCACTAGAATGATAAGATCAAATAGTTATTGACCAGTTTATTAGCTATCATTTATAAATTCGTGTAAGGTTAAATTTTATCTGTGTGTTGCCACCTTACATCGACAAAACAAAACAGATTCTTAGTTGTGAAGTCAACCTTATAAATTCCATGAAAAAAGTAATCTTATAGCATAAGTGGTAACGTTTAATTTTCATAACATTTTAAAAAATGAGATAATAACAAATATTTTATCAGTATTATTTTTTAATTTCATTTTTTTAAATGCTGTATCATAGGAAGGTTTCAGTCGATATACGTTTTAATTTATCGTGTTTGTAGAGAAGAAAATTATATCTACCTTGTCAAAATTCAGATAGCGTAAAAATATCAGTATCTAGAATATGAATGTGCATCAGTGTGTGTTCACCTTTTCTCTTTTACAATATGGTTCAGCCTATAAAATTCTCGGGCGCCCACGAAGTATCCTTTGAATTTTGTCGATAACTGTTTATATGGCTATGATGAAAATTTAAAGATTAGCTCTAGACTCAACTAGGTTAAGACTAGTGATTCTCTTATGAGCCAGTTCCGGGCGTCCTCGAAGTATCATTGGAACTTTGTCGATAACAATTTATATGGACAAAAGGAAAATTTAAAGATTAGCTCTAGACTCAAATAGTTTAAGACTAGTGATTCTCTTATGAGCCTGTTCCATAGGGCAGTGGTTCACGGTTGAGTGGAAACTTACATCTCGCCGATGTAAAATGTACGGAATATGGGTGATTTACTACAATGCTGTTATGGTTAGACCAGGTGGAACAAGAAATGTACTACGTCCGAGCACTTTTTATGGAAGTAGCTATACATCAGTGAGAGTCTCGTCATATCCCGCCTGAAAGGGAGGTTGGAGATTGGGAAATAATTCTTCTTTAACAAGGACTTGGAAATACTTATTGTTGTGAAGTGGTTCAATCACGTGACCAGGTTCATTTATATATAAAGAGTGAGTCGGTTGAACGGAGGATTTTAGTGTGTGCTGAGGGTTACTGTTGACCTGCGTGTTACTTGCTAACTGAACCACCCATACAGGGTGTAAACGATAAATTGGTAGTATTTTCAATCCGCAATTTAGGTTTTTTAAAGCGGCATTATCAGTCTGAAATGTTAGTTTCTGTACTCTTTAGAGTCTGAAGTCCAGATTAGCCACCTAAAAATACTAACAAAATGAGTGCCAGTGTAGAATTTAACCATAGAATGGTTATTGCTGAATTGTTCCGCGCCGGGCATAAGACATCTGACATTATCAGAGACACTGGCTTTGCTCCTAGGTCTGTTTATCGTATTGTAGCAAACTTAAGGGAAGGTAAAGACATGCAAAGGAAGGCTCACGGTCCGAGAAGTGATAAGATCCCCACCAAAAGGTTTCTTAGTGGCTTGAAACGATCCATTGCAGCAAATCCATCACAGTCAATGGCTGACCAGGCGAAAAAGCGGAATGTAACCAAAATGACCATTTCTAATGCAGTATGGAAAGATCTTGGGATGAAGTCATATTGCAGACGATGTCGTAACATTCTTACCGCGAAATCTAAGACCATTCGTAAAGAGAGAAGCCACTTTTCTACTCAATCACCTAAAACACCATGGTGGTACCGTTCGCATTTTTGTGGAGAAAAAAAGTTTGTGGTAGACGAAGTCGCCAACTGCAGAAACTCAAGAGTTATCGCCATTGACCCTTCTTGTGTTCCTCCAGTCATGCAGAGTAAACACCCTGCCTCTGTCATGGTGTTTAGAGCTATTGCCAGCGATGGGAAAGTCATGCCCCGTCACTTCATTGAAGTGGCCCTGAAGATCAATACGGCGGAATATCTGAAGATTCTGGTGGAAGTTCTCTTACCCTGGATTAAAAAGAAGTATGATCCCAACAAAGTGATATTCATCCTGGACTCTGCACCTGCTCATGGGTCAAAAACAGTGCAGACCTTCTTGAAGAGAGAGTTGCCGTTTTTTGTGCCCTCAAATATCTGGCCCTCTAGTTCGACAGATTTAAACCCCTGCGAGTATTGGTTATGGGGCGATGTTGAGAAAGTCTCTAATGCTCGCCCCCATAACAGTGTGGCCTCACTGAAGACCTCCGTAAGGCGAGCATTCCGCGATATCAAGAAAGAGTTAGCTGTCAAGGCCTGTCGTGCTTTTAGGGCTCGCATTCAGCAAGTTTTGGACGCAGAAGGTGGACGCATAGAATGAAATGTTTGTATTTAATAAAACAGTTAAATAAACATACGCAAATCTTAAATGTCTTTAAATGTCCCTTCTTTATCAAGGTTTAAAGTCTGAGATCTCAAACTGCCAATTTATCGTTTACACCCTGTATTGTTGCGATCTACTACGGACTATTATAGTGTATCTACGGAATAAGATATTATTTTATCATCTGTGTATTGTTTACCACCTCGAGGATACAACACTTTGAACATTATCAAGGTTGGGAAGTGGGAACTGGGTAGACCCCGCTCAAATATGGCAAGAGTATTCAATTTTCAGCCTTTATAAAAGTAGTGGATAGCATTAGGCGTCGAGTACTTACTGGAACGTGACAGCGAACCGATCATTTTACCTAAATCTTTAGCGATGGATCATATATAAGAGTCCCGCTTGAGGTTTGGTTTGGGGGTGACGCCAACTATTCTCTCAAGAAAGTGTGCCTACCCGAGAGAGACACCCGTTAATAACATTAAAATACATGTAATCTTGGTCTCAAAAATACAATTTTTAGAGAAGTAGGCATGTATTAAATAGATTTAATGTTAACATATTTTATAATTTTATGCCAGGCAAACGTATTTTTTCATGTCGATTTCAAAGCAATAACTGTAGTCATCTGGTATTGAAATTTCATCGACCAGAGGCAAAAAATTACTGAATTATATAAATAAATCATAATAATCTGTTTAATCAAGTTTTCTTAAACACTACCGAATTATTTAAACCAACCGCAAACGTGTAATAATAAATTTGATTAATTTAATGTTATTATTAAATATTACAAAATTTAAGAAATGAAAAAAATATCTCATTAAAGTAGTAAATTTAAGTAGGTTTCATATGACCAAAAGGAATAAAATATTAAAGTTTTGTTGAAATATTGTTTATACAGAAATATGCTAGAATTAAATGTTCTGTTATAATTTTTCGACGAATATTCCGCCCATGAGTTAGAATATATAATATTTCCAATTCATAAGCAATAATTATAATATATTCAAAATATATTAACAATGGTTTCACACCATCCAAGTAAATGTAATATATTGCGAAACTAACGCAAATGTTTCTTAAAACGCGTTGAGCAAAAATATTAGTCATATGAGAAAAAAAAATCTTTAATGCTAAGAAGAAAAATATAGTTATCTAAGAGAAAACAAATTGGGTTCTTTTTTCTTTCTGGTGAAGTTTAATCCGAAGAGAACGAAGTGAATGTTAATTGTAAGAAAAAAGAAATAAAGTATTAAGCGTTGCGGATTGAATAAAAAATAGCATACATGAGAAAAAGAATACCAAAAGCAAGAAAGAAGATAGTAAAGAAAAAGAAAATGAATGTTAAACGTGAGATAAAGAAAGGGAAGTACATTATCCATAAGGAAAAGAAAAAGTGATACGTTTTTCAAAAGAGAAAAAAAAGAAAGCAATAGTGTCATGAGCAGGAGAAAGTGTGCAATAGTCACCAGAGAAAACGAAAGCGTGCAGCAATTTCGAGAGGAGGAGAAAGAGTGCAATAGTGTCGAGAAGAGGAAGAAAAATGTGCAATAATCTCGTCAAGAAGGGAAGAGTGCAAAAGTCTCGAGAGGAGTTGGCAAAGTGAATTAGTCTCGAGAATAGGAAAAAGTGTACAATAGTCTCGAGAAGAGGTGGAGCGCAACAGTCGCGAGAAGAGGAAAATGAATGCAGTAGTCTCGAGAGGATTGGAGAGAGTGCATTAGTGTCGGGAAGAGGGACAAGAGTGCAATAGCCTCGGGGAGAGGGACAAGAGTGCAATAGCCTCGGGAAGAGGGACAAGAGTGCCATAGCCTCGGGAAGAGGGACAAGAGTGCCATAGCCTCGGGAAGAGGGACAAGAGTGCAATAGTCTCGGGAGGAAGAAAATGAATCTCCTAAATTCATGTAGTGAAGAAAGAGTTTTAAAAGAAGTGCAACCGTTTCGAGAGAAAGTGAAAAGTGCAATAATATCGAAAGAAGAAAAATTAGTGCAAAAGTGTCGAAAGATGACGAAAGTGTGACATACATTCGAGGAAAGAATTAGGATAAAAGGAAAAAAAGAGTGCAATAATTTTGGGAGAAAAATAAGCAGAGCAATAGTTCCGAGAAAAGAAGAAAGAGTGTAATAATACTGACAGAAGGAAAGGTGGGCAGTAGTCTTAAGAGAAAATGAGAGTTTCAAGTGTTTGAGAAAGAGTGCAATAGTCTCGAGAGAGGAAGAAAGAGTGCAATAGTCTCGAGAGAGGAAGAAAGCGAGCAATAGTCTCGAGAGAGGAAGAAAGAGTGCAATAGTCTCGAGAGAGGAAGAAAGAGTGCAATAGTCTCGAGAGAGGAAGAAAGAGTGCAATAGTCTCGAGAGACGAAGAAAGAGTGCAATAGTCTCGAGAGAGGAAGAAAGAGTGCAATAGTCTCGAGAGACGAAGAAAGAGTGCAATAGTCTCGAGAGAGGAAGAAAGAGTGCAATAGTCTCGAGAGAGGAAGAAAGAGTGCAATAGTCTCGAGAGACGAAGAAAGAGTGCAATAGTCTCGAGAGAGGAAGAAAACGAGCAATAGTCTCGTGAGAGGAAGAAAGAAAGAGTGCAATAGTCTCGAGAGAGGAAGAAAGAGTAATAGTCTCGAGAGAGGAAGAAAGCGAGCAATAGTCTCGAGAGAGGAAGAAAGCGAGCAATAGTCTCGAGAGAGGAAGAAAGCGAGCAATAGTCTCGAGAGAGGAAGAAAGCGAGCAATAGTCTCGAGAGAGGAAGAAAGCGAGCAATAGTCTCGAGAGAGGAAGAAAGCGAGCAATAGTCTCGAGAGAGGAAGAAAGCGAGCAATAGTCTCGAGGGAAGAAAAAAGCAGGCAATAGTTACAGGAGAAGAAGAAATACAGCAATAGTCTAAAGAAAAAGACGAAAAAGCGCAATAGTTTCGAAAGAAAGAGAGGGTGTGCAATTTTCACTAGAGAAGGAGAAAGCGTGAAATAATCTCGGGTGAAGAAGAAAGCGTGCAGTAGTCTCGATAGAAGGAGAAAGCGTGCAATATTCACAAGAGAAGGTTAAAGAGTGCAATAATCACGAGAGAAGAAGAAAGTCTGCAATAGTCTCGGGAGAAGAAGAAGGCGTGAAATAGTCTCGGGAGAAAGAGAAGAACAAAGCGTGAAATAGTCTCGAGAGACGGAGAAAGCGTGCAATATTCACAATAGAAGGTGAAAGAATGCAATAATCTCGAGAGAAGAAAGTGTGCAATACTCTGCTGAGAAGGGAAAAGCGTGCAATATTCACAAGCGAATTTGAAGAGTTCAATAATCTTGAGAGAAAGAGAAAGCGTACAATAGTCTCCTGAGAATAGGAACGGGTGCAGTAGTCTCCAGCGAAAAAAGAACGGGTGCAGTAGCCTCCAGAGAAGAAGAAAGGGTGCAATAGTCTCCAGAGAAAGAGAAAGGGTGCAATAGTCTCCAGAGAAAGAGAAAGCGTGTAACAGTCTCCAGAGAAGGAGAAAGCGTGCATTAGTCTCAATAGACGAAAATACTGTGCATTTGCTTCGCGAGAAGTAGAAAGAGTCTGAAGAGATGGAGAAAGAATGGAAAAGTCTCGAGAGAAAGAAAATCTTTTCAAATTAATCAAAAACACTTTTTTGCAGTAAAGTAATAGAACATTAATCATAATGCAATTAAAACATTACTTATAAGAGACAGAAAACTAGACGTTGTTAAAGAAATTAAAAGTGAACATCGCTTGTAATTTTAAAAAAATTACGTTAATTTGATGAAAAAGAAAGAAAAATAGATATTTTGTCTTTAGAGAAAGTAAAAGTTAACATGAGTCGCAAAACTAAGAAAACATTAATTGTAAAAAGTTTAGTAGTTAGAGAATATGAATGTTAACATCAGTCGTAATAAGAAAAAGAACATTAATTGTTAAAGATAGAAAAACAGAAGTTTAGTTGTTAGAGAAAGTAAAAGAAAATATCAGTCTTAATGCAAAGAAAAATAAAACAAGTTGTAAGAAAAAGACGTAAAGACATCGCAAGAAGCTGGACCAAACTGCTTATTGCAAGTAACATCAAAACGGAATTAAAGAAAGAAGAAAAAAAAACTGATCGGTAGGATTGCAAGAAGAAATGAGAAACATTAGAGAGACTAAAAGAAAATGTTCCTTTTTAATGAGTCTGTTCTGAATTGATCGGGGAAAAAAAAAACCAAAAACAAAACACACACGGAATAAAGAAGCAAAATTTAGTTAAATTTCAATCGTGATTAACCTTCGTTTGTTTTTCAACCATTTCAATCATTTGATTTTACTTTCTATCGCCACGAAAATTTCAAAGAACACATTTTCTTATTTTACTGATTTGTTTATTTTTCTGCTCTTGCGTTGAGAGCCGAACCGCTGAAAAGAAATATTTGTTCTTGTATCATTGTTTCTTATTGGCAGATCCTGAAAATGTCAGAGAAATTCGACTCTAAACAAGAAGTGATGATGATCCACAGAAAATCATCGACCCTTTAATGGATCACAAAGGAAATTAATTGAACTCATCGCTGATAGAAAAGTTTCGAACGTCGGTAATTCAAACACGAAATTCAATGCAACATTGATTTTGAGTGCAGTTGTTGTGAAGGTTGAAACGTTGTAGACAAGTTTTTTTTCTTTTTTTTTCTTTTCTGAGATAATCAATAGCACTTTATAGTTGTGAAGTGAAGCTATATCCATGGAGCATACTAACTGAGTAGAACATAACATCTTTACTGTATAACATGATGGATATTTCTAAACTCAAACTTAGTTGCTTAATTATAAAATGTCCCGAGGCAGAAATGCACAATAGTGTTAGCATCGGTTAAATATATACTCAGATTAACATCAGCATAATTAGCAAGAAAATATAAATTTATTATGAGCATAATGACACTTATTGAGTTCTTACTATCAATTACATAAAAAAGGGCAAACATTAAATTCCCGGAATTCGCCAAGAGGGAGGAGGCACTTCTAAGTATTTATAGGGTTAACGTTCCGGTCATGAAAACTTGATTAACAACTATCCATAGTCATTTTTGTTTAAGACAGAGATTTCGTTATACTACCTTTCTAAGAAGACTATCCTTGCTTGTTAAACCATTGAGAAATGTTTGAAAGCTATAGCAAAGGTGGATCCAAGCCGCTGATGGTTGTGCTAGAACGAGGTCCTCGTATGGTAGAATAGTTTCATGCCACTATTAATACTGTTAATAATAATAATATACGATGGTAGATGCAACCATGCATTTTCTGAGATGATCTATCTATCTATCTATCTCTCGTGACACGTATAAATATTGGATACATATTATTTTCTGTTATAACTCTAGTATATGTTCGCCATTTTGCCTGATATTTGGTAAGTAATATCTCATAAAGTTGTTTTAGTTGTATGTGGAAGGAAAATTAAAAACTCATGGTTGCATCCATTTTTTATGAAAGTTCAAAATTACCCTATGCAGCAGTTTGAATACATCAATTTAATATTTTTCTGCGTAGCCTCTGTTTTGTTTCACTGCTTCCAGTCGCTTTCTATAGTTGGCCACATGTTTTCCACACTGATCCACCGTTACTTTATTTTTCTCGGTCTTCCATTTCTTGGAAGGTTTGCTGTACTGTCGCCATACTTCTTATACTTTCTGATAATATTTCCGACTGTACTTAGTGCTAGATTCATTTCTTTGCTAATTTTTCGGTAACCTTGTCCTCCTTTGGGACGTTCAATGATTCTATCTTGCATATCTCTGGATAATTCTTTAGTTTTTGCCATTTTTAATCATTGAATTGCAGAATGCACATCAAAGAGTCAGATGATTAGTAGCACTATCTTGTAAGCAACTGTGTGCTTCTCTGATTGGTCAGCGATGACATTCCAACACTATCGAAAATTTGAATATTTAAAGTCATTTAAAATACGAAGTTTCGATTGGAAATTCGAAAAAGTGTTATGTATGCAATACTTTTGCATAGGGAAATTTTGAACTTTGATAAAAAACCATGAGTTTTTAATTTTCCTACCACATACAACTAAAACATCTTTACGAGATATTACTTACCAAATACCAGGCAAAATGGCAAACATAAACTAGAGTTATAATAGAAAGTAACATGTATCCAATACTTATGCATGTCACTGTATATATATATATATATATATATATGTGTGTGTGTGTGTGTGTGTGTGTGTGTGTGTGTGTGTGTGTGTATGTGTGTGATGGGCTATTAGGGCCAGAAAGAAAGACACGGAAACAAGGTACGTTGAACCAGTGAGTTTGTATAACAGAACAAATATGCGAAATAAGAGTGTCCTTCGTCAGCAGATAGAAGCGTACATTCGAACTGTCTAGTTAAACCGCGTCTTGACTGCCTCTTTACCCACTTCACGAAAATCACGCAGGTTAGTATTTATGCAAGGAGGAAGAGTCTATTCCACTGTAAATAGGGAACCATATATATATATATATATATATATATAACGTAGAATAATTGGTATATTAGTCAGGAATATTTTGAAGATTAACTGTTGTATCATTTGGGTCTGACGGGCTGTAAGATCAGCGGCAAAATATGTATTACCCATGAAATTGTAGAATATCTAAAACATTTTCTCACACACACACACACACACACATCAAAGATTATTTATAAATGGAACTTTGTCTCTCTCTCTGTGTGTGTGAGTCCGTTATCTATAGACTCCGAAACGACTGAACCGATTTTCTTGAAAATTTACAGTTGTACTATAAGCGTCTGCGAGTATTGTTAGTTAGGTTTTGTGTCGAGGTACCCCCAACAAAAATCGATAATCGAAAAAATCGGGTTAAAGAAGGAGTGGTCCGATTTTAATCAAATTTGATACTCTCATAGACAAAGACATAAGAAACGATATTCAGAAGTTTCAAAATTGCAGTTCTTACAATAGTGCAGAAAATCGATAATATATATATATATATATATATATATATATAAAAGGCAAGGTAGTTGTGTGTGTGTCTGTTTATCTGCCTTCATGTCTGTATTTTTTTCAGCCCTTTTAGTTTAGTTTTTGCTTTGGGTTTGGCTCTAACTAGGTATAATTGTAGTTAGTAGTCTCAGCAATGATACCATTTACTCAGTGGACTTATTTAGCCTTCAAAATTCAGTTTACGACGAAAAAACTTATTTGATATCGATACCAGGATATAAAAATTTGACTTACATCCATTCATTTTTCTTTCAGTCTACGGTTTCGCTTTGACTGGAAACAACTATTGCTTTTTAGTCTTTCGTGCCAACGTCCAAAGTGTCTGAGCTCCAGGACCATGGATTAGTTTTATAGCTTTCATTACACCCGAGCAACGCCGGGCTATACTGCTAGTATATATATATATATATATATATATATATATATATATATATTGGGGACAATCTTTTGACAAAGTCAAAAAAGTTTTGTTTGACGCGTTTTGACATTTTGGACTACATCGGAGTCAACATGTCGATGAATTAATGACTTAAATGACGCAACGCCTTACACAAAACTGTTTTCTATTTGTTCATTTTCTCTTAAAATTGTTCTTGATATATAAAAATTAATTCACCTTTGTCTCATATATTAGTGTTCAGTTGGGAAGACAAGTTTCTCCAGTATGATTCTGTGCATGTGTGACGTAGACTTGTGAAGCAACCTCGTCCAGAGTGCATTAGCCCACAAAACATGATGCCGATCTTTGGCATTATGATGTGGTGCCCACAGCTTACATTTCATTCTCGACATTAATATTCGTAGAGGAAACATTGAATGGACCACGTCATGCTTATCAAGAACATTATTCAACCTGTTATAATGCAATTCCTGCAACAGAAAAGTGATGTATTGTTCGAGCATGATAATATCCGAGCGTTTCAAAAGTCTCTTACACACTTTCTTAGCTGAAGACGACCGGCAGACCTGTCCCACATTGTGATTATAGGAAGGGTTGTCTATTCTTCTGAGATCAGGTAGCATTTACACTATTTACATTGTACGAACTATTGTCCTCATATTTACTGCCATTTTTATGACGTTCTCAAGGACAAATGGCCAAGTGGATATAGAAGTTGGTTAGTTCCACTGACTTGACCCAAAGAGCTGTGAGTTCAATACCAAGCTACAGCAGTAGTATACAAATAACTTAGAGAGTTAAGTGAAAGGGAGATAACTACATGGCTACCAGAAATGGTATCGCACATGGAATGAGAATGATATAGCTCAGTGATTGTAATAAAGGTTTCGGTTCGTAATTCCTACATCTGAAGGAGGCCGGAGCGTACAACAGCTGAAAGCTCATAAACAGCAGTAAAGATAGTAATAGTCCGAAAAATGGAAATAGTGTAGGAAAGATTATAGAAAGACAACAGATTCAATCGGTTATCCTCACAAAAAGCTTTTTTGCATTGCTTCTATAATTGAAAGAGGCTTCGAATAACATAATAGCAGAATAATATTCGTCAACTCTCTTATCGTATGTATTTGAGATTATGGAACTGTGATCATCCTTGTGAAGGATATGCATGTTGTTATGTAGACTGTGTGGAACAATGGTTATCGGCTGGGAATGAGAAATTAGAGAGCCCAGTTCAAATTCTAGTTGCATTCGTTACATTTATTTTCATGCAAATATCCTTAGGAAAGATATTAAACCATCTCTTCTCCTTTCAGCTATTTAATAGCAGGAAAGTTTGGTTTATTTAGCCTCAGTTGACAACCAGTCTACTGTAGGAAAATCGGCTGCCTATTCAGTAATGGGTCGAAAGAGACATGATCACCCAAATGTGTATGACGTATGGCATTTAACTGACTGACTGATTCGTCATTGTTATACAGTGTCAGTTTCATCAGGCCAGGTGTTACTGGGGCAAGTATCACATTACCGGATAGACTTGCTAACTCAAAGCTGAACTCATAATTTTGCATTTTGCCTCCTATTAACCTCTAACTAGGTGTAGCTACAAAATGGTTCAGACCTTTTCCAAAGATACTTGTGCGAAAATGGAAGCATTGATATCAGCCTGAATTTGAACTCGTCTTGCCGATTCCAATTTCTGCGCCGATAAAGTTGTTGTATATCTAAATAAAATTGTTCAACCTTCATATTTTTATTCTTGGAGCTTTAACCCTTTCCATCATTGTCAGAAAAAACATCTTGTCAATAAGGTATTTAAATGTTATTGTCTATATTCTAAACTTCGGGTTAATTTTATATTTCACATTTATATATTCGTTATACTTTATACAACATTTGAATTTCTATAGAATATTTAGTTTGGGTATAAAAGAGTTAAAATAAGCATAAACAAATTATCTGCCTTTTTTCACATATTCTCTCGGTGATATCGAGCATAAAAATAATGGATGGGAATACTGTTGCTACACACATTGCTCTGGAAAATTGTCCTGTATCGATCTGTATATTGGATATTTACTGTAATCTAGCTGTACGTTTAATCTTGTAATAATTCAATTTATTTTAATCTACAGAGTAACATTCTGTAAAAAAAAAATGTAATAATGTAATAATAAAACCTTTAGACAAAAATATTCAAATTATCCGTTCGTCATTGAGATTTTCATGAATTTTACTGACAGTCTTTTCGAATCACTAGTAAGTATTCATTGAAATTGTTGGATAACTTGCCTCGTGTGTTTCACGTTCCGATTTGTCATGTTGGCAGGTTGAAGGAGGCCAAGTTCGGCCTAATGAAGACAAGTACATTCAGTCATTGTCTACTTGAAGCAACATGTCTTACATAGATAACATGAAATCCATTGATGCCAATACTGTCATATCCTTTTGTGCAATAGTATTTCTGAAAGGCTTTAAGAATACTTTTGCACACGGAACAATTCCTGTACAGCCGCATATCTGTCTATGCAAAAAAAAACTCACCACACATTGAGATGGAGAAGGAGATTCTTATATATATATATATATATATATATATGGGGGGACAATTATGTAACAATTCAAACAAAACAGGCCTAGAAATTTATTATTAAAATGTTTCTGTTTAACAAAAACAAAATGCTATAGTTCATTAATCACCGATTTCTTTTTATTTGCTTTGGTTTTTAAAATGTATAACTATATAGTGACTTTATTCCACCATATACATATATATATATATATATATATATATATATAAAGTGTGTGTAAGTTAAGTGCCATACATAATACACGCTTAGGCGATCATGTCAAAAGAGACATGACTAACTTCTATTTTTCTAGCAGTAATTTACATGATATACATGATTTATTTTTCTTTATTTTAAACATAACCCTCTGTGGTTTGTTTGAGAACTCTTTAACTTTCCATGAGTATATATATATATATATATATATATATATATATATATATATATACTACGTCATTTTCGTCACATGAAAGTACAGAAAATTCTGATTATAAAGCCGAAAAGCCAGACTATTCGCCCATATGATTCGATTATAATGGTGTAGTATTGTGCAAGAACTAACCACGCTTTACAGAAGAATCAAATACAGAAAACTGGTGTAGATCGTATTCCACAACTTCTTCAAGCAACTCTTCTCAGTCTTTGACTTGAGAGTTGTCTTTCTCCTGAACTGATTACCATCCAACGCTGTAGGGCTCAGTCTGTTGTGCTATTTGCCCATATATGTGTGTGTTGGGGGAGAGGAAACAGATTCATGCCTTTCCCAAGGGAATCCAACGAATACGATCTGTTTCTCAGATTTCTCCCCCCTAGCCGCGATCTATTATGCCACTGCGCCAACCAGGCACGCACACATAGATATGCTTGTATGTCTGAGTCTATAATAATATTGAAATGTAAAAAAGACATTTGCAGCTGTTCTTGGTGAAATAGTCTACAAACACCAGACAAACAGACACGACGGAAACTCGATATTAGATTATATAATGTTTAATAGTCACTCTCTGATAATTTGCATAGCAACTCTTCATTGCCCTGTCTCTCTCTCGCTCTCTCAATCTTTTATTCGCTCTCTATCTCTCTCTTTATATATATATATATATATATATATATATATATATATATATATATATATATAAATGTTGGATATCATATTGCTCTGGATAATACCGACTGAGCTCTCTGTATAAATCTTTCTTTTTTAGTCATTTGTATTTGGATTGTTTTCTATGTTTAAGGATTTGACATCATTACATATATATATATATATATATATATATATATATGTGTGTGTGTGTGTAAGTTAAGTGCCATACATAATACACGCTTAGGCATGACTAACTAGGCAGAGACATGACTAACTAGGCAGAATATTTTCTAGCAGTAATTTACATGATATACATGATTTATTTTTCATTATTCTAAACATAACCCTTTGTGGTTTGTTTGAGAACTCTTTCACTTTCCATGAGTAAATATATATATATATATATATATATATATATATCAAAAACAAAAATCTCATGTAGATAAAATCCCAAAACGGATCCTATTAACAATCATCTCATTAATATTAAAAAATTATCTTGGTAGAGGGCGCTATGTAAATAGTATTATCTATTTACAGAGACAAATTTGGATATTTTCAAGTAAAAATTTGAAAATTAAATATGTCGTATACCAATTTCAGCGAGAAAAATTCTCACTTCTTCAGCGGCAAAATTTATTTATTATGAAAAAAACAGTACAAAATTCAATTACCGGAAGTATACTCAAAAAGAAATTCATACCCGGGAGTTTATATGCAAGAAGAAAAAATATGGTAATATCCGGAATAATAATAGGAGGGGGTGTTAAAAGAGATAGAGTAGATTTTGTTAGAAGTTTGGCGTCTAGACAGTGATACGGAGGGTAAGGAATGAGAGGAAGAATTCATTGAAATAAGTTGTATTATGTTAATCTAGCAAGGTGTGCATTTATTTTTCCACTTTATTTTTTCTATTTTCCTTAAAGTTGTTGTATATCTAAATCAAATTGTTCAACCTTCATATTTTTATTCTTGTAGCTTCAATCCTTTCCATCATTGTCAGAAAAAAACACCTTGTCAATAACGTAGTTAAACGTTATTGTATATATTCTAAAATTCTGGTGAATTTTATATTTCACATTTATATATTCGTTATACATTATACATCTTTTGAATTTCCATAGAATATTTAGTATGGGTATAAAAGATTTACAATAAGCATTAAAAATTTATTTGCCTATTTCTTGTGTTGTCTGTTCACTGTGAAGTATTTCTTCATATGCCTCACGCAACGTACATATATTTGAATTTGAAATGTAGCGTTTTGAAACAAATGCAAGATTCCAAGCAATAGAATTCTTGCCTACGATATTGCCACTACTTGTTTCTTAATAATGACCGAGACGCACACAGGAGAAACGGAGATATGGACATTGGCAGGGGAAGATCACAAATAATACGCAATAACTACAAAAAGTGATATACTCTTACAGTTATTTCCACTATAGTCTGATTCAGGATTATTACAGAATATCATGAAATGTTCTGGCTGTAATCGTATATACTATTTTCAATTAGCTGCAAATGTTCCAATTTTTTTTTTAATCATATCACCCCGAGCAAGGCGGTAACGCCACTGATGTGCAGGGGGCTACGTAAGAGTGAAAAGATTTGGAAAAGAGAAAGCCGGAAACCACATCCTAAACAGGGAACAAGGGATGAGCCTCTACACCTGTACAATAGACGTGGGTGGAGTGTGAACCGGGCGATAGGTTAGTCTAATATCAGTCATTAATTTAATTTAATTTTAATTTAATTTTATTTTTTAATCGTTTTATCCCAAACAAGGCGCTTCCGCCACTGATGCGCAGGGAGATACATATGAGTAAAAGTTTAGACAGGAGGAGAGTGAAGAGAAAGACGAACCAGTTACAGGGGGTGTCAAAGAAAGGGCAATAAAAAGATGGAAACACAGGTGTGAAGATAGTTGCGAAGGTAGAGAGAGAGAGAGAGAGAGAGAGAGGAAAAGAACAAGATATACAGGATGATGTAGAAAAGACTGGAGTAAAGTAGATTAGAGATGGGTATTGACATTGTATTTAAATTCCTAGAGGTTTTAGCGGCCAGGAAAACAAGTATATGAAAGGGAGTTCCACGGGCTGGAAATGCGGAAAAAGAAGCTGGTGGAGTAGTATTGTCGGCTGCATTTGGTTGATCTAACTGTAAATCGGTGGGAACTTGTTGCCAGTCTAGTTGCAGGAATGAATTCTTGTGGCGGGGCACCAATGCCTTAAGTTCGTCGGAGAAGAAGCAATGAAAATATTAATTTTAGCATTGTTCATCATATACAAGGCCGAAAGGCCATTCAAAGTAGAATGTTAGTGAGAGCTGTTTTCGTGAAAATAATAAGAATAAGGGAGGTAATTTATGCAGATATTTTTTTTAATCATTTCACCCCGAGCAAGGCAGAAAAGCCACTGATGAGCGGGGTCTACATAACTGTAAAAAGATTAATTAGAAAAGAGTGAGGAGTAAAAACTAGTTAGAAGGGAGTAATAGAAAGCTGAGAAAGCAGGTGCGATGACAGTTACATAGGTGGAGAGAATGAGAAGGATATACGGGGGTGGGGAGAGAGCTAGAGTCCAGTGGTTAATAGATGAGTATTGGCATTGCATTTAAATTTCTGGAGGTTGTAGCCGTCAGGAAAGCAAGAATACAGGAGCGAGTTCCACAGGCGTGAAGTGCGAGAGAAGAAGCTGCAGGAGTAGAATTGTCGTCTGCATTTGGTTAACCTGACTGTGAATGGATGGGATCCAGTTGTCAGTCTGGTTGTACGAGTAAACACCTGTTGAGGAGGCACCAGTGACTTAAGTTCGTCCGAGCAGAAGCCATGAAAGTATTTATAGAACAAAGGGAAGCCACATTTCGATGGTGGGGAAATGGCTGCAGTCGAGTCGCATTGCAGACTCTCCTTTGGAGCCTGTCGAGAACACTGAGGAGAACGGCAGGGGCACCTGACCATAAATGGCAGCGGTACTCCATGCACGGACGGATGGTTGACTTGTATATATGCAGGATGGATTCAGGCGGCAAAAACATCCTGGATCTACATGTGGGAAAGATAACCTCTTCAAGTATAGGGTGAGATGTTAACATTGTAGTGATAGAAAAATAGTTAGAAAATCTATGTTGAACCGAATAAATACTAGCTGTACATGCAGGCTTACTTATACAATCAGATATATTAATGTATATGCATACACATGAATGCAATATATTCGTCTTTCATTAAATCTGAAAAAATTACATATTTTTACATCAGTTAGTTACATGCTATACATGATACACGTTTGGGCGATCATGTCTATTTTGATCCATGACTGCCTAGGCAAAAGGTTTTCCCGCAGTAGCTTGTAATTTTCAACCCAAGCTACAGAACCCAATTTTTCTTGCTATTTAACCCATAGCTGAAGAGAAGAGACGGATTAATAACTTTCCCAAGGGTATATGCTCGAAAGTGAGCGCAACAAATTCAACTGGAATTCGAACTCGGCTATATTATTTTTAATTCCGAGTCGAAATTCATTGCATTGTAACGTACATCGTTTTTATTATATATTACTTTAAAAAAAAGAAACTTAAAACAATATATCGTATTGTATATGTATGTATTATGTTAAAGGTTTCTTATATATGCACAACTATTTCAATAAGTTTTCAGTTTTTAAATGTCATGATTTTCTTTCGTCTCATAGCTATAAAACTAAGAGTTTCTATCGGTGAACCTTTTTTTTTATCGTATTTATATGTTGATAAAAAAAATGAATAAACACATTTACTGAAAGAAATTTTTTTTACATTAACCAGTCTCTTTTCTTTCTTTCTTTCTTTCTTTCTCATTCTGCATCATATCAGCTTTCTCTTAGACTGGCAAATCCATTAATGTTTTCTTTTAGAAAAATTAAAATGCTTTTGTAACTATAGATTATGAATACAACAATAACCAATCCGTTTATATTCCATAAATCAAAATTATTTTCTCCAATGACATGGATATATCAGCGACTAAACCAAATGAACAAAGGAACTTTTATATTCGGTTTCGCAGCAAGAACAATAATCAGGTTTCATTTTCGAAGCATGTTATATTTTGGACAAATCAATCGCATTTTGGCGTTGTCTTCGTAAAACGGAATAATCACAACTCGATTATATCTTTAGCCAATGTTAAAAACATACTTTTATATCTATTCTTTTCAGACTTCTACTGCCACCACCACACACACAGACACACAGACACATATATAAAGAGATGTAGAGAATGTGGACGGAAATCAACTATGTCTACATTATCCACAAATATTCTTTAACAAAAAATATAACAATTTCAAAAATATATGGATGTATATGTCAGTGTGCCCATCTGTCTCTTTCTCTCTCTCTCTCTCTCTCTCTCTCTCTCTCTCTCTCTATATATATATATATATATATATATATATATATATATATATATATATATGGCACCTCGACGTCATGTAATGGTTAGCAAGCTTGTCTCACTAGAATCTGTTAAAACTGAGTAGTGAGTTGGATCCTCAAGAATACCCTTACTTTCGCCCTTGTGGCACATCTAAGCAGCACTTAGAAAATCATATATATATATATATATATATATCTTTAAATTCAGATCATATTTAGAGTGGGGAATAGCTATTTCAACATGTCTGTTTAAGACATGCATTGTCAACCCATTTTAATCAAAGAATGGGAAAAAATTCTTATGCCGGAGTATAAAAGAATGGGGCTGGGGATGCTAAATAAATAAATACTTGCTCTGTAATTAAATTAAAATTACACTGAGCTCTCTGTTGGATAAGTTTTAATATCTAAGCGATATTACTTGGATCCTGCCGGATTATTTACCAATTTTTTCCTGAACTTTTACCGCCGTGTATATATATATATATATATATATATATATATATATATATATATGGATATACATTATTAGTCACGTGTATCTAAGCTCCCATGGTCATTGTTATTAAAGGAAAATAACATGATATATATAGATCGATACATATATATACAGGTTGATTGAAAAATAATTCCCTATTTTATCTATGAGTTGCCAGCCAGGAGTCCTGGCTTAACAATCTGCGACTTTTTTCTTTGAGGTTCGTTAAAATAGCAAGGGTACTATCCAAATCTAAGGACTATGGAAGGAACTGAAAGGCAATAACAAAAGATTATGTCTTCCATACCATGACGGTTCAGTTAACGCGATTCCTGAGCGGCTGCAGAAGCTAGCAGCCAAATCTTAATGCCTATATCCAATATGTAATAAAATCTTATACTAAACGCTTTTCTCTCATAAACATATCTTGTTATGTTATAAATTAAAATATAACTATTTAAAATAGGTAGTTACTTTATATATATATATATATATATATATATATATGCAATATTCTTTCCAACATCTTTCATTGAATACGGCTGATAAGGAAGATTTTATATTTTTTGAGTGCTTGGAATGAATACTTCTAAAAACAAAACACAAGACAAATTATTACGTTTTAGTAAAATAAATGAAGATAAAATAACAACATGACAAACTTGAAAATGGGCAAACCGATGTGCGTGAAAGCGTTTGTGACGATAATTATGGAAAGATTTTACATTCCTTATCTCCAGAAAAACAAAAAGATATGAGGATCCTAAAAAAATATGACTAATATATGTATGCACTCTCCGATATATTTTTCTAAAACAATTTCTCGAATATTCAGGTGGGTATATATATATATATATATATACACTGATTAATGATAATAAAAAAGACCAACTACTCAAATATGAGTATCTGTTAAAAGTAACGTTTAAACAAATAAAGGAAAACTATCTTGGATTTAAACCATTTCTAAAAATACTCTCTCTCTCTATTTCTCTCACACATATATATATGAATAACTTCTCGCTGTTTTCAAACAGATGGCGTTCCCAGAACTGTGTGTGTGTAGTTTCATATGGTAACGCATCTATAAGGAATTACTATGAATAAACTTGTCTACGGCTATATCGTGTTGAATACACCGGTACCCGTCCGATCACCGAAGTTAAGCAACATCGAGCTTGGTCAGTACTTATAATGGGTGACCATTTGGGAATAGTAGACTAGGTGCTGTAAACGTAAGGACAAAAAATGGTCAACCAGTCCTCCAAGTTTTGGGGGTTGGGTGCAGGGCTAACAACCTTGTCCCGCAAAAATCAGTTTGTTACAGAAACAGCAACAAAAAGTTGCAGCCCTATGCACCATTGGGTGTGATGGATAAATGATGATGATAAGTAAACTTGATAATTCAGTGTATGCCATTTCGCTGAAGTGTAAACAACTTTGTTTTTCATAGCGTTGAATTTTGTGCCAAAAATGTGTATTTGCGGGTAATTTTACTAAACTACTTTATTTAAAAGAAACCTGCAGCTGACGTAAACAGAAATATTGTTGAGTCTTTCGGTGACCATTCTCTGTGGGAAACAACATGCAGAGATTTGTTTAGACGCTGTAAAAATATTTATTTTGATATTGAAGATAAAGAATGCTCTATCGCACCGAAAAAGATTAAAGAAAAGGAATTGGAGGCATTACTTCATGAGGAATCCTGTCCCGCGTAAGAATCATTAAGTGCTGATCACGTAACAAGTTCTAAACGTTAGAAAGAAAATGGAATGATTCAAAAACCAAGTGCATTGGGTGAAACCAAAGGAAGCCAAATGGCATCTTTTCACGTGTGAACAGCTACTTCAACGGCAGAAAAGGAAAGGTCTTTTGCATCGTATTGCGACAGGCGATAAAAAAAGTGAATACACAACGATAAACCTAAGCGTAGAAGATCGTGGGTTAAACCAGGCCCTGCGTCAACATCAGCGGCAAAGCCCAAAGTCCATGGTTCGAAGCTTCTCCTCTGCATTTAGTGGGATAAACTGGGCGTTTTTTATTATGAGCTGCTCAAACAGACTGAAACCATAACGAAAGATTGCTATCGACTACAACTGATGCGTTTTGAGCCGAGCATTGAAGAAAAACGGCCGCTGCGCAAACAGATTTACGACAAAGTGATTTTGTGATATGACAGCTCTTGGCCACGTGTTGCACAATGGGTGAAACCTATTTGGAAACGCTTAAATGTGAAGTCCTAATTCACCAGCCATTACCCCATCTGATTATCAATTGTTCCGATTGATGGCACATGGCCTGGCTGAGCAGCACTTTCATTCGTATAAAGACGCCAAAAAATTATTCGTTGCGTGGTTAGCCTCAAAACAGGTGTCGCTTTTCCGATGTCGAATTCAAATGCTGCTAGCAAGATGATAAAAAAGCAGTGGCTTGCGATGGACAATACTTTTAGTGATATGTTCTTTACTAAAGTGTTTAAATAAGACATTACTCTTCATGAAAAATCAGCGAAAACTTATTCAATGGGAACACACACGCATATCTTTACACACACACATATCTTTACACACACACACACACATATATATATATATATATATATATATATATATGTACATACATATAAATATGTACAAACTGCACATATATATACACATACTGATATATACATACACATACATGTATACATACATTTAAATATATACATTCAGATATATATTATAACCAAATACACATATATGTATATATATAATTCTTCGACATTTGTTCTTAAAACATTACAGTCTTATGAGCGACTTTTAGGAAAGCGATTTTGAAAATGCGACACCAATAAAAAATATCGATTCGAGAAAACTGAGGATTCTGTTTGGTTCAATAGAGTCAGAAAGACTTTGCAAATCGAAGTCTACTGTCTGTTCTATTGAGAAGATGTAAAAAAAAAAAAAGAAAAAGAACCACGGATATCATTTTTCAATAACGGATGAGCAGAAGTGTAAGTATTGATGGAAAAAAAAAACGTTTTTACTCAGTCAGCTGAAGGGCATTGCCTCTCTGAGACAAGGTTGACAGCCAAACCGATTTTATTCACATATTTTTTTTCTTTTTTTGTAATTACAGCACTTGTCTTACCCTGAACTCGTGCGTGTTAAACTCTTTACTCTAACCGCTGTGTCTGTGTCAAATGTATAGCTTTTATTTAACCGAGTGAATCTTTAACAAGAAACTAATCATAACTGTGCATTATTTTTTTTTATTTAAGTGTAATGTAAAGCCGCAAACTTTGCCCACCGAATAAGAATCAAGTCTACAAGTTAATTAATATCGAGTGTGTGGACATAAGAATCAATGCAGACAATCTTCATACTACGTATCACTTTTTTCTCTATATATATATGTCACTGAGGGATAAAGTGTAGTTGAGAAAGGAAGATAAATGTTCTTTTTTTGGGTTATATTTATGATCTTGACATCTATTTTTCTCAATCTATTTCTTACATATTTATATTTTATTCGTTTGTCTATTTAATTTGTTTATTTTTAGATATATATCTTATCTACACTATTTATATTCGAATACCTGTACTAGTCTTTATTTTTGTTATCACAACGTTTCAGTCCTTGTGCCTACCATGACATGTTTATCAATCTGTGTAACCAACAGGAAATTCTGAAATGAACTTTATTTGATCTACGGAGATAGATTATTCTCGTTCTGCAGCTCATGTCTAAGTATACTTCGTCTAGTTTTATTGCATTTTATTTATATTAGTAACGGTTTTGGTGCTGTAAATTTAGATGTGCGGTTGCATAATGCATAACAGCTGGTTGTGAGAAATTGGAGAGCTGAGGTCGAATTCATGTGGAATTCCTTAGATTCGCTTTCGTGCAAATATCCTTGAGAAAGGTTTAAATACATCTCTCCCACTGAATCTGGATCAGGGATTTTTTTTCCACTCTCGTTTGAGAAACCCCTCCCTGGATGACTTACACAGTTTTATGTCCGTCATTTCAGAGGATGTACCGAAGTTACCACACTTGGCAGTGCGGGTTCGCATAGACTATGTAACCTAAAACTGAAGGAAGAAGAAACGGATTAACACGTTTCCCAATGGTATTTGCGCGAAAATGAATGCAACGAATTCAACTGGAACTTGAACTCGGTTCTTCGATTTCTCTTTCCGAGCCGATATGCACTGCACCACAACGCACATTTTCCTCACCTAACTTCTTCTGTGTCATGGACGTAGGTGATCATGGCCTTCCACGTCTCCCAATCCCTGGTAGCACTTAGAATGTTTTCTTATGTTACCCAACCCAAACCCCGTACTGCTATCCACCTACTTATGCCCTTCAAATAATTTATCCGCTTCTTTCCCCTGTCTCTTCTTCCTTCTATCTGACCTGTGATTATCAGTTTCTCCAAGCCTGCCTTCCTCATTACACGTTTCAAGAGCTTCAGCTGTATCTTCGTGATGTTCAATAATAATTTTCTTTTCGTTTCCATCTAAAGTCTCATCATTACTCACATGCTCGATCCTTGATATCCGCAGCATCTTTTCAGTTTTGTATAAAAAGCAGGTCAGATTAAGCCATATTGCTTTTGTTGGCAACCACTCTAAGATAAGGAAGAGTGAATTCAAAGCATCCAGGAGAAGGTTAGTAAAAAGCGGTTGATATATATATATATATAGTTAGTTTTTTTGTCATAATTAAATTAAATCAATACACAGTTGTATTCAAAAGTGTTCAATACATTTACATTTTAGAAATTTTGATTTTTTTTCTATTTGGAAATGAGGTATTTCCGTAACCTAGGTTTCAACCTTATGGTATTTTTAGGCGATTTACAATAAGTGATTTTACCGTTTTTCAAACGCTCACACAGGGATTTATTTACCATCGTGCGACTGGAATTTTCAAGCAAGCGAAAAATTTTTAAAAAAATTAAAAACGAGTTATTTAAGGATTTTACAAAACACTTTTATTCATGTTTGTATGATCCTAGTATGTATTTATGGGTATGATTACATCTGGACATAATTTCTGACTTTTCATTTTGAAATATACTGTTAACTAAATTTTGTCATGATCAAATTAGACCAGTTTACAGTGGTATGAAAAAGTGCTCAATACGTATATATTTTATAAAGTAGAGCTTTTGAATTATTTCAATGGGAAGACAGTTGTTTACACAACTCTGTTTTCAACCTTTTGATATCTTCAGGTATTTTATAACAACTGATTCTCTAACGATTTTATTATTTTCAAACGTACAACAGGGACTTTTACGAACGCCTGACTGAAAGTTTACAATAACTGAACATTCAAAATTAGGGAGGATATATATATAAGGATCTTAAACACTTTCAAACAGATTTGTATGATCCAAAAATGTATTTCTTGGAGTGTTTACATCTAGATATTACTTTGGATCTTCTATTTAGTAATTTGTTTGTTCTGGAAATATTAACGATTATATATAGTCATCCGCAGACATATCTGTTTCGCTGTATCACAGCTCATCATTACGGTTAGACATCCGTTTGTTTTTACCCAGGATTGAAACCCAACTGAATCGGCGTCAGTCGGCGATTCTACCACTGAGTTATGGGCGCTTAACAGAAAGAGATAGACTTTTAGCGTATGATGTATCACAGGCCAGCAGTTAGAGTGTCTAATTCATTACTTAATGAGATATATATCGTTTATCGAGGCAGCAGATACTTTTCTAAACATAGACTGTTAAATATAAGAGACAATGAATGTCTATTATGTTTAATCATGAGCCGTTCTAAACATCGGATTTTGGCTTGAATTTCAGTTGAAAATAAAGACAAAAAATTCTCCAATATAAAACCAACTTAAAAAATATCCAAATTTTGGAAAATTTTTGTCTTTACTTTCACCTGAAATTAAACCGAAACACGATGTTTAGGACGGCTCATGATTGAACATAATAGACATTCATTGTCTCTTATATTTAACAGTGTATGTTTAGGAAATATATATATATATATATATATATATGTGTGTGTGGTGGGGAAGCGACTATTCTTTTTCGTTAAACATATTTCCTTAAATATGACAGACAAGAAATTTTAATTCATTTTTATTGAGTTTTTCCACCGTTTATATGTTACATAGAGTAAGGAGGCGTAAAATTTTCTTTACGCTTTTGGCCCATTTTTTAGCCATTTTCAATAGATATTTCTAAGGAATTATTGAATTTTTGTTTTACATTTTATCACTACAAACATTATTGTTTAGTGCATGCTTGAAACGCCCCATTTTTATCTTAAACAATGTCTCTTACATCTATCGACCAGTTAGTTCGAGAAATATTAATAATAAAAATGCGTTCTTCAGATCAGTCGCTGGTTTCTCGTACAAAAACGAAACAATTTCGGTCCCAGCAGATTATGAATTCTTTGTGCTAATGTAAACATAAACATATTTGTTATGAGATAGAATCAAAATCAAGAAATTCGAATATATCATTACTAGTTCATTTGTTAGCGTCATCATATTGTTTTATTATAAGCAATAATATAAAGAGAACCGGAATTAAACCCTTAAAATTAATGCTGACTTCAATCCTTTGCCTTAGATTTTGTTCAAATTGACATTTCAATGAAAAAAGTAAAGGCAGCAGATTCTATTTTGTGCTGAATTTCAGTGTCGGCACGTTTAAATAATTTTTTTTAAAAATTTTCATCGCGGTGAGTGAAAATATTTTTTCCTATGCACAGTTTTGTTCCGTGATTTATGTTGACCTTAGTCGGGATTAAATTTTTCTAGAAACAAAGAAAAGAGTACTGGATTGCTCTGTGATTTCGGTTCTTTAATATGGCAGTGAATGTTGGACAATATCATCAAAGATGAAGGAAAAACTTGAAGCAACTGAAAGGCTGTTCTACCAAAGGATGCTGCGGATATCATGGACCGAGCATGTGAGTAATGACGAGGTTTTGGAAACGAAAAGGAAATTAATATTGAGCATCAGGAAGAGACAACTTAAGTTCCTGGGACACACAGTAAGGAAGGAGGGCTTGGAGAACCTGATACTAACAGGCTAGATAGAAGGAAAAAGAGACAGGGGAAAGCAGCGGATAACATATTTGAAGGGCCTGAGCAGTTGTATGACAGAGCGGGGGTTGCTAGATGTTACAGGAGAAAGCGTGCTAAGAGCCACCAGGGATAGGGGGACGTGGAAGGCCATGACCCCCTACGTCCTGAAAGAACAAGACATATAAAAGAAGTCGGGGTTATCAAATCAGTGTTAACGATCCTTTCCTTAGGTGCATAATATGTGCTTCATCAGGTCTACATGCAGTTTTTAATTCAGAGTATTTTCTTCTCAGAGACCGGTTACCACTCAGGGTTATAGAACTTAATCTGTCTTCATTTTTTCCATAACTCGCGGGAGAAGTGCTGGGGTCATATCTTTCCAATTATATTAGCACAGTGAATGCAATGAACGGGAATGTGATTCGCAAACCATTACTTTACCATGACTTCTAATTAAATGTTTATTAAACTTATGCAACAAAAATTATCTGTGGACGTTTATTTGAACCAGCACGTTTCTTTTATTGATTGGGTGCTTCCCAAATAGCTTTACTCTTCCAGACAGCACTTGTACTTACGGAGTATAAGAGTGGCAGTACACAGCACAGAAATCGAACGAAATATTATTTTGTCTTAAAATGTAAATTTAATGGTACCTTTTTCACACTCTGTAGCATACAAACATTCAGATTTAATTGTTTTTCTACTCATTCTTGTGGGTTAATTAGTTAGTTGCCTTAGATGAAAAATGTGCCCATATTTGGTACGTACAGGTACACACGTACATGACAACGAATAACTATCTGAAGCTTTTTATAGATTCCAATGATATAGATTTTTGCGGAGTTTATGTTTATCCCCACCCCCTACCGTTGGTATCTACTGTCTGTATTTTGCCCATAACCGGTGAAAGAAGCTGGTCGAAATGAAGTAACATTTGGCTTTACAAATCAATACCAACGTTCATCACTATTTTTTCCCCATTTCGTTGATTAAAAAAGTAGACGCCAAACGTTTTCTGAGAAGAAAAACACAACGAATAACCTGAGACAGGACCCGTGTATATGATGGGATATGAGTCAGAGATTAAATCTGTGTTGTTGCTTGTTCATCTATCGAAAGATGTTGTGTATGATTGCCTTTTATCACGATAATTACAATGTTTGGAGGTAGAAGAATAGGAAAACCATGGGAGGAAATAATAACAATTTATCGGCGTCTACGAAAAGGGGAACTTCTTTTCTCTAACACTTGTCGCGCGATCAATTCAACTAAACAGCCTGGAACAAGGAGTTGCTTTGATAGCGAGCCAAATCAAAATACAATTTCGAAAATGACGCATCTATTTTCGACAAAATTCCGAGATTGAAAACAAAACGTGGTAGTGGTGTCCTCGCGGATTGATTATCCTTTAGGATATAGGAAATCTTATGAGTTCAATCGAAGGAAAAAAATGACTTGGTGTTAAAAGCGGTGGAACCACGGTGGAGTAATTGATAACGCCTCGGATTAGGGAATCGGAAATCCGAGTTCGTATTTTAGTTCAGTTCATTGAATTCACTTACTTGTTTTTCAGAATGGTATAAATCCACCATTACTCCTCCTGCTATAGATAAATAACAAAAAATTTTGAACTTTATAGCTTTGGTTGACAACCAGTGTAAGAGAACCCTGAATACAAATAAATTCCTGGCCTGTAGGTTTTGCTTCTTTAGGTAAAGGCTAGAAGAAAGTAACTTCAAATATAAATTGTTGTCTCGAAAAAAGGAATTCTTTCTCTACTTCGAAGACTGATAAAATAAGATAGACACCTCATTGTTCGAACAAACTCAACACTAGAACAGGGCACGGAACTGTGGACCTATCTGATTTCAGGCCACTCGCCCATGGGTGTACTTCAGGCGAGACTTTGAACTACAGTAATTTCAGTTAATACTTAGAATAGTTCTTAGCTCTTCATTCTTGTTAGATGTTTTTTATTGTTTTTAGAAACTGAAACTTCAGTTATATGTTTAATCCATCGTGTGCAGGCCAACATTAGATTCTGATACGATTTGAAAAGGGCAGAATTTCAAAACCCGATTAAGTCGTGAGCTTATATGGTTCAGCTGTAATTACACCGCCAGTACAAAAAGATATAAACTCTAAAACTGTGGCCAAATCGGCCTAAAATGACACATGACCACTGATAAGAAGCGCATTGTTTGTCAACCTTGATTATATTACGTTAAAGATTTCAAACAGTAATACCCGACTACTTTCTGCGGAAATGTAAATAGATTAACTGAGGTAATTCCCGAAAATATTTCATTAATCCCCTTCAGATTGAATGACACCTGATTAATCAACTGGGTGTTGATAGAAGCCATATAAATCTCGGATTATTATGTTATTTATTTATTTTTCGTGAAAGTAGAATTGTACATTGTAGAGTTGTTTCTCCTTTAAAGTTAAAATTATTCAAATTCTGAAATGATCACCTGTTGACTTTTTTTTAATATAGCAAAAAGTCAAAAGGACGGAACCGTGTTTATATCTTCAATCTTATAAGTATGAAGTAGCTCTACCTGTCTGGCTTGAAAGACAGCATAAAAATCCTTGTTTTTACGTGAAATCGAAAAAGGATCGCTGGCGCTGATACTATGAAGCAGGCAACATCCTCACTTTAATCTACTAGTATTCAATCTACTGTAGTTTGGTAACTATTCGTGAGTCGATTTGGTCACATCTTAGTCTGGGAGATGTACTTTGAGACCACTGGTAGTTGTATAAACTTCAAATAAATTTGAATATTCTCACGCGTAATGGTATGCTTAGTCTTTTCCTGTTAAGTAAATTTTCAGCATTAATTTACCGAATAGTTAGAGTTATTGTTGTTTGAAATTTGGAACATTTTACTTTCAAAGAATATTTCAGAAATTAGGTTTCTCAAGTCCAGAATAGTGATGTTCTATTCCTAACTTTTTTTTTATTATAGTGTGTAAAACCAATATCTTGATATTGTCATTAGTCGCTCGTCTTGTTACATATGTTATTCATTTTAGCAGTTGCTGTTGTTGGAATTCTTTCAGCAATGTAGTTTTTGCTATTTGAAAAAAATATTTCTGATTCTGTAGCGCCATTCTATAAGACCTGTTAAATAATAATAATTTTTTACATCATATGCAGGATTATATTAGATTTTGATATGATTCGGAAAGGGTAAAATTTCAAAACCAGAATAAACCGTGTGCTCGTTTACTACAAGATTCATTTGAATTAACACATTTTAATCGCTTATCTGAAAAGACGGTTATATATTTATGGATAGGCACGTGGCCTAGTAGTTAAAACTTTTGCTTTCTGACCCAGTCGATTTGTAAGGAAGGTGACTTCTTGATGTTATCGGCATGAAAGAGGCGATCCCAGTGTACGGCACATTTGGAAAGTACGTGAAAATCATACTATGGTTTGATTAAAGCCTTTTGAATGAAACTGGGTAGACGGCTATCTTTGAAGAGCCGTCGATGATTGTGTTTGCTCGAAGTCACAAGTATCGCGACCGAAGGTTTCAGCATACTGGACTTGTTCAGACTGTTGTTCACGATAGATAAAACGTTGTCTCCCAGAAACTGTGACTAAAGTCTGCTCAGCTTAGTTGCAGTATTACCCTCAGGTGGGCTCTGTAACTGTTGATCAAACACAAGTATGCCTGAGCAGACGTCTGCAAATGGAATTAGCTAAGCGCCTTGGTAGACGGGTATCCTCGAATGCGAGTGGCCAGTATATATATATATATATATATATATATATATATTTTAATTCAGATATTTCAATCCAAGGAAAAAAGCAGGAAGGTAAATTCCAAAAACCCGATCCTAATTAATATTAAAAATTTTATTTTAATATTAAAAAATGATACAGGAAGAGAGCTCCATGTAATAAAATATTACAGAGCAAATATATATTAAAAAAGGATTAATTCAAAGATGTTGAATGGCCATTTCGATATGAAGATCCCCACGGGGGATAACACATCACCTCAACAACAGAAAAATCCTTTCAGAAACTGGAGAAAAATTAGTCTAATTTTCCTTTTTAAATAGATTGCAAAGAAATTAAAAAAAAAAATAAAAAGGAAAAATAAAGGAAAAGAAAAAGAAAAAGATAAAATCAAATCAAACAAATAAAAAAAGAAAAAATTCACATCTTTGAATTAATCAACATCTTTGAATTAATCCTTTTTTAATATATATATATATATATAACATAGTGATGATCCACGTATACTGTCTTAATATGTATAGGAAAGAATATTAATAAAAAAACGTTTTGAATTTAAAAATGTACTTTTAAACAAATACTGTCCAAAAAAAGTACATTTTTAAATTCCAAACTTTTTTTATTAATATTCTTTCCTATATATATTTGAACATTTCTGATAAAGATTGACATGAGTAACGTCCATATCAGACTTTAGATATGCCCAGGTTATTTAAGGCAATTACTTTATTTTTAGGCTAATATTGTGTCTTAGTTTTAGCATCTTGCAGTGTTTTAGAATACTACCACTGGTGCAGGCTATTCTGCTTACAGTTTTCTTATTTTCTATATTAAATGTCCTATGAATAACACAAACACACACACACACATGTGTGTTCGTTATCTGTAGACTCCGAAACGGCTGAACCAATTTTCTTGAAAATTTACACAGTTGTACTATAAGCGTCTGCAAGTGTTCGTAGCTTGATTTTATGTCCAGGTACCCCCGATAAATATCGAAAATCGATAATCGAAGAATCGGTTTATAGAAGGAGTGGTCCGATTTTAATCAAATTTGATACACTAGTAGACAAAGACATAAGAAACGATATTTAGAAGATTCAAGATTGCAGTTCTTACAATAGTGCAGAACATTGATTATATATATATATATATATATATATATATATATATATATATATATATACAAGGCAAGATGTTTGTGTGTGTGTCTTTGTTATCTATCTTTATGTCTGTATTTTTTTCAGCCCTTCTATTATAGTTTTTGCTTCGGGTTTGGCTTTAAGTAGGTATAATTGTTGTTCTTAGTCTCAGCCATGATACCATTTACTCAGAGGACTTATTTAGCCTTCAGTTTACGACGAAAAAAATTTATTTGATATCGATACCAGGAAATCAAAATTTGACTTACATCCATTCATTTTTCTTTCAGTCTAAGGTTTCGCTTTAACTGGAAACAACTATTTCTTTTTAGTCTTTCGTGCCAGGACCATGGATTAGTTTTAAAGCTTTAATTACACCCGAGCAACGCCGGTCTATACTGCTAATATATATATATATATATATATATATATATATATATATATATATATATATATATCTTAGTAGGAGTAAGAAATGATGGAATGACATTCCAAAGTTCGCAGCATTCAGTAGTTGATAATTATTACATCAATATTTGCAGTAATGTTCTTAGTATTTAAAAAGAAAGCATTTTTGTGAGGTGCTGAATATAGTAATGAAACTGCTCTTGTGTAGCGAAACAGAAATGTTCTTTTGTAGCGAAATAGAAATGTATTTTATTATAAATAATAAGAATTTTATTATATATATATATATATATATATATATATATATATAGAATTCTATACAAATTCCTATGGAAAACATCTCGCTATTTTAGAAGCTTTACGTATCAAGCATTTCCATCCTACTATCAACTTTAAATTATTTAATAGACGAAATAGGGTATAGACAGTTTATTTACTTATTTACTTATTTATTTATAGAAAGATATTCACGTGAATTCCAGTCGTGCGCGGCAAATAAGAGCTTCGAATGAACTCGGCCTTTCGCAAAAACAAACTAAATTACTACGTAACAGTCAAAACAGGAGGTAAAATAACAACACCAGAGACATACATACACTTAAAAATGGCTACAAAAGTGTCCTAAAACGCAGAGGACAATAAAGTCATGGACAATTTATATATTCCTTATCACTAACAAAATGTAAAAATGCTAGGATGATGGAAAATTAAAAATATATATATATATGCTGTATATAATGAAAGATATTTAAAAAATGTTGTTGTTTAAATATATATATATATATATATATATATATATATATATATATATATATATATATACACTACCGGCCATCATTATTACCCCAACTCAGTGTTTTGAAAAAATTATGTATTTCGTACTATTTTTTAGTATTTATTGCCAAGTGAATAATTGTAAATGAAAATAGAATGGTTTTTGGTTACTATTGCATAATAACAAGTGCATCAAATGAATTTGTAAATATTTAATAATTACTTATATTGCAGCTTCATCAATGAAAGAATGACGAAAATTTAGGGTGATTTGGATGAGTTCATCTTTGCTTTCTTTTCTAGTAAAATTTTGCAAAGTCATAATAACAAAAGAACCATTCTATTTTCATAAATACTAAAAATAGTATGAAATACATAATTTCTCTTAAAAAAACTGGGGTGGTCTAATAATTATGGCCGGTAATCTATATACTGTTATAGTGTGTGTGTGTGTGTGTGTGTGTGTGTGAGATCAAGTTATATTTTTCAGATATCATGAAATATATGTTGAATTTTCTTTGTTGTTCTAAAAACCTTTCTTCTTGGAAAAAAAACAACCAGATTTAAACATTATTTCGTTGTATTTTCAAAGTTGACGATGAATTACCAACACCAACACATTCATGAATTAAAACATTAAGCAGAAATTAAGTTTTCTCTGTCAGTATTGCAAAACCTAAAAAACAAAATGCTGTTACGGAAGCGTATACAAAGTTCACATGCCTAGTGTTGAATATTCTAACATGTAATCGATTTTCCGGATCGTTTTATAAGTAAAAAGATTTATAAAAATCTATTCTTTCCAATTGATACATCATTTGGTATTGAATAAAGCCTACAGTTAATATTCGTGTAATTTCCCTTTAAATCTATCTGTTATCTTTGGCAAAATTTAGATTTCGGAATCAGTGATTTCTGACAGAAACACTGAAACGATTTTGGCATAGTTTTGGTGGGCATCAAAATCTAAACTTATTTATAAATGGAACTTTGTCTGTGTGTGTCCATTACCTATAGACTCCGAAACGGCTGAACCGATTTTCTTGAAAATTTACACAATTGCACTATAGGTGTCTGCGTGTGTTCGTAGCTAAGTTTTGTGTCCAGGTACCCCCGATAAATATCGAAAATCGATAATCGCAAAAATCGGGTTATAGAAGGAGTGGGTCCTATTTTAATTAAATTTGATACACGTAGACAAAGACATAAGAAACGATATTCAGAAGTTTCAAAGTTGCAGTTCTTACAATAGTGCATAAAATCGATAATATATATGTAAAAGGTAAGATGTTTGTGTGTTAGTGTACGGTTTCACTTTAACTGGAAACAACTATTGCATTTTAGCCAAATTCCAAAGAGTCTGAGCTCCAGGGCCATGGATTAGTTTTAAAGCTTTCATTACACCCGAGCAACGCCGAGATATACTTGCTAGTGAACTTATGCAAGATACAAACTAAGGCGCTGATAATAAATCCACTATATCCCCTGCAGTTGGTTAAGTCTTGTAGCTATAGAGAGATGGTTAATATTTTGTTAATTCGGCCTTGTGTGAAGCATAACCGAACTGCTTACAGATTTATACGTGGTTTTGAGAATTATGATTATCAAAATGTTGTTTGTCCGCAGTTTGGAATGTGTGCAATAATGTGGAATAGTAGAAGAATGAAAAGATACATTTTTCATGTTAAAATAGAAATTTATTAAAAGAATAGAAAAACATAAGTTCTAGAAGTTAATGTTCAATGAAAAAGTTAATGGTATCAAGATTTGTAAAAAATGTTTGTAGTAGTAATTTGTTGGAGAGAGTTTATGCTTACGTATGTATGAGCGTTTGTTTGGTAAGAATGATTTTGAATAAAGAAGAAGAAGTAAAATGAACCAGCACACGAGAAAGAAGGAGAAAGAAAATAACGTGCGTGGTTGAATTTTCTCCCGTTAGATTTTAATGTGTCATCTCGCTTTTTCCATCTCACTGACTGGCTCTGATCTGATCAAAGTCTTTATAATCATTCAGATTTTTTGCACTGGATAGCTAAGTTTTTTAGGTCTTGCAAATCGCTTCCATTGGTCAGAAAATCAATTTAACATCTACTCGCGACATCCTGTTTCGAATTTTTCTTTAAACACGAAATCGATACTTTTTCTATGCGGCAATACCAGGATTTCACACGTTATTTTGGATTTTTGTAAAAGTGAAGAAGAAAGTTGATTTTAATTCTTAATTTTTTATCCGCCACAGTCTATCCCCACAAATAGGGCCAATTTTCACAAATTCGGTTAAAAACCTAATTATTATGGATCTTTTTGAGACTAATATATACCAGACAAATATCAATCTTTTTGGTTAAAGGGTAAACCAAAGCACTGGCTATTTTTTCACTCTAATGGTAACTTTACCAAAGTTTATGTTTTGGAATCTTCGATAAACGAGTCTTGTGTTTGCAATTTTATTTTATTTGAGTTTAAATCGAAACTATGTCTACATTTTTTATTCTTGTGTAAACCTAACTTACATTTCCAGCGATAATTATTAAGCCACTGCAGTGTTTTAAAAAAATGAAGTATTTCAAACTATCTTTAGTATTTATTGCCAAGGGAATAATTGTAAATGAAAATAGAATGGTTCTTTCGTTAATACTGCACAATAACATGTGCATCAAATGAATTTATTAATATTTAATAACTAACTATAATTGCAGTTTCATCAATGATTCTGACGATTTCATCTTTGCTGCCTTGTCTTGTAAAATTTTGCAAAGTAATAATAACAAAAGAACCATTCTATTTTCTTTTGGCAATAAATAATAAAAATAGTATGAAATGCATAATTTCTTTTAAAAAACGTGGGTGACCTCATAATTATGGACGGCAATGTATATCAAACTTTTTTGACAATACTGTAAACTGGAGCTATGGTAACTTCTTGACTGACAGCAGTAACTTTAGTAAAATGAATTCTTTGCCCTCAAATCACTTATGAATTTACGAAATTATGAAACGTTTTTTTCTGTAGATTTTAATATATCTTGCTGTGACGAATGATGAATAAATAAAAAAAATAATAAAAAAATAGAAAGTCTACAAGTTAAATTAATTTTTATATTATCTATTGTTTTTATTTATTTAGACAATCATGCAAATTATTCATCATTCGTTACAGCACAATATATTTTTAGAGGATTTAACAAATGTGTCACTTAAATTGAACCAATACAAAACGGACGATGAATCTGATGTTTTCAGTTGTACATAACAAACATCAGTAATATTTATTTTATTACCGCCATCATCATCATAGTTACTTCCATACCCAGTTGTGATTTTAGGGTCACTGCGTAAAGGAGGACCCGACAAGTTTCTTCATAATGATCCGCTAGATACTTATTCATGCGTAGCGTGTCTTGGGAAAAGTCGACATCTTTTTCACATTCCTCTCCAGGTATGCCGACAGCGGATGATTTCCGACCATGGACAGGTGGCTGTTGACTTCAGCGGCGAAACTCTCTCTCAGGCCGATAGCTTCAGTCTAGGAAGCCCTTCACTCAGCGATGCTGTGTCATCATCCCTCTGCCAATCTGTCCAATCTAAATTTGATCTAGTCTCTGTCTTTTGCATGAAATCTTAACTTTTGAAAACTGCAGGGCCACTACAAATGGAGGTGTCAACAACTCTGACATCGAATAATTATTTTTTTCTACTGCCGGTATGAACTGATCGATGTTTAATTTTTTTTTTTTTTTTTTTTTTTTTTAGATAGTACAATACGGTTTAATTGCGGATAACGCATCCGTTTGTACTGAAAACAAATACTAAAATACTTATGGTTAAAACCATATTAATGTCATATTCTTTCAGAATGTATGTGATCATGGTCCTCCATAACCTCACTTTCTTTCTTGTCTTTATGAATTGCCACACATTTTAGGAAGACAGCGCAATAATTTTTCTCTTTTTTTCCCCAGATTTTGTGTTCAGAATTGCCATTCTCCTGTACCGGCTCATCTAAGGCTAGAGTAGATAGTCTACCCTGATAATTGGGAGGTAATGTAGAAGAAATGTCGTTATGATTTTCTTAATGTCATTTATGCAAAAGTGTTCGTAACAGATTAGGGAGGATTTTAAATTCGGTTCATCTATTTTCATTGTTCTTCTTTATATGACATGTGCCTTCAAAACTTAACCGATCATAGAATTTCAGTTGACTCTATTCTTTGTCGCTCTTAACAATTTTCTCTTAGCATCTCTTCAAAATCCCGCTCCGCTATCCACTTGCTCAAGTTCAACAAGTATGGATCGCACTGCCTTTCCTTGTTTCTTTTTCCCTCTATCTCACCCGTGAGTATCAAATCCTCCAAGACCTTTTGCCCCATTACATATTTCTCTTACCGCGCCATATTCTACTCAATCAGCTTCTTTTCTAGCGCTTCCCGCCCGTGGAATTCCTTCCATATACTTGCTTTCCTGACGGCTGCAATCTCCAGAAATTTAAATGCAAAGTCAATTCCCATCCCTTATCCACTTAACTCCAGCCCTTTCTACATAAAACCGTTTATCTTGTTTTTTTTCTTTCTCTCTGTCTTCGCAACTCTCTTCACATCCTTCTCTTTCCCTTTCTCTTTCACACCCTGTAGCTGGTTCATCTTTGTCTTCACTCACCTCCTGCCTAAAACTTTAACTCTCTGCGCATCAGTGGCGGTACCGATTTGCTTGGGGTGAAATGATTAAAAATAATTATGCTATCAGCATGCACATAATATAGGTACGTTATTCCAGATTAAAGGACATGTGTCTTAAATAAACTCTCTTTAAGTTGTCAGACATCTTCCAGTTTCAAATACAAACATTTAACTAGATTTTATAATCGAGCAAACAGATAGAAAATTAATCAAAGTATGTAAAAGACCTTTCCAATTTTCATTAATGATCCATATCACTATCTGAAAGGATTGCGAGTGCGTTATATTAAATATAAAGACAGCCATTTATTGGCTGCTTATTTAGCTAACCACACCTGATCAGCAAACCATTGGCGTTCTTTTTACTAATCTCAAAAATCTACCATCGAGTAACACGATGGATACACATTTAAACCAATAATTAGTTTCAACATTTATCAGTCGTAAATGTTAATTTGTTATAATTGCAAACGACCTACCCAGCCTCAATCATTAAATTTTTCAGATCATTTGTAATAGATGTAATTCACTAAATGCAAAAGTCGATAGTCGTCCAACGCCGTATTAAATATGCCAATCACTAATCCGAGAACTAATTGATCGGACCATCGACACTTGAGACGGTCATTTGTTTAGCCAATCAATAAACCGGCAATAATTGGGCACAACTTAAAACAGATTTCAGGTTAGAAAAAAGAAAGAAAGAAAGAAATCATTGCAGTTTATGAAAGCTAATCTGCGTACATTTAAACATATCACTGGGAAATTGACAGTAGACTGACGCTTTGGGGACATTTGACCAATTTAGGTGAAAGGTTATATAGCCGCCAAAGTTTTCAATACAGAAAAGTGACCAGCATTTGCAATGTGAGAGAGCCAATCAATACAGCCGAATAGAAGTTTGTAATAGCGAATAAATAGCACTAATTGCTGGCAAAGCAAAGGTTCTAAAAGAATGGGACAAAGTTTCAGTTTTTCTATAAATCTGTTGGATGCCAATTATATTTTACTAATACAAAATTAATTCATTTATTTGTAGAGAATTACTAAGTTTTTGTCTGTATAGTCACGAGTTCACAAACCTGCCTTACATACAAATTATCGAACTCATTAGGCTTGTGAATTTACATTCACTAAACTTGATCTAGGTTTGCGAAAAACCGCCAAGGTAGCGTTAACGATTGTTTACGAAAAAAACCAGTTGACTGTCAAAGCAAACGCTCATTTTTATTAGACCAACGCAAATATTACAGTCGCATTTAATTATAAAGCAAATCTAAACATAACTGAATCATTTATCATGAAAAAAAAAACTATAACCTTCAGAAACATCTAATACGATCATAGCCACAATTTATTGAGCTCCCATTAGTATGGAAAAGGCTAACCTCCATGAGAGTAAAACACTACGCCTCCTTGGCCTCACTCTCTGAGCGAATCTCAAGTGGAATGACTATATCGAATCTATTGCTAAATCCGCTGACAAGAAGGTCGGTTCAATGTTCAGGGCCAGGAAGTTTTTCCTGTCTGAGTCCATCCTGCATATATATAAATCTACCATCCGCTCGTTTATTGAATACTGCTGCCACATATAATCGAGTGCCCCTGCTATTAACCTCGGGGTTGTTGACAAAATCCAACGGAGAATCTGCAATGTGATTGATACCGACTTAGCAGCTCGGCTGCAGTCGCTCTCTCGAGGTGACGTGGCTTCCTTGTATCTTTTCTATAAATACTTTCACGACTTCTGCTCCAATAAACTTAGATCACTGGTGCCCCCTAGGTATGAATTTACACGAGCTACTAGATTAGCAACTAGGTCCCACTATTTTACAGTGAAATCGATCAAGTGTAACCGAAATTTCTACTCTAACAGCTTCTTTTCACGCACTTCCCACCTGTGAAATTCTCTTCTATATACTTTCTTCCCCGACAGCTACAACCTTCAGGAATTTAAATGTAAGGTCAATAGACATCTCCTATCACACTAACTAGCATCCATTCTCACAAGCTCTTTTTCCATCTATTCAACTCACATCCTGGGTATCCTCATCCATCTATAACCCTCCTCCTGACATTTCATATAACCGATCTCTCTTTCTCATCACTTTTCACTATGCAAAGCCCTGCGCAACAGTGGCAGTAGAATGCCTTGCTTGGCGTGAGATGATTTTAAAAAATATTCAGGAACTAAATATTTTATATTCTTTAGGAGCATGCACACTATTTTCATTGGCATTGGATCAGTATTTAATATGGCGTAAGGCCTATCTTTAAAAATATCTAAGATATTAGTTGAAAATCTTTGATACGAATAATAATTTAGATACTCTCTCCATCTCTCTTTCTCTCTCTCTCTCTCTCTCTCTCTCTCTATATATATATATATATATATATATATATATATAGTCATCCGCAGATAGATCTGTTTCGCTGTATCACAGTTTATCAGTACGGTTAGACTCCGACTGCTTTTAACACAGGATTGAAACCCGAACGAAGTGGCGTCAGTCGGCGATTGAACCTCTGGGCTATGGGCACTCGGTAGAAGAAGGCAGACTTTTAGCATGTATATTATCATTATATACGCCTAAGAGCCAGAGTGCTCTAATTCATTAGTGAATGAGCAATGCGTACATGCCAGGGTAGCTACTGTTTTTCAAAGTCTACCATTCTTCCAGTGTACTCAATCAGGGTGTGAGAGCGTATATATGTACTAGAAACATGTAGTCTTTATACCTTCGGATGCGATATATTTCCAACTTTTTGTGAGTTCTTTCAGTGCAGACGTTTTCCTAACTTAACGATGTCAGTTAACCCAAGCGAAACTGTTATAAATGGATTTAAAGTAGGATTACTTTACCAAGCTCATATTTAGATGACCTACATATGCGGCCTTCTATGCTGTGTAAACGAACACCAGCAAATCAACACCTTTGTGTTATAAGCCTATCTAATGCAAGCTTCTTTTTAAGCTGATCTCGTGTAAGCTTATTTTCTTTAATCCTATCGTATATAAAGTTAGGAACGTTTCGTTTCTCTATTTTATTTACATATGTTATTCCGTATCTGTGCCTGCGGCTGTCTGTATCTGACTAAACCTTGGTTGAATTCATCTCCTGTTACAATCGCAGGTGTCGTAATGGCGGGTCTTATGCGCTAGTGAAAAAAATTAAAACTTGTTGGGTCAAATATTTATTCAACACGAAATTTTGACCAATAAATCGGTCTGATTATTTCACATTTTTTAATGTGCCGTGTCCTTTCAAGACGTATGCTCTGTTTCTTGTCGCTATCAATATTTTTTCTCTTGATATCTCTGAACCCCGCCCTGCCATACATTTGCTTAGACCTAACAAGCACGTCTCGTGCTGCTTTCCCCCGTCTATCTTTCCCTTTATCCGCCCGGTGAGTTTTAATTTCTCGATGTCCTCCTTCTTCATTACGTGTCTCAGAAACCTCATTTGTTTTTTCCTGATATTTAGTATGTTTTCTTGTTTGCATCCTTTCCAACATCTCATTGTTGCACATGTGCTCCACCCATGGAACCCTCAGCACCCGTCTGTAATTTTCCAGTGCATAAGTTATATTCATCTCCTCCCCAGAAACTATCAGATCTTTCTTTAAAATCAATAGATGGTTCTTCTTTTCCGCTATGTATCGATAATGCCCCTCCAAAATTTCCTGTCCTTTTTAGCTCATAACTTTTTTTAATCTCTTCCAAAACCAGCTCCGGCATCAATTCGTTCAAGCTCACCTGTCATGTTTTGCATTGCTTTTTTCTGGCCCTCTTAACTTCAATTTGTCCTGGGAGTATCAAACAGTTCAACACCTCTTTCTCGTATATGTTTCAACTGTCTCTTCTTAACGTTAATTATAAGTGACCGTTTTGTTGACATGGTCTCTAGAACTTTGTCGTTGTTTATAATTTCGGTCCATGTTATTCTCAGCATCCTTCTGTAGATAAATATTTCTATTGCTTCAAGTCTCTAAATTATTTGTGAAAAGATATACCGTATTCACTGCCATATAGAAGGATTGCTGCTACATAACAATCCAGTACTCTTTTCTTTATTTATAACGATGTTTTTCTGTTTTTTAATTCATTGCTTACTCTTTCGAACATATTTTCCGATATTGCAATGCGCCTTTGAATTTCCGTGTGGCACTTTGCATCCACTTTTTAATACGCTTTCAAGATATTGAAATTGTTGCACTTACTGCATTTCGGTATCTTGACTTTGTAATTCACATATTAGGTGGTCCCTTTTGCTAACAATCATACATTCAGTATTCTTGCTATTAATGTTTAGTCCTTTCTTGTCGCTTTATTTAATTAGTTTCTGCAAGATTTATTGCAGTTTCTTATCTGTCTCTGCTATATCTGTTTCTGCTGTGATAGGCGTATCCGATGTTAAGATTGTGGCTGCCAATAATATGGTAGTTTCTAACTTTATTGGCATCTCTGTATAGGTTAAAAAGCTCTTTTTAATTGTGTATAAAGCCAAAATGCCAAATACAGGTGGGGGATACTAAAATCAACCAAGTACAAAAATTTAAATATCTAGGAAGTGTTCAAACAGACGACAGAAAGCGAGACCGCAGGCGAATTGGCATGGCGAAGGACGCGTTCCAGAAGCTGAGTCGTGTATAAAGAGTCAGGAAGATTTCGCTAGAAACAAATAAAAGAATACTGGATTGCTATGTGATGTCAGTTTTTCAATATGGCAGTGAATGCTAGACAATAGCCTCAAAGATGAAGGGAAAATTGAAGCAACTGAAATGTGGTTCTACAGAAGGATGTTGCGGATGTCATGGATCAATCATGTGAACAATGATGAGGTTTTAGAAAGTATGGAAACGAAAAGGAAATTAATACTAAGCATCAGGAAGAGACAGCTAAAGTTCCTGGGATATTTTGAGGTAGGAGGGCTTGGAGAACCTGATACTACTAGACAAATAGAGGGAAAAAGAAAGAGGGAAAGCAGCGGCTAACATATTTGAATAGCCTGAGCAAGTGGAGGACAACTGGGGTTGCGTGATGTAACCGGAGAAAGCGTGCTAAGAGCCACCGCGGATAGGGAGACGTAGATGGTTATGATCACCTACGTCCTTTCAGGACAAGGCACATATAAAAAGCAGAAGGTTGCCATTACTTTCTGGGGTGAACTGGTTGCCAACCAAGTCTATAGAATGCAGTCTGTTCTACTATTTAACCTTAGCTGGAGGGAGAAGGGACGGATTATTACTTTTCCCGAGGTTATTTGCGCGTAAGTGAATGCAATGAATTCAACTGCAATTTTAACTCTGCCTTACGATTTCTCGTTCCGCGCTGATATTCAGTGCATCACAATGACAAGCTGTTATTAAGTATCACTATATTAAAATGTAAAGCATTCAAAGACATCCTATGTACTTGCTATTTGATTGGGTTCTCATAAATTTTGATGATTTCATTACCTTACTATTGAAGTAAAATATGATTATTTGGTTTTGCTTAATAATTTCAGGCGTCAATTTTTCAGAATAAATCAAATAAATTCAATCAATCCTATCGATACTGCCTAAAAGTTTAACTGAAGCTCTTTTTATATCTAAATTGTTTAACATTTCTCTATATTTTTAAAAACAAATTCGAATTAATGAATTCTATATGATTTGCTTAATAACTTCCGACAGGGTGTAGGTTATGGATGATTCAAATATCCTTCCCACATTTGCAAAATTAATGCTTAGGGTTAGCATCAAAATAGTCATCTACCATTTCTACCATTACAAATTAAATTTAACGGGTTTACAAGAACAGGTTTTAGTCAGATTTTGTGGGCATATAATTCGTGTTTATGCTTTACACCATGCACTATATAAAAGATGTGTTTAGTACTTAATCTTTAGTAAAAATTGTTAAAATTCTAATCCCTGAGCGGTGCCAAAACCCCCATGATGAGTTTGAGTTTGAGTTTTGTTTAACGGCTTATCAACCTCTGTGGGTTATTTAATGCCAAAAAAGGTAGGGTTTTAAGGTATTTTTTAATGTTCGATTATAGTGGTTAGGTTGATTTAGTTAGATTTTGTTAAAAAAAATTTACCTTTTTTCATTTTAGAAAACTGAAGATGTCTTCTAGTTTTGTATTAACAAATGTATTGCTGGTAATTTTTTTTCCTTCAAAAATGTATCATGGCCAATTTTTTTTCTTTTGTTTTTGCAAAAATGTGTTATGGTAATAATTTTTTCTTCAAAATGTATATTTTTCTATAAAAATCTATTTTTAATTGTACGTTTCTATAAAAGTCTATTTTTATATTTTCATAGTGTTTTGACCCCAGTTTGGAAGGGGCTAACTATTTGCCCATAGCTGGGACCTTAACAGGTGCTAACACTCCGGGTCAGAGTAGACATGGGAACAACACCAATTAAGAGGTGGTTCCATGCTGCTCGCAACCTCCCAATCAGAGGCCTTGCTACCAGATGCAGTTTACTGTCATACACAGGACCGACTCATAAAGAACAGCCTCAAAAGATAAGAAAATATTTAATGAAGGTGGTAATAATTTCAGCAGCCTCTCGAATATAAAGAAGATGAAAAGATTAGAAATTAGTCATTTCTAGAATCATTGGCTATGCGAAGGGAAAAATAGCTTTCACGTTGGTGAGCTTATATTAGTTACACAAATAGAATTAACACATTTACGTCACGGATTGTTAACGATTTAAAAAGGTAACTAAATCCATACGGATCTTTTTGTTTACATAAGTAGTAAATAACAACGGTAAGGCCTATAAAGCTTAAGATAACATTTTTTGTTACTTATCAACAAGGGCAAGCAGAAAATGAACGATTAGTACAGTGTTTATCTTTCTTCAAAAATGTTTTCGTTTGTCTGCATTTTAAAATCCGAAGATAAGGATATGAGAATATTAATCATGAAGTTTTTGTTTTTTTTACCTCAGTATGAGGTAAAAAATTTAAACATAATTCAATAAAATTTTTAGTCAAGCTAGTAAAATAATACAAGCGATCTATCAAGTACATGGATTTCATGTTGAAAGATTAGTTCTCGTACGATCACCGAAGGTAAGCATCGTTGAAACTGGTCAGTGCTTTGATGGGTGACAGTCTGCGAATGTCAGGTGCTGTACGCTTGAGTGTGCGAGTAGTTTAATGGATAAAAACTCTGATATATATATATATATATATATATATATATATATATATGTGTGTGTGTGTGTGTGTGTGTAGAGAGAGAGAGAGAGAGAGAGAGAGAGAGAGATTTAAACTTATTTATAAATGGAAGTTTGTGTGTGTGTCTGTGTGTGTGTGTATCCGTTACCTACAGACTCCGAAATGGCTGAACCGATTTTCTTGAAAATTTGCACAATTGTACTATTAGCTTTTGCGAGTGTTTTTAGTTGGGTTTTGTGTTAAGGTACGCCCGATAAATCTCGGAACTCGATAATCGAAAAAATCGGGTAATAGGAGTAATAGGATCGGGTAATCAAATTTGATACACTCACAGACAAAGTCATAAGAAACGATATTCAGAAATTTCAAGGTTGCAGTTCTTATAATAGTGCAGAATATCGATAATATATATATATATATATATATATATATATATATATATATATATATATATATATAAAAGGCAAGATGTGTGTGTGTGTGTGAGGGTGTGTGTGTCTGTTTATCTGTCTGTATGTCCTTTATACAAATCCACAATTTTTATCCGATTCTCACCAAACTTCACACAAATATTCTTTAGGTTGAGTCTGAGCACCAGGACAATGGATTAGTTTTAAAGCTTTCATTACACCCGAGCAACGCCGGGCTATACTGCTAGTAGATAGATAAAGTAGAATCATTGAAATTTGGTAAGGTAAATTCAAATAGAGACAAACTCCAAAGAGAACTCAATGTCAAAACTTATTGCAAAATTTAAGAGCGTATTATAATCAGGAAACAAAAGTTAGATATTTTTACAAATGCATTGGTAATAATATATTTTGCGGCTCCAGCCTTTCGTCAGACCAACTCATACGACAATATATATATATGTACTAAACTATCGCCCGGTTCCCCCTCCACCCTCGTCTATTGAACAGGTGAAGAGGCTCATCCTTTGTTGCCTGTTTAGGATGTGGTTTCCGGCTTTCTCTCTTCCAATCTTTTCACTCTTTTCTTTTCTTTTTTTCACTTGGAGTAGATAGACTAAACTATCGCTCGGTTTACACTCCACCCACGTCTATTGAACAGGTGAAGAGGCTCATCCCTTGTTCCCTGTTTAGGATGTGGTTTCCGGCTTTTTCTTTTCCAATCTTTTCACTCTTACGTAGGCCCCTGCGCACCAGTGGCGTTGCCGCCTTGCTTGGGGTGATATGATTAATATATATATATATATATATATATATATATATATATATATATATATATATAGCGTGTTTCAAAAATACTTTTATGAAGTTTGTTGACGGGTTTCTTACACCAAAACAAGGTATAATGTTCATATAAACATATGCTGAACATATGCTGAAAATGTTGTGCCTCAACACACTAACTCATAACAAATTTTCAAACTGCCGTCCGCTTGTTTCTACACAGGCATGCACCCATCAAATCAATCATTGGCAGATACTCACACTCGATGTTGAATGGCTTCACTGGTTTTCATAACACGTTGATGAAGCGTCTCTGCATAAATCAGTTGTTTTATGTGGCAACACAGAAAAAATATCTAAAGGATTTAGGTCGGGGTAACGTGCAGTCCAGGGAACCGAAATATGTCAACTAATGCCTCGAAAACAATCTGACTAAAATGTACTGGAGCTCCATCATGTATGGACTACATGCTTGTTCGCGTTATTCTCTAGAAGGTTTGGAAGAGTGTTCGAAATAAATTCCTTGTAGACAACTCTTGTAAGAGGTGCTGTGTTGGTTGGTTGGTTGGTTGGTTGGTTGGTTGGTTGTTTTTTATGGCAATTCAACCTCGGCGGGTCATTTATTGCCAACTTAACTTTATTTATTTATTTCTAGTAATACTTTTTTCTTTAAACAATTTATTGTTGTTTATATAAGTTTTGTGTCTAGTAATATATTTTTCTTTTCGAGTATCAAGTTTCATTGGGATTTGTTTTAAGGGCAGGGTCCCCATGTACTACCCTTGTTATTTAACTGGAGGGAAGGGACGGATTAATGTCTTTCCCGAGGGTACTAGTGCTTAAGTAAATGCATGGTATTCAACTGGAATTCGAACTCGGTTCACCGATTTCTCTTTCCGAGCCGATATCCACTGCACAACAACACACATCCGTCACTATACGCTTACAACACCTGGTATTCCCAAGCGGCCATTCATCTAAGTACTGACCACGCTCAACGTTGCTTAACTTCGGTGGTCGAGCGAGAACCAGTGTATTTAACGCGATAGGCCGTGAGCCCGAGGTGCTGGGAGAACATATGAACCTAACAGACAGTCATCTACAATTCCAGCTTACACATTAACCCTAAAAAGATGATAGTTTCTAGCCTTTATAGTACCATGGGGATTCCGGTCTGCCCACAGATGTTTGTAGTATAAATTTGTTATTCCGTCTCTTCCAAATGTTGCTTAATCCGTGCACAAGACTGAGGAGTCAAACAATGGATTGGTAGTTTACGCAATAATTGATAAAATTTATCTCGTGGTAAGTGAACAGATGGCGGCGAAATTCTTTGCACACGTTGCAAAAGATATGGCTACAGAAACTGCTCCTAAAGTACCTTCCACGCGGTACTATGAGATGTACCACATCCTTGACGTGCGTTGATACCTGAATCATCTCCAACAGCCAGTAGAATATGTTCTTCGTGGTAGGGTGCATAATCGGTTCTTGATATTCCTCGATTCACAGTTCGTGTCTCGACGGATTGTCTCAGCTACGCGACAATAAACACCAGCAAAGGTTGAATAACTTGGCTACCTTCGGTCTGGTAACGCAATCTGATACAGCCGAACAGCCTCGCGTCCCTTATTATTTGCGCGGTCGTATGTAAAAATCATATCTGTCTGCCCACGGTATCAATATCATTGTTAAGCAGAACACTTCTCAGTTGATTCACAACTATAAGCGTTAAACTTTAAAGACAGAATATCCACAGTTGTACACGAATGAACAATTTAATTTAGTGTACATGCAAACATAGCGCCATAAACCGTAAACTGTCTTTAAATTTAAAACTAAAAAACGGAGGATTGTGAACATATGTTTATATAATATTTTCTCATTTTTTGTTGTGAGGAACCTACCCCCAAAAGTTTGTTAAAGTAAATTTAACCTTTTAGATATATATATGATGAGAAAAATTGTTTCCTTATAAAGAAAGCTTCGGCACTCGAGGTGGTGTAATGGTTAGAAAGCTTGTCTTGCTAAAATCATTGCAGTTGAATAGTGAGTTCGATTCTCATTGAATAACCCACATTTTTGGCCATGAGCCACATCTAAGGTTCGTTTACATTAACAGTTTGCTTTACTGTTCGAAGTCTTCTAATGATAAGGATACTGATAGCTGTTAATATTCTATGTTTGTTATTGTGTAGCGTTGATTGTCAAGATATCAAGAACGATAGTCTTTACTTTGACTTAAATGCTTCATTCTCTCAAAGTCATTTTCAACCATTGGTCTGAGAAATCGTTTATTTAAAGCTGGTACTTCAGTTATTTCTGAACGAGTTGGATACCGTGAATGATGTCTCTATCCCACTCTCAAACTGACAAAGATATTTAAGCACATGACCTAAGTTTTTAAGCTTATGTTTGGCTTTCTGTAAAATTATTTCTTTGTCATTTTGTAACTCCAGTTAACGAGATCCAACGAAGAACAGTCATCTTCGTGTGCCTCAGTGTTTACTCGCTTATGACGATTTTTAACATTGCTCATATGCGTCCCGGCAAATAAGCACTTGTTAACATGAAAAACAAACATAACAATGATGAAGGATGAACAATTAAAAGCACACGCTAAACTCTATAACTATTGTCGTTCTGCTTCCTGTTTTCCTGCCAGCTGTAAGTCCTCTTCTGTGGTTTCTGTATTTAAGAACTCAGGAGAACCCTCAGATCGCTCTGATTATCGCCCTATCAGCCTCCGGCCAGTTTTCAGTAAAATGTTCAAGGCTGAAATATTTCATCTAATCACACATAAACTATTCACGGAGAGACAGTATGGTTTCCGCTTTGCCAGGCATACTGCTGATTTTCTAACGGCCATCAACGAGTACACATACCAGACCATCGATAAGAACGGTAAAGCTCGGACTGGATATCTCCAAAGCATTCGATTATTTCTGTCACGCCGGCCTTGTGCGAAAGCTACAGGGCTATGGTATCACTGAACACATGCATGTTTTGATCAAATCCTTTCTATCAAACCGCTTTATTATGGACGTCTTAAACGGGTACACCTCCACATGCTATCACACAAACGCGGGTGTTTCTCAGGACTCAATCCTAGGCGCGACGCTCTTTCTAATCTTCATCAACGATCTCCCTTATGTGATCAAATCCCATGCAGCTGCTTTCCGTCCACCACCACAGACAGTCCGGGCTGCCTGCCTTAACATGGATATAGCTAGTCTCCTAGAAAGCAATACACTGCGCCTCCTCGGCCACACTTTCTAAGCCGACCTCAAGTGGAAGGACTACATTGAATCAATAGCTAAATTTACTGCTAGGAAGGATGAGTCACTGTGTCGGGCCAGGAAGTTTGTCTTCCCTGAGTTCATCTTGCACATATAGAAATCAACCATCCACACATGTATTGAATACTACTGTTATATCTTTTTAAGCTCCCTTGCTATTCATCGCGGCGTTCTTGACAAGTTCCAGAATAGAATCTGCAATGTAATCGATCCCAACCTGGCAGCTCGACTCCAGCCACTTTCTCATTGACGGATGTGGCTTCCCTCTGTCTCTTTAAATATTTTATGGTTACTCCGACGAGCTCAGATCTCTGGTGCCTCTTCTACCATAATTTACTCGAGCAACCAGACTGGCCACTATGTCTCACATTTTTACAGTCAAAAGTGCTAAATGCAGTCCCCCTCCTCTACTTTCAGCTTCTTTTCTTGCACTTCCCGACAGTGGGAACTCCTTCCGTATAATTGTTCCCTGACAGCTATAATTTCCAAGATTTAAATGAACCATCAATTGCCATTTCTTATCTCCTTGACTCCCATACTCTCACGCAAATCTTTTTACGCCATTATTCTTATCATACTTTAACCCATTTACTGGTACCTCCTGTAACCGCTTCATCTTTCTTTTCAGTCTCCTTCTATGTAACCCTTCACTCTCCTCTTATGTAGCCCCCTGCGCACCATGTGGGATGATTAAAAGTAAACTTGCCATAGACGTTTCAGAAGTAGAAGAAGGTTATGTTTTGTCAGAGATACGCTTGATACAGTAACTGAAAGAATGGAGACATAGATAAACAAACCTAGTATTTATGATCTATATAACCATTACAAACTCTTTCGAGCGGCAAAAATAATCTGAAAAGTGATTAACACTTAAAGTCAGAGAAATTTGCATAATATTTAAAACTGCTTATTGCGACCTGATATCATAGTAGTAATTACCAGATATTAAGATCTTAACTGAGAAAATAATTATATTTAATAATAATATTGGCCATTACCTTTTTATATAGATTGATTATTTTGCTTAAAATTAGAATTTTCTTGATTTCGAAAAATATTTTTCACTGATTTTTTTTAATTTGTGCAAGTACAATTTATAGATTAGCCGTATGTTGAAGACGAGAAGATAGTTTAAACGAGTGCCAGGAGAAAATAGGTTAATATGACAGTAATATCTAAACATCTAAGCATACTTATAAATGGAACTTTGTGTGTTTGTATATGCGTGTGTGTGTGTGTCTGTGAGTGTCCGTTACCTATAGACTCCGAAACGGCTGAACCGATTTTCTGGAAAATTTGCACAGTTGTACTATAAGCGACTACGAGTGTTCTTAGCTAGGTTTTGAGTCGAGGTACCCCCGATAAATATCGAAAATCGATAATAGTAAAAAACGGGTTATAGAAGGAGTGGTCCGATTTTAATCACATTTTATACACTCATAGAAAAAGACATAAAAAACGATATTCAGAAGTTTCAAGGTTGCAGTTCTTACAATAGTGCAGAAAATCGATAATATATATATAAGGGAAGATGTTTGTGTGTGTATTTCTGTTTATCTGCCTGTATGTCTACTTTTTAGGCCCTTTTATTTTAGTTTTTGCTTTGAGTTTGGCTCTAAGTAGGTATAATTGTAGTTCTTAATCTCAGCAATGATACCATTTACTCACTGGACTTATTTAGCCTTCAAAATTCAGTTTACGACGAAAAAAACTTATTTGATATCGATACCAGGAAATCAAAATTTGACTTACATCCATTCATTTTTCTTTCAGTCTACGGTTTTGCTTTAACTGGAAACAACTATTGCTTTTTAGTCTGTCGTGCCAACGTCCAAAGAGTTTGAGCTCCAGGACCATGGATTAGTTTTAAAGCTTACATTACACCCGAGCAACGCCGGGCTATACTGCTAGTGTAACCTAAATGAATAACCAAATAGAATGAAATAAAACAATTGGAAACGGCGCGAACAAAAATATCATTTTACTGTGAATGGGTTGAATTAAAAGGCATCGATCGAACGTGAATAGAAATGTGATTGTAAGCTGAGAGGTGATGAGTGACGACAAAGTTTAGGAGTTCGAATACAATATCTTGCCGGTTTTTTTAAAAATTCAAAACTAATCACATATAAGCATTTTTTTCAGAACTATGCTCAGTTTGTCTTTAAAGAGTCTCATGTTTTTCTTTCTTTTTGTAATTACGCGATTAGCTTCAAAAGAAGAAAAATACCAACACCCACCAATAAATAAATAAAACATTCAAAATATGTTTTTCCATTAAAGAATTACTGTGATAACGTTGTTCTTCTTTTTGCGAAGGGGCAAAAGAAGAATAGGAAGGATACTATTATATCGGTGAGTGGAAGGAAAATCAACAATGAAAGCTTTCTTCATCGTCCTCAGACTGTAACAGGTATAGAGAAATGTCTTTGTGAAGTACATTCTTTACAGTCTCTCTCTTTCTTCAGAATTAATTCTTAACGTCTTTTTTATAATTTTTTTTTATCAGAAAATGTGATAACAAGATTAAAGATACTACGAAGAACATGCTTGTTTGTAGTTTGTATTCAATCGCTCGTTTTTCTCTTCTGATTCTGTCAATGATAATCTATAAGCCGGAATTTCATAGATTAATGCCTTGCCTTTTGATGAAGAATACAGCCTTATTTGGATGATTTGTTCAGCGAGCTAATTTTTAGAAAATACGAAAGTGAAATTTCAAAGAATATTTATTAAAAAACACAAGAATCTGTTGGGAAGAATAACGTGATATTGACAAGAAGCGAATCAAATATGGCTTTTAAAAAAACAAGAATGAAATTGTTGTATTAAAAATAATACTATGAAAAAGAATACAAAAAAAAAGTCAGAAAATAAATAAAGGAATTAAAAAAAAGAGAAAAGATTTGAATGATGAGAAACCGTAAGCAGAATCTGCAGGGGAAAAATCTATAAAAATTAAAGATTTCATAAGACCGGATATGTGATCATGGAAAGGACAAGAAATCCGATAATATTAATAAGAAGAAGATGGAGAAGATTAGGTAAAATGCTAGAAAAATAAAACAAGTAATAATTATTTTTCAGAATAAAACTAATATAAATAATAAACATTTTTCAAATAAAATATCACATTATATTATAATTCAGCTTCTTCTTTACTTCCTTAATTAGATAGGACGTATTAATGGAATATTCTGTTTTAATTGCGAGAAAATAAGAAAAAGACATAGCAGAGACGCACTTTGACCTCAATGAAAAACGGAAGGAAGGAAAGAAATAAACAGAGAGAGAGAGAAAAAAGAGAGAGAGAGAGAGAGAGAAAGAAAGAAGTTGAAGGAAACGATTACGCGCTCAAGTGTTTAAAGTTTGATTCGGCGAAATGGAAACTGGAAAAACTTGTCAAGTTTCAGCTCTTTTCATTCGTACTTCTTTACATTTTTAGATAATGGTCTGCAATCATACTTACGATTCTTATAACGATATTTTGTTAAAATTGTTATATATATATATATATATATATATATATATATATATATATATCAGTCAGTCAAGTGCCATGTGCGATCATGTCTTGAAAGCGACATGACTGACTGGGCAGAAGATTATCCCGCATTAGGATGGTATTGCTTTCTGCGGTAGACTGGTTGCTAGCCAAGGCTATAGAACCAAATCTGTTCTATTATTTGACACATAACTAGAAGGATGTGCTTTGTGGTGCAGTGGATATCCACTCGGGATGCCGAATTCGAATTCCAGTTGAATTCCTTGCATTCACTTAAGCACAAATACCCTTGGGAAATGTATTAATCAGTCTCTTCCCTCCATTTATGGGTTAAATAGTAGGACAGATTGGGTTCTAGAGCCTTGGCTCGCAACCAGTCTACCACAGAAAGCAATGGCAACCTACTGCGGGATAATCTTCTGCCCAGTCAGTCATGTCTCTTTTGAAACATGTTCGCCCAAAGCGTGTATCACGTATGGCACTCCACTGGCTGTAATTATGATGACGAATAGGTTCTACAAAAAATTTACTACTAAAAATCAGAGTTTAAATATTTGTGGAACATAACGATGTAAAACGGCTTGGCGAGTTAAATTTGTATTAGCACATTGAAGGCAAATTAACCATTATGACATAGGCGTTGTAAGCGTTGCGAGTAAGGTAAAACATGAAAGAAGTTGTGCAGAGCAAAGATCGCCCACATATAACAGTTATATGACCAATATAAAACCTTAAGAAAGATTACCAAAAGAACAAAAACGAAAAAGAAGAAGATTCTCGTCCTCCTCCTCTAGATGCAACTGATTATTTTACATCGGGTTGTACGGTATTTTCACCAACCAAATATAAAATCCTGCATGACAAAGTAGGCCAATATCTGCAGTGGGAAATAAGCAATTTTGAAGGGATGGAAACTGCAAGATATTGGTATGAACACCACCCAGACTTGGTTACAGTACCTGTAACAACTTTTTGTGTCTTTACAATATACACAGACAGAACAATGAAAACTAATCACCCAGAAATCGTGATCAGAAACAACACAAAACAAAATATTCCTTCTTATTGAAATGGCATTCCCTGCATACTGTAATGTATCTTTGAAGATTTTTAAAAACAAAAAGAAAATCTATCAAAATACAAGATATTCAAAGAAAGGATGTGGCACATCATTATATCAACAATTCTAGTTGTAGTTGAAACCCTCAGTTTGAATAAAAAATGTTCTGATAGACTCATAAAGAGATCATTGGTAACCCAACCCTTAGAAAAATGCAAAAAACATTGTACTCACAAGTATATCTTCAAAGTTATGAAGGTCTTTATGTAAAATATGTGTGATCTTAGTGCTTTTTTTTTTGTTTCGTTTTAAAAAAAGCATTTTTATCAGTGGAAAATGTTGTTATACCATTTCTGGCCAAAGGTATTTGATTGGAGTATACACCAGAAAGCAAAGGAAATAAAATAATAATGATAATCATAATTTCGTTCCTCAAAAAAATTAAGGAACACAAAAATAAAAAAAAATCATTAAGTTTTAAAATAATTAAAATTATTATTATTGATGTTATTTTCTGTTTCCATTGACTGTTTAGCAATTATCGATTGGGATCAAGTAACAAAAAGCCGTACCGTTGCTAATTTTTTTTCAGATTCAGTAGCCTATAAGGTCTCAATTATCTTTTAAATTTCTTGTTCAATTTTGATCAATTCTAGTTTTTAACCCGATAAAAACGATTGCATCAAATATATTGAGCAATGACTTAATCTGCATACACAATTAATTTCTGTTCACCGGGGAAGTTCTTGATATTTGTTTCATTTTCACAATATGAGTCACTAACACTTGTATTTTGTTATGTTTTACTTGTTTATGAAGAACAGATTTTAATTTTTTTGATGAATCTCCATGGTTTGCCTGACTTTTAAAATCCAAGCAACATATACAAATTTTATTTTCTAGTAAAGTTTCTAGTTTGCGTCTGTGTTAATAATTGGAGAAATAATCTGAATATTAAGATTCAAATATCGTTTTCTGATTATTACATTAATGAAATTACTTTTTTTAATTATTAATGACCACTGTCCGATTTTGGGGGATGGTAGACCTGAATTATTTAAATGTAGAAATTTATAATTAATACCAGATTTCTGAAAAATTATTATTAATACGGGATTTTAATAAATATTTGGTCAAAACCTAATATTCAAAAATCTTAACGGATTTTTATTATAGTTTGGATTTTTGTTTTAATACCCGTTATTAATACCGAGTTTTACGATTAGTATTAATGAGTAAATTCATTTTCAGGCAATAAAAGACTCAAGAGTAAAATATTACTGAATGAGATGCGTGATATGAACCTTAGAAGAGGAAGTAAAAAGTGAAGATTATGAATATGTCGACGATAAATAACCATTGACCATCGAATAACTTTTTTTAATTATTTCAACCCAGAAAAGGCAGGAGCCCTACTAGTATGCAGCTAGTTACAGTGAGAGAAATAAACTCGGTACAGTGGGTATTGGGAAAAGGATTAAAAAAGGAACGGGATTCAAGAAGATGGAAGATGGCAATTGACGTTGCATTTAAATTTATGGAGATTGTATTTATCAGGGAAGCAAGTAAATTGAAGGAAGTTTCAAAGCCAAAAAGGGAGAAAGAAATTCTGGAGTAGAAGTGGCTGTTATATTTAAGCATTTTAACGGTAAAAGGTTGAGACTTAGATGGCAATCTAGTATCGCTTTTAAATTCATGTGGTCGGGGCACAAAAACAATCTTATAAGTGCAGTTGAAAATATGAAAATATTTGTAGAAAAGACAGAGGGAAGTCACGTCACTTCACATCGGTGGAAAAGTTACTGGAGTCATGATGCCAGAGCAGGATTGACTGCATTGCAGATTCCTCTTTGGATTTCTCAAGAATCTCGAGATTAATATCAGGAGTATCAGACCAGATATGGTAACGGTATTCGATACACGGACGAATGGGGTCCTGGGTATGACGGTAAACTACATCCGGCAGCAAGGCCTCTGATTTGAAGGTTGTGAGGAGCATGGAATCAAATTTTAGCTGCTGTAGTTGCCAGGTCTACCTTGACCCGGGGTGGTAGCACATATTAGGGTCCCAGCTATGGGCAAATAGTTAACCCCCAAACTGAGATCAAAACACAATGTGACTTTTATAGAAAAATATACACTTTTGAATGAAAATATTACCAACAATTTCCATGGAATAACTGTGATTTAAAATAAAAATACGTTTCCGGCCTTAAATGACCCTTTAGATGCTGATAGTCTGTTAAACAGGAACAAACAAACAAACAAACGGACGAATGGTAGATTTATTAAGGTGCAAAATGAATTCTGACCAGAAAAAAATTGCTGGCCCGACACTGTAACCCTAGCGTTCTAGCAGTAGATGGGGATATAGATTGGCTTAAAGAGTTTAAGTAGTAATACTTCTTCGAAGTGGATGTGCGTTGTGGTGCAGTGGATATCGGCTCGGAACGAGGAATCGGAGAGCTGTGTTCGAATTTCAGTTGAATTCACTGTCTTCATTTACGCGCAAATATCCTTGGGAAAGGTATTAATCTGTATCTTTCCTTCAGCTATGAGTTAAATAGCAGGACAGATTGAGTTTCATAGCCTTGGTTGCCAACCAGTCTACTGCAAAAGTAATAGCGAACTCCTGCGGGTAAATCTTCTGCCCAGTCAGTTATGTCACTTTTGAGATATGATCGCCCAAGCGTGTATCATGTATGGCACTTAACTGACTGGGTTCTTTGGAAAGTGCTGAGTGATATTTGTTTATTACCAATAGGATATTGATGAAATTAGAGGGATTCAAAACAGTGGACGTACAAAAGCGTGTCTTAACTGTAAAGCTCAGAACGGTTGGCACTAAAGAATGAAGATTCTCTTAACAGTTACCATGGAAGTGACGGTGAGACTGTAGTAAGAATGGTATTAGGCAGAAGATAAGCCATTCCCGACATGGCAGCCTAAACGACCTCGAACTAATTCAAGTCATACTGGTTTTGTTTATATTATTACTTTGCTCTTATAATTATTATGGTTGTTTTTGCTAGTGATTTGTATTGTAAATATTTCAGTATAGTTGTTTAATAATTTGTATATATGTCCCTTGGAGAAAAGTGTTCGATCTCTCAGTTGATGACTGCGCCTCTGGGTAAAAGCTGGCATTGATGCCTTCATACCTACCAGGAAGTTTCGTCTCAAACCTAATTTTTCCCCTTGGTTCTCTCCTGCCTGTTCGGTCACCATTGCTCACAGGAACCACTAAATCCGACGATACGTCTAAGACCAAGCTGCTGTCTGGCAATCATCACAGGTAACCTCTCCTGCCTCCCATAAGCATGGACCATGCAAGTTTTCCTGAGAGCAATACACTGTGCCTCCTCGGCCTTACCCTCTCTTCCGATCTCAAGTGGAACCACTACATTGAGTCAAAAGCTAAATTCACTACGAGGAAGGTTGGATCACTGTGTCAGGCCAGGAAGTTTTTACCCTCTGAATCCATCCTGCATATATACAAATAAACTATTCGCCCGTGCATGGAGTGCTGCTGTCATATATGGTCAGACGCCCCTGCTGTTCATCTCAGTGTTTTTGATAGGTTCCAAAGGAGAATCAGTAATGTGATAGGTACCGACTTGGCAGCTCGACTCAAGCCACTTCCCCACCGATGCGATGTGGCTTCCCTTTATCTGTTCTATAAATACTTTCATAGCTTCTGCTCCAACCAACTTAAGTCACTGGTGCCTCTGCAGCAGGTGTTTACTCGTGCAATCAGACTGGCATATGGGGCTCATTCATTCACAGTTAGATCAACCAAATGCAGACGGCAATTCTACTTCTTCAGCTTCTTTTCTCGCACTTCCCGCTTGTGGAACTCGCTTCCATATTCTTGCTTTCCTAGCGGCTACAACCTCCAGGAATTTAAATGCAATGTCAATACTCATCTCTTAACTACTTAACTCTAGTTCTTTCTTCACCACTCTGTATATCCTTTCTTTTCTCTTCACCTTTGCAACTGTCATCACACCTGAATCCCCATCCTTCTCTTGCTTCTTTCTAACTAGTTCGTCTTTCTCTTCACTCTCTTTAATCTAATCTTTTTACTCTTATGTAGCCCCCTAATCTTTTTACTCTTATGTAGCCCCCTGCACATCAGTAGCGTTACCGCCTTGCTCAGGGTGATACGAGTAAAAAGACATTACTTAACTACAATAAAATATTTACAAAGACAAGCCACTAGCAAAAACAGCCATTGCACGGATAACCATAATCATAGTATTCTTCTTTTTCTATGTGCCCTGTCCCTTCAGGACGTAGGCGATCATGGCTCTCAACGTTTCCCTATCCCTGGTGGCTCTGAGCACGCCTTCTTCTTTTATGCCGTGCAATTCTCGTTCTGTCATCCACCTGATTAGGTCCTTCAAATATATTATCCGTTGCTTTCTCCTGTCTCTTTTTCCCTCTATCTGGCCTGTTAGTATCAGGTTCTCCAGGCTCTCCTTCCTCATTGCGTGTCCCAAGAACTTCAGCTGTCTCTTCCTGATGCTTAGTATTAATTTCCTTTTTGGTTCCATCATTTCCAAGAACTCATCATTGCTCACATGCTCGATCCATGAGATTCGCAGCATTCTTCTGTAGAACCACATTTCAGTTACTTCAAGTTTTTCCTTCATCTTTGATGATATTGAAAACAAACGCTTAGGAGAATAGTGAATAGTGTTAGAATAAAGGTGACAGAGTAACAGAAAACCACAGGAGATAAAGAAGATCATTCTAGTAGAAGATTAGGAAATGAGAAAAAAATATTATCAACTGTGTTAGAAAGAACAAAAAAAAACCTTCAAGTTTCTGATAAGCTATAATTTGATTCTAAAAAAATAAGGGGGCCAATGCCAAGATACTGAATCACAAGCTTGAAATATTTTGGAATCCTATATTGCCATGCTTAAATTTATCAGAATCATGAAAAACGAGACGGCGTTAGTCAACCCGTTGAAGATTTCATGAACGGCCTGATATCGGAAGTATTTGTTTAACTACAATTTTAATTTAACAAAAGAAAGAAACCTTTTTCCACATTTGGTATCAAGAGAATACATTCCGCTGATTTGCTTAGATGAATATCTTATCTTCATTATGAATCAGGGTTTTTTAATCGTTGTAATACCAAGGGAAATGGGGTATTTAATACCTGAAGAATTTCGGAAGATTTTAACAAGAGATAATATTAAAGAAAATGCTACAGAATCAACTAAAAGATAATTCAAGAAAACAATGATTATTCATTTATTTATTACTTTGCCCATACATATGAAATAGATTTATTAGAAAGTATGTTTGCTGATATAACCGAAAAGATAAACTACTGTGAACGAAGAGAAAATTTCATCACTTCCTTACTTTTGTTATTCTTTTAACGACCTCCAATCCCAGGTGTTCGCAAGATGCATCATTCGTTTATCGCCTATTCTAATGCCCGGTTATCTGAAACGCAGCGTCTGCATTAATAATGTTGATGGCAAACCATCGACATCTAATGACGGCAGCAGTGTTTTCAGCGAAGAAACAAAGTCCTAGATATTTTTGGTGACAGAGAGTGTGACTAAAATGATCGAATTATCACACTAGCCATCATTTCCAAGAACTCATCATTGCTCACATGCTCGATCCATGAGATTCGCAGCATTCTTCTGTAGAACCACATTTCAGTTGCTTCAAGTTTTTCCTTCATCTTTGATGATATTGAAAACGAACGCTTAGGAGAATAGTGAATAGTGTTAGAATAAAGGTGACAGAGTAATAGAAAACCACAGGAGATAAAGAAGATCATTCTAGTAGAAGATTAGGAAATGAGAAAAAAATATTATCAACTGTGTTAGAAAGAACAAAAAAATATTGAATATAATAGGCATAATGTTACGGAAACTCCCGAAAATTAACGAAATGGTTTAACAACCGATATATTGAAATTATTTGTTTTAACATTATTTTTAATCGATACTCTTATTTGAGTAGATATTCTGTTTTTAATCAAAAAGAATATTTATATATTTATTTCTACCGACCTGACTATTTACGATAAATGTTTGTACGAAAATAAGCGTCATTTGGCATGCATAATAGGTAGACTTTGATTTCAAAATATTAGAGACAGGAACAGGAAACTACTTTCGAACTTTCTAAAGAATATATGGCATTTCACAGGTAATAATAATAATAATAATAATAATAATAATAATTTGAAAAACTGTCAAAATATAAAGACCTGGAAATTGAAATAGAAAAAATGTGGAAATTGAAAACAAGAGTTGTGCCAGTGATAGTAGGTGCACTTGGAATGATAAAAAACGGAACAAAACAACACATTGAAAGAATCCCTGGAAACCCCAGCTTAAGAGATGTACAAAAAATTGTCTTATTAAGTACAGCCCACACACTAAGGAAAACTTTATCTATGTCATGCTAGGGATGATAGGGAAGATAGAAAAACATGAAATAGAGTCATAACAACACGCCATGACCTGCCTTAGGTCTCCCCGCAGACGTGGTTGGTAGTGAGACCAAAGCAGAAATCGAAATATGATGAAAAATGACATAATAATAATAATAATTTACACTCGACAATGTGCAAACCCTATGGGAAATATTTAAACAAACACTGGTATGAATATCACTCATCACCGGTTACAGAAATAGAAGATGTCGCTATTCTATGGGATTACATCATCTGCATAGACAGGAAAATTGAAGCAAATAGGCCAGACATTGTTGTTAAAATCCAGAAAGAAAAAAATAGCCTAATAATTGATATGGCTTGTCCAGCGGATTGTAACATAGCAACCAAGGAATTCGAAAATCTGTCAAAATATAAAGACCTGAAAATTAAAATAGAAAAAATGTGGAAAGTGAAAACAAGAGTTGTGCCAGTGATAGTAGGTATACTTGGAATGATAAAAGAATGGAACAATACAACACATTGAAAGAATCCCTGGAAACCCCAGCTAAAGAGATATAAAAAATATGTCTTGTTAACTACAGCCCACACACTAAGGAGATAGATAGATAGATAGATAGATAGATAGATAGATAGATAGATAGATATATCGAGAATTATATAGATAAATATGTACAGAATTCGATAAACATATAGACATTAAAGAATTAGATAGAGCGATATGAAGAAACTGCCAGATACGTAGAGAATAATATAGATATATAGATAATAACAGAATGACATCGATAGATAGATGAGGAGAGGTTAAGATATAAATATAGATATGTAGAGAATGACATAGATCGATTGGTATGTAGGGAAAACATAGATATTAGATAGATTGATTGAGAATCAATAAGGTAGACATGCATAAATACATAGTCATGTTTTGACAGACACTTTGATCCTTTATTGCATATGTCCGTTAAACTGATTCAATATTCACCAAATTTTTCATGGACAATTCGAGAAGATGTACACTTCGGGGCTTTAATTAGTATGTCAAAAAATACATGAAAAGTTTCCTTTCCATCTTCTATTATTTGTTGTCTGGATGGAAAGCATGAAGCACTAACTTTTAGTGCTGTAACCATAACCCTGTTTCGTATAGTTACGCCGATTCTAGAAGTCAGGGTTAATATCTAGATCCGAGCATATTTAGCTGTTCACACTTAGATAAATATTAAGCGTAGGGGTGCGTGTTCTTTGTACGCCGAGTCACCAGTGTAGCGTAGGGAGCTGGTTAATGTATTTTTGATTCGGCCTTGTGTTATACTGAACCGAACTACCTACAGCTTACAAATTTTATACAGAATTATCATCATCAGGTTTTCATCAGAAGGTTGGTTGTCGGCAAGTGGGAATATGTGGGATTGTGTTGAATAGCGTAAGAAGAATAACATACATTTTGCATTTTAAAATAGAAATTTATTAAAGAGAAAGACTGACATAAGTTATAGGATTTAATATTCAATTAGAAACATTATTAAGAGGTCAAGTGTAGAGTTTGTACAAAATTTTCATAGTAGCTGTTGAAAGAGATAAGGAGAAAGAGAAAGAGGACAATGTTCGAGTCACTTGAAGTGAAAGTCACATTTTAGATGTGCTGCTCCCATCTGAGTCTGCGAAGTCATTTATATATCCTTTTGAATTTCGTACTAGATGGTTAAGTTCTTTCAAGTCTTACAAGTCGCTCCCATTGGTCAAAAATCATTTTAACACCTACTTGCGAAATCTGATTTCAATTTTCTCTTTAAGCACATGGTCAATCCTTTTTCTTTTTGAGAAAAGGCAGGATTTCACACGTCATTGTGAATTTTTCTATTAAGAGAGTTGATTTTAATTAATTTCTTCTCCGCTACAAATATGCGGGTTTTTATCAAACCCTTGTTATTTTACATTTTATTCATCTATAATTAAAAGAGACATTATCTCTAGGAAACATTATGAGGAAGAAAGCTTGGCAAATTAAAATATAAAATTGCCAAAATAATACACGCATATATAATATAGATCATCGCATCAGCGTTCTAGTTTTTCTCTTCTGCAAAATACAGATAGGACAAATACGATCGGAAAAGATGAATATAAACTAATAATGATTGTTTAATGTATTTTATCATTGATTTTTTCTTGAGGTTTTGTTATTTTTTTTTCTGTTTAGATTGAAGCCGACCGACACATTCTTCACATAATGATTTTTTAGGTTCTATTTAATTTTCATGATTTATACAAAATTATAGGTCGACTGTCAATTGATTTTCTTTTTAAATCGAGCGTTAAAGTCATTGCCTGTCCTCTTTTTTGCCGACACTCATCGAGAAGCAAGGCCACTTGTGTTTGTGTTGAATTAGGGAATAAAAAAAAAATTGGATAATGTCCATATACGCCTGACCTGACATTATTGCTTAGCTGAACTGGTAGGTATAGATAAAAGTCCCGGTACCCCGGCAGCACCTTCTCTTTGCACACTCGATACCGGAAATTAAACCACTGCTTCGATAGTTTCTGCCCAGTCTTTGAGTCACAGAGCTCTCCTCATACGACAGTGCAGAATTTTCTTTACGTGAGGCTTTGTTATTTTTCCCCAGAACAACTAATATTTATTTTTTGCAGAACTAATTTAAAAAAAAAAAAAAGATTTTGAACAAACATGACTTTAGATAATAAGTACTCTCAGAAAAATACAGAGGTAAGCGACTTGTTTACCTATTTCTTCTATGTGCCATGTCCCTCCAGAACACTGGCGATCATGGGTCTCCACAATTCCTGTCCTACCTCTTTTATGTATACTTTTATTATCTCTACTTAAGCTTGATCAGGCATCTATTTACTAAAGTTCGCTAGGTTGGTTATGTGTTGTTTTCCTCTTTCTTTCAACCTTTCATGCGCATATCAAATTTTCCAAGCCCTTTTTCCTCATTATGTGCTTAGGAAATTTCAGCTGTCTTCTTCTGATGTTAAGTATAACTCTTTATTTGTTTCTTTTTCTCTAGAATTTCATCGTTGCTCAAATTTTGCGTCCATTCTCAGCATCCTTCTGTAGAACCATATTTCTGTTGCTTCAAGTCTGTTGTTCATTAGAAGATTGTCCATTTTTTATCTCCATGTAGAAAGACTGATATTACGTAATAATCCAGTACTTTTCTGTATTTTGTTTTTAACAAAATTTTTCTGTTTCTTAATGAATTGCTTAGCTTTTAGTAGGCATCTTTCGCTATCCCAATGACTCTACACATTTCTCCTTTTTATTACTTGTAAAAATCATAATCATCTTCGATTGTCAACAGTATATAAGTACTTTCAGTAACAAGATATCTAAACGCATCATGTAGTTGGATTTTGTGGTGCAGTGGATATAGACTCGGAACAAGAAATTGGAGGGCCGAGTTCGAATTCCAGTTAAATTCCTTGCATTCACTTATGCGCAAATATTCTTGGGAAAGGTATTAATCCGTCTCTTCCCTTCAGTTCCGGGTTAAATAATAGGAGAGATTGGGTTCTATAGCCTTGGTTGGCAACCAGTATTCTGCAGAAAACAACTGCAGCCTACTGCGGGATAATCTTCTTCCCAGACAGTCATGTCTCTTTCGAGACATGATCGCCCAAAAGTGTATCATGTATGGCACCTGAATGACTCAGTACATGGCATCTAGAAGTGTATACCTACAGTAGGAATATGTGCATAAAACTTTGCAATTCTAAGACTGAAAATCTCTGTAGAATATTCATTGTATTTGATATTAAAAGTTAGAGGATGCAGCGCTCAATGAGAAAGCGTCAATTCGAAGATGCGCCTCGTAAAGGATACTGTAAACATTAGGAATAAACAATTTCAGACTTCTACTGATTTTAATCCGCTTTACTCGTGTCAAGTTCAACAAAGGAGATGTAACTATCAGTCTGAAACTGCACCATATCAAGAATATATACGAACGCTGTTAGTAACATACAAAAAAGACGCATGGAATTTTCTGTTTATCAAATATTTATTTAATTAGTTATTTTGCTTATTAATTAATCAAAGTACAATTAAACAACATTTCTTAGAAAAACATACTCATGTAGGTAATATCAGACAGATTTTAGTCAACAATACAATAATCCTTACTCATACACACAGTAAAAAGAACCTTCAGATATTGGAGGCCATCTACATTAAATCCAAACAACCCACACTTAATAAAGTCAGGTTTAAATCTGGTCATAACACATTAAATTGCATTTAAATATATGGTTCTGTTATCATTTCGAGCTCTCACGCAATGTGACGTCATAGAACCGCATTACAATTTTACGAAATGCGTTTGCTATTTTTGGTAACTATCATTATTGCTTAGCAAAGTTTTATGTCAACACAATATAAAATCGTCTCTGATGGTAAATGTTTTTATCTTAACGTCCTTGTAACCTCTCTGAAGATGGCTCATGTAAGCTGAAAGCTTAGAACCAACTGAATAAAAATTATCCAAATGTTGGAGAATTTTTGTCTTTATTTTCACCTGAAATCAAAACCAAAATACGATGTTTAGAACCGCTCATGATTAAACATAATAGACATTCATTGTCTCTTATATATAAAAGGATATGTTTAGAATATATATACACTAACTCCCAACCATTCTCAGAACACTCTCATCTACCCAACCCTCATTCTTGGTATCCTTACCCGCCTATCACCCACCCTCTGACATTTCCTATATTTAATCATCCTTTCTCCACTCTACGTAGCCCCCTGCGCAGTAGGGGCAGTGACATGCCTTGCTCGGGGTGAAACGCTTATAAAATATATATATATATATATATATATATATTTAATACAAATATATGTATTATATCTATTTGATATATTTTAGAGGATATATGCCTAGTCTTGTGTGCACCGTTTTTTAATTATTACATCCTAAGCAAGGAGACAAAGTCACTAAGACACTAGGGGTTACCAAATTTTTTTGTTTTTTTATAAGCGTTTCACTCCGAGCAAGGCATGTCACTGTCACTGCCACTACTGTGCAGGGGGCTACGTAGAGTGGAGAAAGGCTGATTAAATATAGGAAATGACAGAGGGTGGGTGATAGGCGGGTAAGGATACCGAGAATGAGGGTTGGGTAGATGAGAGTGTTTTGAGAATAGTTGGGAGTTAGTGTGATAGGAGGTGTCTATTGACCCTACATTTAAACACCTGGAGATTGTAACTGTCGGGAAAGCAGAGTTGTGGAAGGGAGTTCCACAGGCGGGAAGCGCGAGAAAAGAAGCTGTTGGAGTAGAATTTACGGTTACATCTTATTTGTTTAACTGTAAAAGGGTGGGACCTAGTTGCTAATCTAGTATCTTGTGTAAATTCGTGCTTAGGCGGAACCAGTGATCTAAGCTCATCGGAGCAGAAGTCATGAAAGTACTTGTAGAAGAGGCACAGGGAAGCCACATCACGCCGGTGTGGGAGCGGCTGCAGCCGGTCTGCCAAGTTAGTATCAAACACGTTACAGATCCTCCTTTGTATTTTGTCAAGAAGCCCAAGGAGAGCAGCAGGGGCACCCGACCAAATATGGCAGCAATATTCAATACACGGGCGGATGGTAGATTTGTATATGTGCAGAATAGATTCAGAAGAAAAGATCATGAAGGAGTGAGAAAAGTAAGAGAACTGAAATCAAGAAGACAGTAGATAATGATTGACGTTGCATTTTAATTCGCATGAATTCCTCTCACAAGCTATCTCTTAAATAGCGGAAAAGATTGAGATCTCCAGCCTTGGATAGAATCCATCCTTTGAATATTTTTGTTTACCTTTGAATTCAAAACCATAGAGAAAGCAATAAGTAACTGGTCCATTAGTTTGGCCTCGAATACATGGCAATTCACAGATAATAAAGTAAAGAAAACTGTGAGAAGCTCTAATCGGCTACGTCCAGAAAGGACGTGTTTTTTAAAAAAGAAAATATATATTTCACTATATGAATGTGTTATGTTAAACATTTCTTATTAATGTTCGTCTTTTCATTCTGTTTGCGAAAATAAAGACAACTTTGTAAGAATAAATCTATCAGGGGCTTTAATGGAATTTCAAAGAAAAAAAGAAATAATTATTTCTTTTTTATTTTGAATCATTTCAACCAAGAAAGGTGACAATGCCACTAAGACAATGTTAAGATTGTTGAGAGTGAAAGAGATTGAAAAGATATATAATAACCAGGTAAAGAGAACCAACAGTTTTACAATTCCGAGTTCTCCGGTATTTACGTTTTGTTTTTTTTTTTTGTTTTTTTTATAAAAGTGCACAATAGAACAAATATTGTACAGCATAATATAAATAAATAATAAAATTAAAGCATAATATAGTAATTTTTATTTAATTTTAAATAAAAATTTATATATACATATATGTAGATTGATACAGATATGATATATATATATATATATATATATATATATTGATATATGTAGATTGATACAGATATGAAACATATATATATATATATATGTAGATTGATAAACAGATATGAAACATATATATATATATATTGCTACAGATATGAAACATATATATATATATATATATATAGATTGCTACAGATATGAAACATATATATATATATATATATATATATAGATTGATACAGATATGAAACATATATATATATATATATATATATATATAGATTGATACAGATATGAAACATATATATATATATAGATTGATACAGTTATGAAACATATATATATATATATATATATATATATAGATTGATACCGATATAAAACATATATCTATATAGATTGATACAGATATGAAACACACATACATATATGTATATAGATTGATACAGATATGAAACACACATACATATATATATATAGATTGATACTGATATGAAACACATACATATATATATATATATATATATATATAGATATAGATATATAGATAGATAGATAAATTGATACAGATATGAACCATATATATATATATTATATATTTAAAATTTGTGTATTTAGTCAGAAAATTTGTCTTTTAGACATGGCAGATTAAATAACTTGCAAACATTGTGTCTGCTTATTTTCAATAAATCCGTTCATGAATAAGAAATCACTTACAAAATCATCTGTCAATGTTACAGCTCATTTATTACATTTTCAATTATAATACGCGAAATCTTATCCACGAGTATGAATTTTATTTGAGTTTTTATTAAATATAAGTAGACACAATGTTTGCCATTTATTTAATCTGACATGTTTAAAATAAAAATTTGATGCCTATATATATATCTATATATATAATTTGAATATATGGCTTGAAATCCGACAATATGAATAGAAAAATATCCGTAAAAAATCTCTGAAAAAGCTTGTTAAAGTGAATATGTTAGATGAAAAACACTTTTTATTTTGTTACCTTCATAAATATATATATATTGTTATACGCAGATAGATCTGTTTCGCCGTATCACAGCTCATCAGTACGGTTAGACTCCGATTGCTTTTTTACCCAGGATTGAAACCCGGCCGAAAGAGCGTCAGTCGGCGACTCTGCCCCTGGGCTATATATATATATATAAATGTAAATTCAATCTAGTGAGCCAACAAACCTACCAAGGTTTCACCTAAGTGAATGGTCAAGGAAGGCCTTGACGATCCGCTTAGGTGAAACCTTGGTAGGTTTGTTGGCTCACTGAGTTTACTTATTCTGCTCTGCTTATTACTAAGCGCTTTTTTGTTAGTTGATTACTAGTCTCGACTTTTTCTTTGGGCTACGTGCTGACTCGGTCCGAATCCATTTGGCTGATGTTCATGTGCTTAGCTCTTTCATTTTTTACAACCATTTTTTTCCTTCCACGTAGATACGCGGAGGGTTTTTCGAAACGAGTCTAGTCATAAGTTTGTGTTTATATATATATATATATATATATATATATATATATATATATATATATATATTCGAGGACAGAGTGCAGAGGATCTGATAAGAGTTAAATATATGCCCTGTCAATATCATCATGTTTGAAAGGATTACTCGTGATGATGTTTTGCCCCCATAATCTTTCCAGAGGGCCTCAGACTTAATGCTTATATAAAGGTCTTGGGGAGATAGAATCTTACAGCAGCTACCGACTTGAACCAGGGAAGTTCTATGTTTGGCGACAGGACATTGCACCATGCCACACAAGAGGACAACTCAAACATGGATGTCAACCAATTTTTGTGACTACGTCACCCCTTACATCTGACCACTTAACCCCTTATATTTGACCCGCCTAACACCTTACATGTGACCATGTAAAACCTCAGACTCCAACCTCCTTGATTATTATTTGTGAAGCACAGTTGAGTGAGTGACCAACAAATCTTCTTCTAACAACAATGTACTGAAAGCAGGGATTATGGTAGCATTCACCAAATTAAACAAGGACACTCTCCAGAAGAGTTGCATGAGATTCTGAGGTTGTCTGGAGGTTATCGGTTTACCAATGGCGATTTCATTATATAACTTTACTCTTTAGTATTTTAGAATCCTTTTGTGTAATTTTGCCAAAAAATAAAATGTAATGTCGGCATTATTCACATTTTACCGTAATTTAAACGAGAATTCATCCGTCGCATTCTCTCTCTCTTTTTCTCGTTATTTCTTTCTTTCTATCTCTCTCTTATTCCCTTATCGCTAAACCCCATCAATATCCCACACACAACTCCACAAAAAATTGCATATGTTCTAAAATATCTAAACTTATTTATAAATGGAACGTTGTCTGTGTGTGTGTGTCTGTGTGTGTGTGTGTGTGTGTGTGTCCGTTACCTATAGACTCCGAAACGGCTGAAACGATTTTCTTGAAAATTTACACAGTTGTACTATAAGCGTCTGCGAGTGTTCTTAGCTAGGTTTTGTGTTGAGGTATCCCCGATGAATATCGATAATCGAAAAAATCGTGTTATAGAAGGAGTGGTCCAATTTTAATCAAATTTGATACACTCATAGACAAAGACATAAGAAACGATATTCAGAAGTTTCAAGGTCGCAGTTCTTACAATAGTGCAGAAAATCGACAATATATATAAAAGTTAAGATGTTTGTGTGTGTCTGTTTATCTGCCTGTATGTCTGTACTTTTTTTTCAGCCCTTTTATTTTAGTTTTGCTTCGGGTTTGTCTCTAAGTAGGTATAATTGTAGTTCTTAGTCTTAGCCATGATACCATTTAACCAGAGGACTTATCTAGCCTTTAAAATTCAGTTTATGACGAAAAAACCTATTTGATATCGATACCAGGAAATCAAAAATAGACTTACATCCATTCATTTTTCTTTCAGTATCCGGTTTCGCTTTAACCAGAAACAATTATTGCTTTTTAGTTTTTGTGCCAACGTCCAAAGAGTCTGAGCTGCAGGACCATCGATTAGTCTTAAAACTTTCATTAAACCCGAGCAACGCCAGGCTATACTGCTATTAATAAACATTCACGCTTCTATATTATATACCAAGCACTGTTTTAAATTAATGTTTTGGACGATGTAAATTTTTCTTCGTTCCTTATTCACTCGGATATATATATATATGTGTGTGTGTGTGTGTGTGTGTGTGTGTGTGTGTGTGTGTGTTCGTTCGTTGTTACCATTGTTCTTGTGACAGTGTTCTCTTAAGTGTCTTGTCTATCAATGGCTACATTTCCCTACAGCAATATTCTATATGCTAGGCATTGATAATGATATAAAATTGATCAGATTGAGTCATGGTGGGTTAGCTCTCAATAAAAGATTAAGAGATTAAGGAGAAATCGCTCATCGATTTTGAGAGTCAGTCAGCTAGACAGAATGTGAAGTGAGCGCTGAGTTAATGATGAGAAGAAATCGATGAAAAATCAATTGTAATTTTTTTTTAAGGTGAATGCTCACTCCAAAATTGATGGTTGTATTTTATTCTCTAAATGCGGGCATTTTCCCTGAGTCCAATTTCACTATTTATTTACCATGAGTTTCTATTTGTAGTCTGAGTTTTCTATGGGAAGACAGCATGAGAACTATTTTGGCAGAGTTGTATGAAAGCAAATAAAATCACTGTCTATATTTCTTTATTGTATTTACAGTTCTGTACTTTCATAAAAATGATTAAACTCCGGCAGTGTATTCTCTTAGTAATGAATATGATTACTGTGGAAGAACGAGGCTCGGATTTAAAATAAACACTTGTTTAATTAGGAATTAACTGCAGCGTAAATTATTTCAACATAACTAGTAAAAATGATGCATTACCATATTAATTCCCAGGTCATTATCTGCTTCTACTTCTCTCTATTAAATCTGTAATTTTTGTAGAATTCTGTCTGTTAAAAAAACAACAAAAGAACAATCAAATGCGTAAATTTTGCGAATCCAACGCATATGACGTGTGTGCTTTTGATGGTTTGAATTTGAGTATTGTTGGGATATATAAGATAGAAAATTTTTTTTTTGATTTTCTGCGTGCATAATTGCAAAGGGGATCCAAAAATGTTTATTTATATGGACGTGTATATTGTACTTTCGATGTTGTTAGTGCGCACGATTGACTAGGCAATAATTACTAATATCTACCCAAGATCGCAGGCTAGTATCTGCTCATTACTCGGTCTATTTTCGGTGGAATCATCTGCCTTTTCTTATCGTAAGGTTTATTACAATTGAGCGGGATGAGAGTTGGAAAAAAGCGAGGCAAAAGTGTGGTGGATAAAAAAGTGATGCAGGATGAAGATATCAGATAAGAAATAGAAAAGAAATAAAGATCTACGTATACACATTCATGCATACGTCTAAACTTATTCATAAATGGAACTTTGTCTCTGTGTGTCCGTTAGCTATAGACTCCGAAACGGCTGAACCGATTTTCTTGAAAATTTACGCAGTTGTACTATAAGCGTCTGCGAGTGTTTTTCGCTACCCCCGATAAATATCGAAAATCAATAATCGAAAAAATCGGGTTATAGAAGGAGTGATCCAATTTGATACACTCATAGACAAAGACATAAACGATATTCAGAAGTTTGAAGGTTGCAGAAAATCGATAATATGTATATATAAAAGGCAAGATGTTTGTGTGTGTCTGTTTATCTGTCTGTATGTCTTTTATACAAATCCAAAATTTTTATCTGATTCTCACCACACTTCACACAAATATTCTTTAGGCTGAGTTTGAGCTTCAGGACCATGGATTAGCTTTAAAGCTTTCATTACACGCCAGCAACACTTGGATATACTGCTAGTACATACATACATACATACATACATACATACATACATACATACATACATATATTAGTGTGTGTATAAGAGTATGCATTTATCAGACAGGCATGGGCGAAAGAACATGATTGACTGGGTAGAAGATTATCCCTCAGTAGGTTACCATTACATTCTGCTGTATATTATTTGCCAGCTAAGGTTATAGAACTCAATATACCCTGTTATTTAACCCATAACTTGAGGGAAGAGATGGATTTATACCTTTCGCAAGAGTATTTGCACGTAAGTAAATGCGAGAAATTCAACTGAAATTCGAACTCAGCTCCTCCATTTCTCGTTCTGAGCCGATATCCACTGAACCCCAACGCACATCCGTGTGCATATATACAAAGATAGAAAGAATAAGATAGACTGCTGCAGGAATTAATACAGAATATTGACAATGACTTTAACGCATCAAGCAATCTTCTCTATTTGCATAGTCGATTCCTATGACAACACTGTCCATATCTGCAAACAACTTCTGTTCAATACGAAAGTCTATTCACTTAAAAATATCACACTTTTTTATCAGCATGGCCAAGGACGCATTTCAAAAGCCAACAAGAGTAATGAGAGAAAGTAAGACCTCATTAGAAACAAAAAATAAAATAAAAAAAGTGCTGGGTTGCTATGTGATATTTGTCCTTCTGTATGGGAGTGACTGCTGGACGATCTCATCAAGGATGGAGGAGAGACTCGAGGCAGTAGAAATGTTACAGAATGATGCTGAGGGTACTATTGACAAAGCACGTGAGCAACGATGACGTATTGGAGAGGTTGCAAACTAGAAGAAAACTCATACTTAACATCAAGAAGAAACAGATGAGGTTTCTGGGAACGTAGTGAGGAAGGTGGGCCAAGAGAATTTAATACTCACGGGACGGATAAAAGGAAAGAGAGACAGGGGAATGCCGCGCGAGATCTTTTTGATTGGTCTAAGCAAATGGATTGCGGAGCGTGGTTTGGAACTAATCTTAAGAGAAAAAATATTGAGAGCGACAAGTGACAGAACCAAGTGGAAATCCATGATTGCCTTCGACCTGAAGTAACACGGCACATGACAAAGAAGGTGTACATATAAAACAGTTTAAGCAATATATATATATAACAGTATAGGTTTAGAAAAAAATATATATAGTGTTGCGTTTTTCAGTAGTTTTACAGATAAAAAGTATTTTGGTAAGCAGGTTTTTATTGTAAGTAAGAGAGAATTAATGTGGAGAAGTTTGTCACTTAACTGTGTTGTGTTATTTCAGACTTACAGACTTCGAAGTTTCTTGAGAGCATTACTCTAATGTCTTCAGAGCCATTTGGTTTTTACCCTGAAAAGAGAGATATTACAATAATGCTCACACGAAACCACATAAATTCTATTAACGCTTTGTCCATATCTTGATATCGAACAGATTATGACAGAATGTCATTGGCTAAAATGCTTTTCTGTCTGTAAACTAATAAGAAAAAACTAAACAATTTGGCAATAAAGATGATTACAATTTAACAATATATATATACTAGCATCATAGCCCGGCGTTGCCCCTGCAATGTTTACAATACTCAGACAAACATCAAATCTCGAGATGCAGCAATGTTTATAATATTAAATGGATAAATTCCTTTAAAACTCGGTTATATAAAAAATGAATATATAAAAAAATGTTGTTTAAATATTATTCAAAAATTCCATTAATTCAGTTCTTTTTGTTTTGCGTAAACGTGATTTGATGTTTAGTGTGACATTGTAAACAACATTGCGTTTGTATTTGTTTAAAAAATATTTACTTTTTTTTGTTGACTAAATGAATTTTTAAAAATTAAATATAAAGGCTCATTTTTTTTTTCATTAATAAAATAATATTTTATTCGCGTTTAAAACGTGTGATTTGATTTCTTTGACGAAATTCAGCAACCATTTTAGATCTTAGATGTTTTACGGGAAAAAACGTCGGAATAAAAATTAAATATAAAGGCTCATTTTTTGTTTTTTAATAAAACAATATTTTAGTCGAGTTTGACACGTGTGATTTTACTGTGACGTAATTCAGCAACCATCTTCGACCTTAGATGTTTTACAGAGCAAATATAAACAATCGGCCCCATCGGCCAAAAAGTACAATTGCTGAACTTAAAACTCAAAAGTATGTGTCGACCTGGCTTCCCTAGAAAGTTTGAATGGCGTAGCTTAAAAAATTTAGGCATGCATAGGGAACAGTCACGCACAGACTCACAGATTGCCTTTTATATATATAGCTCGCCTGCAGCGCGACTAAGTTTAAGTTGCACAGCATCAGTACACAATTTGCAATATTATCGTTGGAGTTATATTTAGATATTGTGTGGTAAGTAGATGTTTAAATTGTGACTATTTTATATTTTTAATATCGTCGATCTACATTCTTTGCTTTTTATTTTGTTGATTTCCCAGTGTAGCAGAGTTGAGCACTGTCAGAAAAAATCACTCTGACGCAATTCACTCTACCAAAAACTTAGAAACAACATACTGATCTGCTGGCATTTATTCGGGAAACTCCCATCTAAACATTTCAGAATACTTCGGTGTCAATCCGAGTTAAGTGCAGATAATTCGGAAACTGTGTGATGAATCTAATGGTGATAAACAAGGTGACTGGAAAGATCACATGTTATGTCCCTATTCCTCTCCCACATGGCCTCAGACTCAATGCGGAGCCCTACATCAAGTGCCTTGAGGAAATCAAGAGGGTGAATACTGGAAGACCCTATCTCTGGTAACAAGACTTTGGACCATACCACAAAAGAAAGAGATTCCAGTCATGTCTGTCAATTCTTATATCTGGTCTCCTAAATTCACTGACTGCAAATTTCTTGATCATGTGTGGGGCATAGTTGAAAGTTAGACCAATAAATGATCTTGTAGCACCAAAGATGTACTGAAGGCAAGGATTATGACAGTATTCACCTACTTAAACAAATTGACCATCTGATGGCTGTGGTTGAAACCAATATCGATTTGATTGAATAGATTTACTATTTTCAAGATATTGTTGGTAAATATATCTGTTAAAATGATTTGAGTTTCCGTCTATTATTTTCATTCGTCCGCAACGACTCCTCCCCAACCGTTAGCGATTTGCAAAAAAAAACAATGCAGTTTATAAATTCAAATGTCCCTTTCGAGAATGTATCTCTAACAAACTAAATAATATCTACATTGGCCATACTACCAACTCACTTTCACGGCGTCTTACGATACACTTAAATGACAATTCAAACATATTCCGACATTTAAAACAACACGGTTATGAACGCACACTTCTCAGAATAACGCTCGTTGGAAACACATGTATACTTAGACAAGAAAATAATAAACGGAAACTCAAAATCCTGGAAGCTATCTACATCAAACAAATTAAACCTGGATTGAATACGATAAATTTTGATATCTCAAATAAAATAATCAAATGCCTGTAATCGGATCAAGAACCACACCACCACCATTTTGTCACTGTCTGCGGCCATCCGCCATGGTAAAAATGGACTTGTCTCTTTTATTTAATTCTCTTTATTTAATTCCAATTTGTTAATAGTTTAAATGTTCTAAGTTCAGTATATGTTAATGTTTATTCTTTGATAATGGCTTATGTAAGCCGAAAGCCTAGATCTGATAAAAAATCAACAATTACTGTGATTTCTTGTTGTCTTTCAACGATAGCACCATCAAGCTGATCAGACGATACGAACGGATCCTACACAAAATAAATAGACAAAACCTGTCTATATTATTCAACGAAACCTGTATTATATATATATATATATATATATATATATATATATATATATATATATTTATGTCTTTATATATATTTATGTCTATATATATATATATATATATATATATATTTATATATATATTTATATGTAGCCGTCAGGAAAGCAAGAATACGGGAGCGAGTTCCACAGGCGGGAAGTGTGACAGAAGACGCTGCAGGAGTAGATTTGTCATCTGCATTTGGCTAACCTGACTGTGAATGGGTAGGACCCAGTTGCCAGTCTGATTGCACGAGTAAACACCTGTTGAGGAGGCATCAGTGACTTAAGATCGTCTGAGCAGAAGCCATGAAAGCATTTATAGAACAGACAAAGGGAGGCCACATTTCGACAATGGGGAAGTCAAGCCGCCAGATCAATACTTATCACATTACAGACTCTCCTTTGGAGCCTATCAAGAACATTGAGGAGAACGGCAGGGGCACCTGACCATAAATGGCAGCAGTACTCCATGCACGGATGGATGGTTGACTTGCATATATGCAGGATGGATTCAGGTGGAAAAAACATCCTGGATCGACATAGTGACCCAACCTTCTTAGCAGTAGATTTTGCTCATCAGTGGCGTTTCCGCCTTGCTCGGGGTGAAATGATTAAAAAAAATATATATATATATATATATTTATATATATTTATCTATATATATATTAATATACGTATATATATATATTTATATATATTTATATATATATGTATATACTTATATATATATATATTCATGTATATATATATATATATATATATATATATATTTATATTTATATTTATATGTATATATATAGATATATTTGTGTGTTTGTGTGTATGTATATATTTAGAAAGAGAAGAGATGTATTGAATGATATATTTCATGGCTTATCTACCTTTTGTTGTTTATTTTAAGCTGAAGCATATTTCTAATTGTAAAAGAAATTCTTTGTTTTCAAGTAAATATTTTTGAGAATAAAATTGATTTTTTTAGGTTAAGAGAAGAGATAGATATATACATATGTCTACAGAGAAAATGAGAGACAGGCAGAGATAACTAGAGATAGATGCAGTGTGAAAAATAAAGAATGAGTGAGAGTCGAGTGAATAAAAATTGCCAGCTCTATATCAAGGGACAATTTTACACAAGGTGTAAAAACTACGATTAGTAAAAAAAAAAAAAAGGAAAATCATTTTTTGAAAAGTATGAGAAATATAGGTTATTTCCCTTTGGTTGCTTAAATCCCTGCTAGGAAGAGATATGTCCATTTATCTGGTAATAATGGGCAAACCCAAATTTAGACCCGAAATGGATTTGAGGCGCCAAAGAGGAGGCCTGTCGATCACCCAAATGAATAGACGTGTTTTAGCCTCCTCCAAGGAGAAGCAGATGCTGGCCACGAGCAAAAGTGAATAGATGAGTTAATGCCTCGTCAAGCAGACATCGGAAGAAGAGTATTGATCAACTTCAGATAAGTGTTTCTATCTTTTAAAACTGATTGATGTATAGGACTTCGTTCCCACTGAACTGACATTCACTGTTAAAGGAATAAGATTAGCAATTTCTCTTTCTACAAATGTACTATTTGTATAAAAGTATGTCTTTAAACTATCCATTTACCTTGTTCTGTGTTCCTCTTTTTACGACTCATATGGTGAGTCGATAATTTTCCCCTGGGAGATAGAGCAATAGAAAGATAAAAGTGAGGATGCTGTAGAAAATATTTTTACGTTTTTGATTTTTCATTTTTGGCATATTATAACAACCCGTATTTGAGTGTTCAAAAAATATATGCGGGAAACAAACATTGGAAGTGATAACGAAAAGATAAGAAGATACAATCAATTGGTGAAAGAAGGCCAAAGGCATGTGATTTTAGTTGATAAGAAATTAAGAATTAAAATCAACCTTCTGACGTGTGAAAAAATCCTGATTTTTCCTAAATAGAAGAATGATTAATCATTTGCATAAAGAAAAAGTCTAAACCAGATTTCGCAAGTAGATGTTAAATTGATGTTCTGACCAATGGGAGTGACTTGCATGATTGAGAACTTCACGAGTCAGTGCAAAAAAAACTCTAATGACAATAAAAGGTCCCTGATCAGTGTCAATCGGTCAGTCAGATGGAAGCAGCGAGAAAGACAATACTAAAATGTAACTTCGATCTCAAATCGACCCGGAGATAAGTTCAGATCGCACCTTGTTCTCTTATTATTATTTCTCATTTTTTTTTTTTATAAGCGTTTCACCCCGAGCAAGGCATGTCACTGCCACTACTGTGCAGGGGGCTACGTAGAGTGGAGAAAGGCTGATTAAATATAGGAAATGACAGAGGGTGGGTGATAGGCGGGTAAGGATACCGAGAATGAGGGTTGGGTAGATGAGAGTGTTGTGAGAATAGTTGGGAGTTAGTGTGATAGGAGGTGTCTATTGACACTACATTTAAACACCTGGAGATTGTAACTGTCGGGAAAGCAGAGTTGTGGAAGGGAGTTCCACAGGCGGGAAGCGCGAGAAAAGAAGCTGTTGGAGTAGAATTTACGGTTACATCTTATTTGTTTAACTGTAAAAGGGTGGGACCTAGTTGCTAATCTAGTATCTCGTGTAAATTCGTGTACTGAATACTTTTACTTCTTCTTCTCCATTCAAAACATTCTTACTAAATACATTCATACATACGTACGTATTCAACAATTACTAGTAGGAACAATTTCAAAACATCTTGATACCTTTAACTTTCTCATTGAACACGAACTCTACCCTTAACTTCTTAATAATGTTTTTAATTGCACATTAATTTCTAAACTTGTGTTATTCTTTTTTTTTAATAAATTTTTATTTTAAAATGCAAAATATATTTTTTATTCTTACACTATTGCACACAATTCCACATATTCCAATCTGCCGACAACCAACCTTCTGATAACGATGAAAACCTTCTGATAATTCTGATGATGATAATTCTGGATAAAACTTATAAGTTCTAGAGAGTTCGGTTAAGTATGACACAAGTCCGAATAAAAAAAACATTAACCAGCATCCATCGGCGACATGATAATGGATGATCATAATTGTCAACACGCATAAACCTTTCTTGATTTCCGTTAGTTTTTTATTCTACTAACGAAGGCCAAAACAGACCGTGTGCGAACCGTTTGCCGACAGGCAGTTCGCAGACAGACAATTCACAGACAGGGCAATTGGTCAACGATTTAAATCTTTCTAAGTTAAAACTCTCATCCAGGTGTTTTTATAAACTTTCGGCGAAATGTTCAGGTGTTGGTGGATGCGAATTTTCCGAAGTCGTTCTGCGAATTACGTCATCGATTGTTGTCAGACTTGCATTGCAGTTTTTGTTATTCGCACCTGAATCAACTTTTCGATTCCCCAGTCTTGAAGCGACAGAAACAAAGAAAAGAGCGCTTAATTATGATGCAGTATTGGTCCTCAGTGAGCATCAGGACTGAAGTTCCTGGGACATGCAATGAGAAGGGAGGGCTTGGAGAATCTGATACTGAGAGGGCAGAAAGAAGAAAAAAGACACAGTGGAAGGCAGGGGATAACATATTTGAAGGGCCTTAGCAGGTGGATGACAGAACGGGGGTTGCGTGGTGTAACAAGAGAAGGCGTGCTAAAAGTCACCAAGAATAGGGAGACGTGGAAAGCCATGATCGCCTACGTCCTGAAAGGATAGGGCACATCGAAGAAGTTTTACCAACAATACAGTCATATCGCTTCTGTCATAACAAACTGCATGATGACCACTGAGGGGCTTAGAAAGAATGTAAAAACTGGATGAGAGCTTGAAGTTAAAAAGACTTAAAGTGTCGAACAATTGTCCTGTCTCTGAATTGACAGTCGGCTAACTGTCCGTCAGCCAATTTTTTTTCGACGAATTGTTTTTCGGCGAATTGTCCTGCTATTAAACAAACAACCTTGTTTCATTTTGGCACGCTGTTATTTTTGGTCTGCTTCGTCGTCTCTTTTAATCTCAATTTGCCTTTAATGCTTTGTCTGACAAATATCGAACTATGATTGATTACTTCTGCTCCTCTGGTTAAAGTTGAGGCAGAGTCGAAAAGAAAAATAATTAGTGAATTGGGAATTAGTGCGTGTAGTAGATGAATAAAAATTCTAATTCTTGGTGTATCTAAGTTTGTTTCTTCATCAATCATTCCACACCTGATATCGAGTAGTTAAAGCAAATAATGTATGTTTACCGTCTACGATAATTTAATATGTCACAATGGTTTGCAATAAAGAATATTAAAAACAAGAGACTACTTTCCCCAAAGGCAATGCATGATCTTAAAAGGAGGAATTTTTTGGTTATCATTATTTAAATTGCTTATACGATTGAAACATTTGATGTAAGTAAAATAAGAAAGAAATAATATTTCAATTTGTCATGTCTCACTGAAAACACGTAATAGAGTTCTTGGTTAAATTTAAAAACTGTAGTGAATATTTCATTCGTTCTTTGCGAGCAATAAGGTGAAATATAAGATAAACAGCTTAGTAATAAAATAGTCAATTTACATTATCTTTAAAATTTAATAAATTTCTTTCTTCCAGAACATCACGATTGATCACTGTTATGTAGAAGACTTGCCACTGTGATTTAACTTTTGCTGTAATGAATTTTTATTGCTATCAAATAGCATAGATATTTAGTAGCTAACGTAAACACACACGCACACACACATATCAGTAAGTTAAGTGCTGCACGTAATACGCACTTGCGTGATCATATCTCAAAAGAGACATGACTGATTGGGCAGAATATTTTCCCGCAGAAGGTTGCCATTGCGTTTTGCGGTAGAGTGGTTGCCAACCAGAGCTATAGAACCCAATCTGTCCTGCCATTTTACCCATACCTGAAAAGAGAACAAACAAATTAATACTTTTCTCAAGGGTATTTGCGCATGGGTAAACGCAACGAATTTAACTGAAATTCGAAATCGGCTCCTCAATTTTTTCTTCCGAGCCAATATCCATAAGGCAAAACGTTTATATAATATATATTAGTCATCTACATACAAGCCTGTTTCGCTGTATCACAGCTCATCGGTGTGGCTAGACGCATCCACTTGCTTCTGCCCGGAATCAGAGAGAGAGAGAGAGAGAGAGAGAGAGAGAGAGAGAGAAAGAGAAAGAAAAAAGAAAAAAAAGCAGCGAAAGAGCTACACACACCTAAAATGTAGCTTTCAGTTCAAACGACTCGGTCATTGTCCTCTTTCTCTTTCTCCTTATCTCTTTCAACAATTACTACTACGAACATTTTGTACGAACTCTACCCTTAACCTCGTAATAATGTTTCTAATTGCACATTAACTCCTAAAACTTATGTTAAACTTTCCCTTTAATAAATTTCTATTTTAAAATGCAAAATGTATATTTTATTCTTCTTATGCTATTCCACATAATTGCACATATACCAACCAGCCGACAACCAATGATGAAAACCTGATGAATGAAAACCTTCTGATGAAAACCTTCTGATAATAATTCTGCATAAAACTTGTAAGCTGTAGGAAGTTCGGTTAAATAAGACACAAGGCCGAATTAAAGAAAATTAACCAGCACCCTACGTTTGAATACATATATATATATATATATATATATATATATTAGTGTGTGTGTGTGTGACTCACTGTGCGTGCTTTAAGTGAGTATGTATGACATATACTTTTTTGTGTTTCTTTCTCCTTACGATCACGTGATTATAAGAATACGGGCGAGTGCTCCGATGCGCATGCGGACACTGTAAATTGGGCCGTTTCAATTAATAATCTAGTAACACAAGAAAATATTTTTTATTCTTCAATTCTCGTAGATGTTTGGCGAATGTTTAGATCGACAGATGAATTAGATTTACTTTAAATAGTTGCACACTATGTTAAAACTGTGGTAATTTTATGCTTCTGTTAGTTTCAATGTATGCTAGTGTTTTCTGAATTGATCCCATTCAAATGTTTTATTTCTGTCGCTTTTGTTGGCCTCGTTGTTGATAAAAAAAAATCGACTTTTTTTTTTATCAGAACCTCGAGCTTGTTAATTGCCTAACCGAAAGCCAGAAAAGAAATAACTTTTTTCACTATTTAATTATTTAATGAAAATTTTTATTTAAAATCACTTCATTTTACGTCCAATTGCTGACATTGTGAACGCAAATATTTCACTCGTGAAACTTACCCGACTCGCTGGAATCTCAAGATTTCAGCTTGAAGAATTGTTCCCTGAGTTGACCAGAATACTAAGATAAAAGTAGATGCTCATTACTAGCTTTTACTATGAAAATATGAACAATGAAATGTCTTTCACTGATCAGAAAGATAATAATTAAGAAGTCGTTTGGACTTTCAGTATTTTTCGTACTGTCATTATATTAAACTAGCAGTATAGCCCGGCGTTGCTTGGGTGTAATGAAAGCTTCAAAACTAATCGATGGTCCTGGCGCTCAGATTCTTTGGACGTTGGCACGAAGGACTAAAAAGAAATCGTTGTTTCCAGTTAAAGCGAAACCGTAACCCAAAAGAAAAATGAATGGATGTAAGTCAAATTTTGAAGTTTGGTGAGAATCGGATAAAAATTGTGGATTTATATAAAGGACATACAGACAGATAAACAGACGCACACACAAATATCTTGCCTTTTAAATATATATATATATTATCAATTTTCTGCATGAATGCAAGAACTGCAATCTTAAAGCTTCTGATTACCGTTTCTTGTGTCTTTGTCTATGAGTGTATCAAATTTGATTAAAATCAATTTTTCGATTATCGATTTTCGATATTTATCGGGGGTATCTCGACACAAAACATAGTTAAGAACACTCGCAGACGCTTATATTACAACTGTGTGAATTTTCAAGAAAACTAGTTCAGCCGTTTCGGAGTATATAGGTAACGGGCACACACACACACACACACAGAGAAAGTTCCATTTATAAATAAATTTTGATGATCCACACCAGCCTCTTAACCTTCTTTGTAAACTTCCTCCAATAAAGACTTAAAACCAGTCAAACTATATATGACTGACGAGACAGAAAATTTTTCCGCACTAGGTTGCCATTTCTCTCTGCGATAATCAAGGATATACAACCCAATATGTCCTGGTAACGAAGGCTATAGAACCTAATCTGTCTTGCTATTCCAGTCATAGCTAGAGAAAGAAGAGGTGGATTAATAACTTTCCCAAGGATATTTGAGCGTAAGTGAATGCAACTAATTCAACTGGAATTCGAAATCTGCTCCCCAATTTCTCATTCTGAGCCGATATCCTTTACATCACCACGCACGTCTTGATCTTCTTCTTCATGCACCGTGTTCTTTCAGGACGTAGGCGATCATGGGCTTCCACTTGGCTCTGTCTCTTGTCGCTCTCCATATTTTTTCTCTTGGTATCTGTAAGTCCCGCTCCGCCAACCATTTACTCAGATCTAACAAATAGGTCTAGCGCTACATTTCCAGTGTTTCTTCTTCCATTTATCTGACCTGTGAATATTAATTTCTCCAGGCCCTCTTTCCTCATTACCTGTTCCAAGAACCTCATTTATCTCTTCCTAAGTATCCTTCTGTAAAACCACATTTCTGCTGCCTCAAGCTTCGCCTTCATCCTTGATGTGATCGCTCAGCATTCGCTTCCATACAATTATCACATAGAATTCCAGCACTTTTTTTTGTTTCTAATAAGATTTTTTCTGTCTTTCAGTACTCTGGTTAACTTTCGAAATGCGTCTATGGCTTTGCTAATGCGTCTTTGGATATCAGTTTCATACTTTCCATACGTCTTGATACAAAACCAAAATATCAACGTAAGAACTAGTGTTGTTCTTAAAGAGCCTTATCTATCTATTTTGTCTTTTTTAATTCCCCCTGTCTCCCTATACTCTCTATCTCCCCATTTACACTCTCTCTATCTCCCCATTTACACTCTCTCTATCTCCCCATTTACACTCTCTCTATCTCCCCATTTACACTCTCTCTATCTCCCCATTTACACTCTCTCTATCTCCCCATTTACACCCTCTCTATCTCCCCATTTACACTCTCTCTATCTCCCCATTTACACTCTCTCTATTTCCTCAGTTTCTATTTGTTTCCTTAATTATTTGCACGTCTTAATCTCTCTGATCCCAATTTCTCCCCACCCTTTCCTCACACTTACTGCATCGACATAATTTTTCTCTTTACCTCCTGATAGTCCTCTCTCTATCTGGCATGAGCTCGTTTTCTTTCTCTCTCAAAATATGTTTGTCTCTGTCTCTCCCAATTCTCCGGTATCTCTCTACTTTTATCTCTCCAGTCTCTTTCATATAATCTCTATCTATTTACTCTTCTCCATTTTTAAAAATTATCATCTCTCCAAGTCCTCTCTCTCTCTCTTTCTATCTCTCTAATATCTCGCTTCTTCTTCATTTCTCTTTTCTTTCAAGCACTTTCTTCTTCTTTATCTTTTATCATGTATTCTCACTTCTTCTCCATTTTATCTATTCTCTCTCGTTTATCTCTCTCTCTCTCTTCTTCTTCTTTATATTTCTAATTTCTCTTTTTTTCTCTCTTTCTCTTTCTCATTTCAGTTTCTCGCTTTTCTAGTTCTCCAATCTCTTCTGTTTTTCCAAGCTTTATCTATCTCTTCAATTTCTTCTTCTTCTTCTTCTTCTTCTCTCTCTCTCTCTCTTTATCTAATATCTCGATTCTTCCCTCTTTCTCCAATCTCTCTCTTGCCTTCAAGCGTTCACTTCTTTTTTTATCATGTATTCTCCCTTCCTCTAAATTCTCGCTTCTTCTCCATTTCTCTAATCTCTCTCGTTTTTCTCTCTCTCTTTTTCTTTATATTTTAAATTTCTCTTCTCTCTCTCCCCCCCTCTCTCTCTCTCTCTCTAACACCTCGCTTCTTCTCTATTTCTCCAATATTTTACGTTTCTCCAAGGTCTCTCTTCTACTTTATCTCTCCAATTTAGCTTATCTCCCCAAGCTCTCTCTTCATCTCAATTTCACCAATCTAAATTATATCTCCCTAATTTATCACTTCTTCTTCTTCTTCTTCTTCTTCTTCTTCTTCTTCTTCCCAATCTCTCTCTTTTCTTCAAGCTCACTCTTCATTCTCTCTCTAATCTATCTACTTCTTGTTTATTTCTGTAATCATTTTGGTTCTCTGAGCTCTCTCTTCTCTATCTTTACAATTTATCTAATCTCTCTCACAATTTTCTCTCTCTGTCTTCCCCTCAAATCTCTCTCCAAGCTCTTACTTCTTCTTTAATCTCTCTCTTAGCATTACTCCTTTCTAAATCTTCCAACTCGATTTGACATTCCTATCAAAGAATGCAGAAATCGCCAAATTGACGATGGTTTACCTAAGTGTCAAATGCAGAGGGCCGTACTCCGTGAAGAAGATACATTAAATTCACATCTTTCGTTTGTCGATCGATTACTACTCCCTTGAAGCACTCGTGTCATTTTGTGAGCTCTTGTTGAGCAGCTGAATTTCGTTTGATTCGACGGGGACACATATAGACTGGCACACCCGGGTCTTATGGGTGATCGGATGCCAACATGAAAAGATATTCAAAGGATATTCCTCTTGCGTTTAGCAAGTTATATCGCTTTTATGAAATATCAATTTTAGTAAAACAAATTTTAGCCTTTTTAGTGCTTGCAACAAGACACGTGTGATGATACGACTAGGAAGATATTTTTTTATTTTTATCAAACCGATCGTTTGAAAGAGTTTGCTGAAGTCAACATTTTATTTACTTGTTCTTTCTTTTAGTATCAATGATTATTTACTTGCAACCTAGAAGACAATAAAACCTGACGATCAATAATTTAAACTGAATAATAGCAATTCTATTTGCAGGTTACTCGAACATTTGTGCTTTATAGTTAAGATCAAAACATTTCTAGAATTCAATTTGGATATGATCATTCTCTATTTCTCCAATCAATATCTCTCTCTCCCTATAAAATCTCTCTCTACCTAATCTGTCTTTCTCGTCGTTCTCTCTCGATTGCATCCATTTCTCTATATTATCTCTCTCTATCTGTCAGTCTTAATTTCACAATATCTTTCGTCTTATATTCTCTCTAATTCCTTAGTATCTCTTTCCTTCTGTAACTCTCCATTATCTCTCTTAGTCTTTCCATTTCTCTCGCGTCTTCCGAATATTTTTGCTTATCTTTTAGAGTTAAGTTTAGCATGCTTATAGAATTCAGTTTAAGGAAAGATGGCTTTGAAAAGTTGATACTCTCAGAAAAAATGAAGTTAAAAGAGATAGTGGATAGCAATGCAGGACCTTGAGTAAATAAATGACTGAGTAGGCACTGGCGGGGGTGTGGAACAGGAGAGTTGACAAAAAGACAAAAGTTATGAAGAGATACAAATGACAAGAAATTGTCGATATCTTGAAGGTACGCAACAAGAAGAACAATTGAATGAGAAAACAGAGCAAATCCTGTGAAACCTTTCGTCTTTGAAAATGACTTCTTCAGATTAATGTTTTTATCAATAAACCCTAAAATTATGCCAGGATTCGTCATTGGAGGCCACAATTTATACAATATAAGGTACGCAGATGATACAGTGCTGATAGCAGACACAGAAAGAAAACTACAAGACCTCCTACAGAAGGTAGCTGAAGAGAGTGACAAGGACTACAAATAAACTGCAAGAAAACCGAATGCATTGTCATCAGCGAAAAGGGCAGCTGAAAATGTCAATTACAGCTGAGGGACACTAAAATCAAGCAGGTAAAAAAATTGAAATCCCTAGGAAGTGTTCTAACAGAAGACGGTAAGTGCGACACTGAGATCCGAAGACGAATTAGCATGGCGAAGGAAGCATTCCAGAAGTTGAGTAAAGGATTAAGAAACAAGACAATTTCGCTAGAAACAAAGAAAAAATACTGGATTGCTATGTGATGTTAATTCTTCAATATGGTAGTGAATGTTGAAGAATATCGTCGAAGATGAAGAAAAAACTTGAAGTAGCTGAAATGATGTTCTACAGAAAAATGCTGCGGATATCATGGACCGAGCATGTGAGCAATGACGACGTTTTGGAAAGGATGGAAACGAAAAGGGAATTAATACTGAACATCAGGAAAAAACAACTAAAGTTCCTGGGACATGCAATGAGAAAGGAGGGCTTGGAGAACCTGATACTGACAGGCAAGATAGAGGGTAAAAGAGACAGGGGAAAGCAACGAATAACATATTTAAAGGACTTGATCAAGTGGATGACGGAACGAGAGTTGCATGTTGCAACAGGAGAAAGCGTGCTAATAGCCACCAGAGTTAGGGAGATGTGAAGGGCCAAGATCACCTATGTCCTGAAAGGACAGGACACATATAAGAAGAAGAAGAAGAAGAAGAAGAAGAATATATCCAAATGAATAAGGAACGATGAAAATATTTACAACACTCAAAACATTAATTTAAAACAGTGCTCAATATAGAAATAGAGCAATGAATATTTATTATAAATTATAGTTTAGAATATGTTCCTTCAATGTCGACAAAAAACGTACACTTTTGTAGTAGATTGTAGTTTGGACATGTTCTAAAGTAGAATTTTATAATATATATATATATATATATATATATATATATATATATATAGTGGTTGGGATGAAATATAATATACATCGATAATGACGGAAAACATTGAAAATTTCGAAACGCTTAACTTTAAATGTTACATTTTTAGCGATACAAATCTTATTTAGCTTTCTACCGCTTTCACTTTCGATTTTATCGCTGTTGTATTTAAATATACTACAATTAATTCATAAATTATTTCATAGTCATAAATAATTACGTGTTTTCCCTTTGAATGCAGTGAAATTATAGGACGCGTTATGTTTACGCTTAGGCCCATTGTATGAACTCAGGATGTCCATTTTGAATTGACATTAGATTAATGTTGGTCGAAAGAATAAGCATCAACCATAAATACTCAGGGGAAGCTAAAAAGTAAAATCTGCAGATAAAGGAAACGTGAGAAAAAAAGAATTAGAAAATAAAAGAACCGTTTTGAAAAGAGCCAGATTTGGCATCAAGCCATCTTTGCAAAGCAACCTATGAAAAATAAACCGACAAGCAATATAATTGCTGAGATTAGCGTGGTAACCATCCCTCAACTCGAGGTGTCTGAGAATGAAAGGATGTTAGTGAAAAGGTGGCACAAAATTTAGACAGACAGAAAAGAAAATGTTCTGTTTTTTTTTTAGTTTTTTTTTTGACTGGCAAAATCATTTTGATGCAGCGGAAAATAAGTTGAAGTGTGCATGCCCGGAGATGTTTAAAGAACACAGAATGAAATTAACGAACCAAGTTCTAATTCCGGCTGCGGGTTTCTTTTTAAAATTTCGCATTAGTGCACACTGGAAAACTAAAGATGTCCCTATTCCATTGAAGGTAACTAGAAACCGATCCAATATATTTCACAGGAAGCTACGGTAATTTAAGTAATTTAAAGATAATAAAAAATTAATCTGTTGTAAGCAATGTTTGAACACGTTCTGAAAGAATAATGATTAATAATATCTTTTTTTAAGTTAATATAAAATTAATAAAGTTATCCTACGCGTTAAGCGTTATAAAATAAAATCGATGTGAAACGTGTATTAAAAAGAAAACCTAATGAGTAAGCAAGTTTTAAAGGAAATCGTAACCAGACGCACACTAATATACAGAATCAAAAAAAGAAAGCTGAAATGCATTGGATTCACAATAAGGAAAGGGTTTTGGAAAAATAAGAAGAGTACATCAAGGGCAAGAGAGATAGGTTTAGAAAAGGAACCACCTAACCCACGAGAGAATAAGAAAGGTGATACCCTAAGCGCAGCTTAGATGTTGCACAAGGCCGAAAGTATGGGGTACCCAGTGAAGATAGAACTCACTACTCATTTGTAATAGGTTCTAGCAGGACAAGCTTGATAACCATTACACCGGCTCACGAGAGAATATGAATGGATGACGGAAAGGTATAAGGGAGGTTTAAGAAGGGATTAACGCTGCTAACACGCACAAACCATTAGAGGTTGTAGAGAATCATAATTGCCTGCATCCTGAATGGATATGGTACCTAGAAGAAAAATTCTTATCTGTAAATGGGTAATATTTTCAAAGAGTTGCAATTGGTGTAACAAATCTTTACTAAGTCCGGGAGAATAAGGTAATTAGAAAAAAGTTGTTTGCCTAGGTTGCTCGATCACCCAATCCCAATCTTTTCGCTCAAATGAGCGTTGCATGTCAGTATCGAGACTGGTAATGAAACAGTGCATTCTTTCCTAAAAGGTGACGGAGAAAACCAGTAGACTGATTCAAAGTTGATTTAATTTCTCGAGCGAATAAATATTACGCTGCTTGCTATCGATATTGCATTAGGTTTTGCTGTTATCCGTTCGTCGTCTCGTGGGACGATATCGCTGCGCAGAGTACCAAAGAAATGGGCGGGAACAATGGAGATTTGCAGCTCTTCGTATTTCAAGATCACCTTCTCAGCTTTTTTTTTCCCGTAGAGTTCAACGGAAAGCATACACGAATTGTAGTGGCGCAAATGCAGTAGTTTCTGGAAGGTGACGATGTATAACAACCAACAACTCGCGACTTGTATACATTATCCCGACGAATGAGTCAATCTTTCCCAGAGAAAACCCATACTCTACGAATTAATCTTTATATATGTCGTTATCATTGATACTGTATACATCACGTGAGTAGAAACCAAGTTATTTTTATTATTTATGCAACAATCGAAATTAATACATAACTCAGTATTAGCACTCATATATGCGAGGCTGTGAAACTATTTGTAAACTATATATCGCGAACGAACACACACCAACAGCCAAAATTTCGATTAGTATATAATGTAATGAAACACGTATATGGCAAACTCAAATTATGATAAAGATGGTAGTTAAAAGTGCTCCATACAACGTATATATATATATATATATATATATATATATATATACATGTATATATATATACATGTATATATATATACATGTATATATATACATATATATATACATGTATATATATATACATATATATATACATGTATATATATATACATGTATATATATATATGTATATATATATATGTATATATATATATGTATATATATATATGTATATATATATATGTATATATATATGTATATATATATATGTATATATATATATATGTATATATATATGTATATATATATATATATATATATATATATGTATATATATATAGGTATATATATATGTATATATATATATATATATGTATATATATATATATATATATGTATATACATGTATATATATATATATATATATATATGTATATACATGATATATATATATATATATATATATGTATGTATATACATGTATATATATATATATGTATATATATATATATGTATATACATGTATATATATATATATGTATATATATATATATATATATATATATATACATGTATATATATATGTATATATATATATACATGTATATACAGTGGCCCGACAATATTTTTCGGACACTTTGAAAAAAGTACTTCAAGGTGGTTAATAGTGCCAAAAACATTTGAGATTGTAAGTACGTAGTTGAGGAGTGAAAATCCACTACTAGTGTAATCATTTTTTTTTAGTTTGGCTTTGATAATTTTAGTTTTTTGTGATTTTTGCGAAAACTTGCGCTACACTATTTTTCGGACATGACAAAAAATCCTATTTTATTAAGAGCTAAGTTCATGTATATGTTGCTGTATGCAAATTTTCTGCTTGTACACTTAGCTGTCATCATTAGAATCAATTATCTGTTCTATTTTATTGGCAAACAATTAAGTTTAATGAGGTAAAATGCATTCAAAAGAAGTCGTTTGTTTGTTTGGCACGGAAGAAACGGGATGATGGCCTCAGCATCAGAAGGATTTGAAGCTGTCGAAATCAACGGTCGAAAACATGCTGAAGACAAAAGAAGAGAGGACAGAAAAGATCAGTTGGCAAGAGGACTGAAAGGAGAATGAAGAGGACTGTGACACGGCTTTTGACATCTGGAGAAAAAGTTACAGCAAGAAAAGTGAAGGAGAAATGTGAATTGGATGTAAACGTCCGAACAGTACAAAGAACGCTGCATAGGATTGGTTTGAAGTCTGCAAAGGCTAAGAAAAAATTACACTAACAAAGAAACACAAAGGAGCAAGACTGGAGTGTGATAAAAGGTGGTTAACAAAGCATGTTGACTTTAAGAAGGTTATATTTACTGATTAGAAGCGTTTCAAGTTTGATGGGCCCGATGGATGGTGTATTGGTCGAGAAGGGGTGAGCCTGCTGTACTGAACAAACGACAGATGGGAGGAGGAGGAGTTATGGTTTGGGGTATGATCTTTGCTAATGGAGTGGCTGAAAGGACGACAGAACAGCGAAAGCTACAAACAGTTGCTGGACGAGAAAGCCCTACCAAGAATAAGAAGAGAGATAGGGAATGATTTCGTTCTACAGCAAGACAATTGCAGCATCTATGTGTCAAAACTCATGAAAGAATGGATGACTATAGTGAATATGACTACTTTGGAATGGCCTGCAAAAAGCCCAGATCTAAATTTAATAGAAAATGTTTGGGAAATGCTTGCGCAACTTGTCTATGATGAACCTGAAATAACGAAAGAGGCTCAACTATGGGAACGGATACTAGATGCCAAAAAACAACTAATAGAAACACGTAGAGATGTTATTGTGCATATGTTTGATCATTATGAAGAGAGATTGATAAAAGTTATTGAGAAGAAAGGTGATATTACAGACTATTAACAGTTTTTCAACGATGTCCGAAAAATAATGACGCGTGCGTTTTGTAAAAAATGAAAAAAAAAAAAATATTTTTCCTTACCAAATCGATTTTCTTCCATTTGTATTACAGGTATTGTATTTATATGTTTATGCTATTCTATTGAAGGAATTTCGCCACACTATGGTACTCGGAAAGTTGAATACTAAAGCGTCCGAAAAATATTGTCGGGCCCCTATATATATATATATATATATATATATATATATATATATATACATATATATATATATATATATATATATATATATATATATATATATATATATATATATACAGGTATATATATATATATATATATATATATATATATATATATATATATATATATATATAATATATATATATATATATATATATATATATATATATATATATATATATATATATAGGTATATATATACAGGTATATATATATATGTATATATATATATATGTATATATATACATGTATATATATACATGTATATATATATATATGTATATATATACATGTATATATATATGTATATATATATACATGTATATATATATATATATATATAGGAATGGGATGCTCCTATCCTCTTAAATACGTGGACACTATTGGTAGTAGAGGAGAGCGATTATACTAACCAGCAGTTCACTAGCAGTGCATCTACTTCACGGTAGCGTGAAAAACTTGTACTTGTTGATATACTATTATTCCCAACCTCCATTTTGCTGATTACTCACGCAGTAACTTTTTAGGGTTACAAAAATATCTAAGTGAACATTGAAGTCAACACCGAAAGACGACAACTTATTTCATGCTAAATGCAATCGTCATACCATGTGCTTTAGGTTTTCGATCGACATTATTGGACCATTCAAAGTCGATGAAGGAGTTAAACAGAACAGTGCCAACTATTCTGATTTTATGCACAAGGCTTTCTCTGCATATACAAGTGCCAGTTTTGAAGTGAAGTGTGTATTTATGCACAACAATGCGCCTTTTCATATATCTAAGCTTACTCGTTAATTCTTTCTGCATAAAAGATTTACAGGAGAGAAGATAATGGTATGGCGGCTATCAAGTCCTGATCTGAATCTGAAAGGAAATCTATGGTCAATTGTGAGATACAATTATATGAAGGTGACAAACAATATAACAGCAAAGCAGCCCTATGCGAAGCAATTAAAACTACCATGTCGGAAATTAAACCTGCTGATGTAAACAAATTTACAAAATCAATAGATAATAGCTTGTTGGTTGTTACTGAATAGGGCCATGATATTAAAATATAAAGGATTTTAAATACTTATATTGTGCTACTTGTTCTATTATAAGTGTTGATGAAATTTGGTAATTTGATTACCTTTCTTTTGTTTTAAAATATAATCATTTGTTTTTTGCTAATAGCTCCAGAAGGTAGTCTTTTTTCAGAATATATTAAATAACTTATATAAATCTACCATCCGCCCGTGTATTGAATACTGCTGCCACATCTGGTCGGGTGCTCCTGCTATTTTCCTCGGGGTTCTTGACAAAATACAACGGAGAGTCTGTAATGTGATCGATACCGATTTGGCAGACCGGCTGCAGTCACTCTCTCACCGGCGTGACATGTTTTCCCTGTGCCTCTGCTATAAATACTTTCACGGCTTCTGCTCCGATTAATTTAGATCACTGGTGCACCCTAGGTATGAATTTGCACGAGATACTAGATTAACAATTAGATCCCACCCTTTTACAGTGAAACCGATAAAATGTAACCGCAATTTCTACTCCAACAGCTTCTTTTCTCACACTTTCCACCTGTGGAATCCTCTTCCACGTGATTGCTTCCCCGACAGCTACAATCTCCAGAAGTTTAAATGTAAGGTCAATAGACACCTCCTAACACAGTAACTCGCATCTATTCTCTCAAACACTCTTCCCATCTGCCCAACCCTCATCCTCAGTATCCTTACCCGTCTATCATCCTCCTTCTGACATTTCCTATATCTAACCACTCTTTCTCTTCGCCTTCCCCTATGTAATCCCCTGTGCAATAGTGGCAGTGGAATGCCTTGCTTGCGGTGAGATGATTAAAAAAGTGAAAATTAAAAAAAACATATTGACACTACATAAAAACAATCAATTTTTTTTTTTACATCCAAATTTTTAAAACTTTGACTGTTTCTTTTCAAAGCTGAATTTAAATTATTAAAGTTTATATGATTTGCTTAATACCTGTAGCGTATATTTACATTCATGGCACCATTTATATAAAGAAATAAAATTTTTCTCCACTTTGTCTAATTTTGCGAGCAGGTCTGTTTGGTTACAGAATGAGGCACCTCACTGCATCCAATAACTTTAGCTCTCATGTTTACTTGTGGCTCTGTGCGTTAAATATGTATAAGGTCTCTGTTTCTTATCTCTTCAATCTATTTCAGGTATTAACATCTTCTGCTGTTAAATCTGAATATTTTGCCTGAAAGTTCTTATTAAAATCTACCCTTGATTCATCTGAATATCTTTGCTTAACTTCCCACTTGTGTGGGAAGTTAGGCAGAGATATACCAAGTGATGTACATGTATATATGTTATATGTATATCAAGTGATATACATATAACCTCTTCTATGCCCTCTGCTATCATCTCTATCCTGGCTCTTCACAAAGCACGTAGACATGATGGTGTCTCTGCAATAGTCAATAAGTAGTGTGCTCCAGAACTTTTCTTTTTTTTAATCGTATCACCCCGAGCAAGGCGGTAAAGCCACTGATGTGCAGGGGGCTACATAATAGTGAAAAGATTGGAAAAGAGAAAGCCGGAAACCACATCCTAAACAGGGAACAAGGGATGAGCCTCTTAACCTGTTCAATAAACGTGGGTGGAGTGTAAACTGGGCGATAGACAGGTCTATCTACTCCAATTGAAAAAAAAAAACAAAGTGAGAAGATTGGAAAAGAGAAAGCCGGAAACCACACTCTAAACAGGGAACAAGGGATGAGCCTCTTAACCTGTTCAATAGACGTGGGTGGAGTGTGAACCAGGCGATAGATGGATCTATCTACTCCAATTAAGTTGAACTGGCTTCAACTGGCTCTAGGTATAGGCTTATCAGCCTTGTGCATTGTGGATATCGGCTCGGAAGGAGAAATCGGGGAGCTGAGTTCAAATTCTCGTTAAATTTCTTACTTTCACTTACGCGCAAATACCCTTTGGGAAAGGTATTAATCCATCTCCTTCCTCCAGTTATGGGTTAAGTAACAGGACAGATTGAGTTCTATAGTCTTGGCTTGGCAACCCGTCTATCGCAGAAAGTAATGGCAACCTACTGCAGGATAATCTTCTGCCCACTCTCTCATGTATTTTTCGAGATACGATCGCCCAAGCGTGTATCACGTACGACACTTAACTCACTGACTGATCTCATTTGAATAAACACATAGAGAACCTAATTAAATCATAATTGGTTAAGCATTTCAAATCGCGGTCTTTTCTCAGACATGCGATAAGGCTGTCGTTTCTCCAGGTGAACTGCTGATGTACTGACGATAATTGCGGAAAGAGTCTGTCAAAATTGGTGAAACCCGAGCTGTAGCTTTGGATATCCAGGAAGTTTCCGTCAGATTTTGACGTGAAGCCCTTCTCCACAAGCTGACAATTTACGGTTTCTTCGGGCAACAGTTTGAACTGATTCGGTCTTACGAATCAAATCATGGAATTAAAGTTCTTTTAAACCGATACTCGACTAAATTCTATCGTAATTATACAGGTGTCCCCAAAAGCTCTATCCTTAATCCTAATTTGAATAACTTTTTTAATTAATGACAATTCTGTTCGCATCAACTCTCAACTTGCTATCTACGCTGATGATATAACTATTTACTCCTCTCCCGATAGTAAGGCTGAACGGTCTGACAAGATAAAAATGGCAGACAATGTCAAACGGGAACACAAGTCTGTTATTAAATGGGGCAAAATAAGGCTTGGTTATTTTAACGCCTCTAAAACTAAACTCCTCTCGATTAATCATCTGAGAGAAACATTTCCGCTTTTCATCTGCATGGCTGACGCTAACCTCCAGGAAAATGACAACTTGCGGCTTCTTGTGCTACATTTCTCAGCTGATATGAAGTGGAAGGACTACACATTTGTGAAAATTATTTGAAACAACCGCTTCAGTTTCTGTTCTTTTGACATACGGTTAGTTTTAAACCCACTGGAGTAACACTGTGTAATTGATTTTTGTTTTTTCCTCAGATTAAGTCATTTGCAGTTGTGTGGTAATATGAAACTATTTTCAGGCTTTTTTATTAGCAATATAATCCGGCGTTTCTCGGGTGTAATAAAAGGTTTAAAAATAATCCATGGTCCTGGAGCTCAGACTCTTTTGACGACGTTGGCACGAAAAACTAAAAAGCAATAGTTGTTTCCAATTAAAGCGAAACCGTAGACTGAAAGAATAATGAATGAATGTAAGTCAAATTTTGATTTCCTGGTATCGATATCAAATAGGTTTTTTCGTCTTAAACTGAATTTTGAAGGCTAAATAAGTCCACTGAGTAAATGATATCATGGCTAAGACTAAGAACTACAATTATACCTACTTAGAGCCAAACCCGATGGAAAAAACTAAAATAAAAAGGCTGAAAAAAATACAGACATACAGGCAGATAAACAGACACGCACACAAACATCTTGCCTTTTTTATATATATATTATCGATTAACTGCACTATTGTAAGAATTGCAACATTGAAACTTCTGGATATCGTTTCTTATGTCTTTGTCTATGAGTGTATTAAATTTGATTAAAATCGAACCACTCCTTCTATAACCCGAGTTTTTTATATTTTCGATTTTCGATATTTATCGGGGGTACCTCGACACAAAACACTCGCAGACGCTTATAGTGCAACTGTGTAAATTTTCAAGAAAATCGGTTCAGCCGTTTCGGATTCCATAGGTAACGGACACACACACGCGCACAGACACAGTTCCGTTTATAAATAAGTTTAGATAGATTTGTTTTGCCTTAAAAATATTGCGTCATCTGTGATTGCATTAGATTTTTATTCCGCTCTGACACAATTTGTCTCGACTGTCGATTATTTGACCTTTTGACATTGTCTGCGATGGACGTTACTCCAAGGAAGCGTACGATAATTGTAATGCTGCACGAACCTACTGATAAGCCTTACTGTGAGATCGCGGATATTGTTGATATCGGCCTCTCAACTGTCAGTCGTGTAATCAAACGAAATAACAAATTGGATCCCTCAGTACAAAACGTAAATGAAAATACGGTCGGAAGAAAAAAGAACAACGCCAAGAGATGACGTATACGTGATCAGGGAAAGTAGAAAAGATCTTAAGGAAGGCTTTCTTCGTTTAGTTTCAGTTAATTTGCACAGATGTCGAATTCATTAGTATGTCAACTGGTAAAAAAAAATATTTCACTTTGACTATTTTCTCTCCAGAATATATTTTATATATCTGTATGTTTACCATTCGTTCCTGCTTAGAATATTGATATCCGTTGCTCCTATATTTATCTATATCATTTGATAAAATCTAAAGAAGAATCAATAATATTATTGGTCCTCATCTGCCGGCTCGGCTTCAGTCACTTTCACACCGTCGTAAATTTGACATTCTGTGACCTTTTATAAATACTTTCAGTGAATTGTTTATATAGACTCTTCGCTATGGTTCCTAGACATTTTTTAAGTGCTATACTAATTTGGCGCCGAGATCTCATCAATTTGCAGATGAGCTGGCTAGATGTAACCGTAAATTCGATGCTAACAGTTTCTCGCACTTCTCACGTGTGGAACTCTCTTTTGGCTCCTTGCTTTCCAACCAACTTACGAAAATCTCAAAAAAATTGAAATACATTTTCAGTCGCTATCTACTGTGGTCCTCATTATTCTTCTTTTGTTCTTGGTCCTTGGTAATGTTTCTGTTTCCAACTCTTCCACAACCAGTACCCCGTTGTATCAATGTGGTTTTACTGCCTTGCTTGGAACGAATTCAATTTAAAAATATCTTGGTTTGTTTTTCACTTCTGCAACAGGAACCCGTTACATTCTGGGTTGTATATAAAAAGTGGAACGGATCTTGTGGATTATAACGAAAAAATATGCTCAAGAAGGAATATGTCAGTTAAGGATAACTTACATTGCTATTAATCTATATTCGTTGGCTTACCAATTAGTATTGAATTCACTCGTAATCGTTAGCGAGACTAGAAAGCAAGGCATCGCCATTCAGCAGATGTTCAGGCTCAAAATACTCAGGATGTAATAAAATTACTGGCAAAAATATTAACTTCAGTTTAAAAATGTTCACTCAGAATCTGATTGATGTTAAGGAAATATAACGTGACTAGCAATGACGGCGGCTGTTTGGAATCTCCAACTACGAAGCATGAAGCAATAATATCCGATCACACAACCAGAATTTATTAGCCACGAATAGCAAATGCTTCGCTATAATATTAGAAAGATAAAAAAGGCTCCACATAAATAGAAAGACACATCAATGAAGATTTTTATCTGAATGTTTACAATAAAGAATTATTATTATTATTATTATTATTATTATTATTATTATTATTATTATTATTAAATTTTCGTTCGAATATTACTCAATTTGTTTTATATATTTGCAAAGCTTCGTTCATCTTCAGAGGCCTGAAAGATGTAAGTAAGTACATATTGATCATGTAGAGATTAACCAAAATAAGTCAAACAGTAAACTCACATGTTCTGGAAAGATAGCCTTCTTAGGAGTTACTCTAATTTTCGGATACCTAACTAACAGGCATACAATGCCAACTCCAAAAACGTTTGATCCCAGAACCCTTAATGAAGAGACCAACAATTCAGGAAAGAAGAAAATAAAGTAATGCCACCAGGAATTAACACGTGTCGTCTACCCATATAATTAAAGTAGAAGACATTCTTCCTAAGTCAGAATCATCAAACCTAATCACAGTACTAGGCACCAAGAAAAGTTTGCTCGCATATGAGGGCTTAAAAACCCTCAGGGATAAAGTGGGTTCACAAATGTTGTTCGTGGATAAGCTGGTAATTATATACATCTAGTTAAAAAAACAAACCCGTGATCCAAATGTGAATAATACTTGTGAATAATAATGGATATGAATTATACGCATAAGAACCGATTCTTCACAATTCTTCATTCGTGATCGCAGAAAAAAATTACTTCTTGATATACACACTATTCTTCTTCTTCTTTTTCTTCGTGCCTTGTCCTTTCAGGTCGTAGGCGATCATGGCCTTCCACGTCTCGATATCTCTGGTGGCTCTTAGCGCGCTTTCTCAAAACGAATAAAGAAACTTTCGTTGTAATGGACTGATAGTATTGAGTATGCATTGGTGTTTTTTCAAACAAGAGATTGAAAATTAATATAAAGAGGGTTACGTATAAGTAACAACAAATAAGTAGAATGAATACGACAATACGAAATAAAGATACACACTCAAAGAGATATCTTTATCGTTCGCATATATGCGTGAATTTCTTATAAAAGATTGTGCAGGTTTAAATTTGAGAAGAGTTCTTTTTCTGTTTACTTGAGTGTATTGGATCATTGTTGACCGTGTTGCGTTCAATCAACACGAGGTTTACTGGGGTGTGAAAGGTCCATTCAGGTGGGAAGAAAATACTTTTGATCTCTAACGCAACTTGTAGGAAAAGACGTGAATCTAGCGGTTGTTAGCAAAAGTCATTTGGGTGTAAACAACCACTTTTTTTGCATAGTTTTCTTTTCTATTTATTAAAAGTGAACCGTTTTAATGGTTGTTAGGTGGGATCAACATGCGGCTCATGCTATTCCTTACTTACATCTCTTAAGCTCATATTTTGCTTCAGGTTTCTAACAGAATAGAGATAAATTTTAAAAGGAACTAAACTTGGAATACTGTTAATTTTATCTAACTTTAAATGTACGTGAGAAATGGTAGTATATGTTGACATTTTAACTAGTAGTATAGCCCGGCGATGCACGGGTGTAATGAAAGCTTTAAAACCAAACCATGGTCGAGAGAGCTCAGACTCTTTGGACGATGGCACGAAAGACTAAAAAGCAATAGTTGTTTCCAGTTAAAGCGAAACCGTAGACTGAAAGAATAATGAATGAATGTAAGTCAAATTTTGATTTACTGGTATCGATATCAAATAAGTTTTTTTCGTCGTAAACTGAATTTTGAAGGCTAAATAAGTCCTCTGAGTAAATGGCATTATGGCTGAGACTAAGAAATACAATTATACCTACTTAGCGCCAAATCCGAAGCAAAAACTAAAATAAAAGGGCTGAAAAAATACAGATATACAGGCAGATAAACAGACACACACACACACAAACATCTTGCCTTTTTTATATATATATTATCGATTTTCTGCATTATTGTAAGAACTGCAACATTGAAACTTCTGAATATCGTTTCTAATATCTTTGTCTATGAGTGTATCAAATTTGATTAAAATCGGACCAGTCCTTCTATAACCCGATTTTTGCGATTATCGATTTTCGATATTTATCGGGGATGCCACGACACAAAACCTAGCTAAGAACACTCGCTGACGCTTATAGTACAACTGTGTGAATTTTCAAGAAGATCGGTTCAGCCGTTTCGGAATCTATAGATAACGGACACTCTCTCTCACACACACACAGACAAAGTTCCATTTATAAATAAGTTTAGATTATGACATTAGCATATTGCTTTGACGAGCTTCTTCTTTCACAGGTGCCCTGACCACATTGATTTATTCGTGCTATTAAATTGGCATCAAGGTTTTACCCTTTTTGATGTCGAAATAATCAAATGTAACCTCCACTTCTACTCCAACAGTTTCTTTTCTCGCACTTCTTACCTGTGGAACATTCTTCTGTATACTTGCTTCCCTAATAGCTACAATCTCCACCAAGTTTAAATGCAACGTCATTTTCTATCTTCTATCCCCTTGATTCCCATCTTCTTCTTATCTTCAACATTCCCTGTACCTTGTTTCATTTTTTCCTTTCACTCATTGTAACCCCATGCGCACCAGTGGTAGTCCGGCCTTGCTTAAAGTGAAAGGATTATTTTAAAAACATGTTCTGTTGTGACAAATTCAATGAGTGGGATTCTTATTCTTCTATGTGCCATGTCCTTTCAAGACGTAGGCGATCATGGCTTTTCACGTTTTCCTATCCCTGGTGGCTCTTAGTACGCCTTCTCCTGTTACACCACGCAATCCTCCTTCCATCATCCACCTGATTGGGTCCTTCAAATATGTTATCCGCTGTTTTCCCCTGTCTCTTTTCCCCTCTATCTGGCCTGTTAGTATCAGGCTCTCCAAGCCCTCTTTTCTCATTGCATGTGACGGGAATTTCAGCTGTCTCTTCCCAATGCTCAGCATTATTTTTTTTTTCATTTCCATGATTTCTAAAGCCTCATCATTGCTCACACGCTTGATCCAATTCGTTTATTAACTTGTTTAGGTAATATCATAGGTTATAAATCCTTACATTGATGCAGCGAATTAGAAAACCTTGCCGTTTACAAGAATTTGCACGCAGTAAATAATGCATGAGGAGCTCTCGTAATTTTCTATACAAGCAGTTATTATCAATGTCAATGTTTTAAAATTAGTCTATGCTAAACTGACATGACAATCAAAATGCTTACGATAGTCGAACAGAGACAACTGAAAGGCCTCAAGTAAATCGTATAGAAACTGCTAGATATTGTTAAATCAATTGTTTGGGGACTACTTAAAATTCTCCTCAAAAAATCGTATAGTCTTCTTGAAATTCTTATGGCAGTTTCCTAAAGACTGCTAGAAACGCCCAAAACAATCGTATAGGGACATCTTAAAATTCCTAAGATTGTCTCACAGAGACTGCTAGATATTCCCTAGAAAATCATATAAAATCTACTTAAATTTGTTAAGATTCTCTCATAGAAATTGCTAGATATGCTTACGACAACTGTATAGAGATAACTCTTAATTATAAAAGCAATCACATAGAGGGACATCTTAAAATTCCTAAGATTGTCTCACAGAGACTGCTAGATATTCCCTAGAAAATCATATAAAATCCACTTAAATTTGTTAAGATTCTCTCATAGAAATTGCTAGATATGCTTACGACAACTGTATAGAGATAACTCTTAATTATAAAAGCAATCACATAGAGGGACATCTTAAAATTCCTAAGATTGTCTCACAGAGACTGCTAGATATTCCCTAGAAAATCATATAAAATCTACTTAAATTTGTTAAGATTCTCTCATAGAAATTGCTAGACATGCTTACGACAACTGTATAGAGATAACTCTTAATTATAAAAGCAATCACATAGAGGGACATCTTAAAATTCCTAAGATTGTCTCACAGAGACTGCTAGATATTCCCTAGAAAATCATATAAAATCTACTTAAATTTGTTAAGATTCTCTCATAGAAATTGCTAGACATGCTTACGACAACTGTATAGAGATAACTCTTAATTATAAAAGCAATCACATAGAGGGACATCTTAAAATTCCTAAGATTGTCTCACAGAGACTGCTAGATATTCCCTTTTGTTGTCTCTATTGTTATAGAAACTCTTCAGAGAATCAAATAGAGATTGTTCGAAATTCTCAAGACAGATGAATGGAGGGGGTTTTAAATTCTCATGACAGTTGTATAGACACTGTTCAGGTTTCTCGAGAGAATTGAGTAGAGACACTTTGCAATTCTAAAATGCTCATGATTAATAATTTCTTATTCATAAAAAGATAATAAAGGACAGAAAACAATGATGAGTATCTGTCACTTTCGTCATCATAATCCTGACAATGTTTACATTTGTTTCGTAATTGTCGAAACACTCAAATAGAGAATGGTAGAAATTCTTCACACAACCAAAGAGAGACTTCTTGAAATCCCCAAGACAGTGAAATGGAGGCTACTTTAATGACTTAATATTTCGTCATAGTCCTTGTTCAAATTCCTCGAGACAATCGAAATTCTCAAACGCCTCGGATATAAAATAAAGAAGATAAAATAATCACAATAATCAGCCATTCTTTTAATCATAGTCATGACGATTTTTTAAAAAGTTTTTTGTGCGAAACACATACAGTCTCTGCACAACATCTACAAAAGTTAATCCATTTCCCAAAAGAAAGATGGATGTCTGAAAAACACCGACCGCTTTGCTATTTATTGACACGCCATTCCACTCTCGTCGCTCAACGTTCTGTGACTGGAACCATTTCCAAGTGCCTTTTATTTCTTTACAAACAAATTTAATGTATAGATATTTTTTATCTGCACGGACAGTATATCAATTATATATGAACGCATACAGGCAAACAAATCCTTCTTTTCATCACGTCTATTACTGATACAAAATCACACGTACCTGTCTCGAGAGATTGAAAGAGAAAAGATAAAAAGAAAACTGATTTCTTGACGCATCAACGTGTGGGTTTTAATCATGTTGTTAGTTAAAAGTAACTTTCATACCCGGCGGCTTTTGCTTAGATACACGCTTCGGCTACAAATGCACGTTCTTAATTTGTTTTTCTTGTTTGGTGGGCTTTTGTTGTCTCTATTGTTATGCCTAGGTTATGTTTACAGCAAAACTGTCGCATGATTTCTCTTCAGACGAAAGATAAAATGAAATAAAAAATAAGAAAACAAATTGGAAATAAATATTTTAATGCTTTGAATAAAAAGGAAAATGAAGAAACTAATATTTGCTTGGTGAACAAAGTACAGGGTGATTGACAAGTAACTCCCTATTTTATGTATAAGTAGCCAGCCAGGTATCCTGACTTCACACCCTGTGACCTTTTTTCTTTGGAGTTGGGTAAAGGAGCAATTCTACAATACTGAACCATGATTTTGGAAGAACTTGAAATGTGAAGTTAGGTCTTTCATACGACAAGAGTTTCTTGTGAAGCTGATAGCAAAACCTGGTGCCCATATCAAATTTGAGATAAAACTTTATGCTAAATACTCTTCTCTTATATCTGTTTTTTTGCGAAAATTATAATTAATAAATAAATTATAAGTATTTTAAAATCTATAGTTATTTTTTATCACTCTGTACCTATGGATTATAGATGCTTCCTGCTTTCATTTTTAATATAACAGATTCTATGTGACTTTCTATGTGTAGTATTATTGTTTGGTAAATTTGACTAAGTATTAAGCAAATCTACGATAGACATATTTGAAAGAATCATAATTTGGTTTCAAAATGTAAGATTTAGCAGAATTTTCTATATCTATCAAGGTTTCTTGATGGTCTGTGTGGAAGAAGGAAGGTTTTTCTATAGTGGCTCTAAGAAAATGGCTGGTACCGGTGTCATATAACAATCTGGCCCCACCCGAGGAAGGCTGATGCAAGCGAGGGTGTTTCCGGTCGTTGAAAGGAACGGATGTCGCTTGACCTTATTTCCGGCAGCAGCGGAAATAACTACAGAGGCAAACAGAACAGGTGTCTCTGAGAATTACGTGGGCGTGCGTGGGCGAGGCAAAACCGGAAGAAAAAGTCCCGGTTCTGGAAGATTATAAAAAGACCTCGGCACACGGATTCGCCAGTAAATACAGTAGAGGAGCAACAGAGATCGGCCGGTGAAGAGAGAGACACAACAGATAAGACTACACTCCCGTCAACCGATTAGAAGCGCGCTCTCACAATTCTCTGTTCCCTATGCTACACGGTTCATCGTCATTAATAAAAATATAACTTTATATTTTTATATATATGCGTGTTTGTTGTTTGTCGATATGTCATATAACGGTCTGGCCCACCCAAGAAAGGCTGATACAAGCCGTGTTGTTTCCGGTCGGTGAAAAGTAACGGATGTCACTTTGACCCTATTTCCGTCAGATGCGGAAATAACTCAGAGGCAAACAGACAGGTGACTCTGAGAATTACGTAGGCGTCGCGTGGGCGTCGCGTGATCAAGGCAAAGCCGGAAGAAACAAGTCCCGGTTTTGGAAGATATATAAAGACCGCGAAAACACGGATTCACCAGTCTGGGCAGAGAGACAGAGTCAGGCAGAGAGCCAGACCAGACCAGAGGAGCAACAGATACGACACCCCCCCGTCAACCCTTGGAAGCGCGCTCTCACTCTCTGTTCACTAGGCTACACGGTCCATCGTCGTTAATAAAAATATAATATATATTTTTATATATATGCGTGTTTGTTATTTGTCGCTATATAACAGATATATAACACCGGAAGTGAGCTCTGTTTTTATGGCACTGACACTTCCGTTATTGGTTTACTCAAAAAGAGAAAGTTGACTGGAATACTTTATATCACAAGTCTCTCTGCTAACAGACATTATTATTTACTTGCTCTAAATATTCTCACTGGTGTTTTACAAGAAAAGGTATGGAGAGTAATATCTGAATTATATGCTTGTAATAAATAGGGTGATTGAAAAGTAACTCTATATTTTATGTATGAGTGGCCAGCCAGGAATCCTAACTTAAAACCTTTTGAATTTTTTTCTTTGGGGTTGAGTAAAGAAGCAGTTCTACAATACTAAACCAAGACTTTGGAAGAACTTGAAAAGTGAAGTCAGGTCTTTCAAACAACAAGAATTTCTTGAGAAACTGATAGCAAAATCTGGTGCCCATATCCAATTTTAGATAAAACTTTATGCTAAATATTTTCTCTTATATCTATTCTTTAATATGATTATAGTTAATAAATAAATTATACGTATTTTCAAATCTAGAGTTATTTCTTGATCACCCTGTACTTATGGATTATAGATGCTGCCTGCTTTCATTTTTAATATAACAGATTCTATGTGACTTTCTATGTGTAGTATTATTTCTTGGTAACTACACTCAAATATTTTTTTTATAATCGTGTGGCCCCATGCAAGGAATTGTACAGGGGTTACATAAAAAGAATGTTATGATATGAATGACCGACTAGCAGTGAGGGGTAGGGGGTTTTCATCCGGGTGATAAAAGAAAAAACGGTATTAAAATCCAAACTACCTGCAACAAAAATTTCTGACAAGTTAACAGATAAACCAACCAGAAGAACGTTCAATTGAGCAAAGCAAAATAAATATAGGCATGAAGAAATGCAAACAAATGATGACTTACATTTAAAAAATTAAATCCTGAATTAAATCTAGTCCACTGGAAATGCGAGAAAAAGTGGCGATTTTTGAGAGGAGGAAGGGGGGGGGGGGTTAGTAAAATAATTGGGACGGTTAGTTAGGTAAAAATACTTTGCGATATTAGACATATTTTAACTTTTTAGCAGATGTCAATAACCGGACAGAGGAGGGGAACAAGTAAGCATTAAGATTTAGCAAAATTTTCTATATCTATCAAAGTTTATTGATGGTCTGTGTAATAGATCTATGTAGTAGGAGGAATGTTTTTCTATAGTGGCTCTAAGTAAAAGACTGGTACTATATATGTGAGTTTTAATGCCAAAATCTAAATATTTTAAATGTAATTTTTTTTAGACAATTTACAGTCGCATCAGTAAGAAACCCGTCGTGGCGGACAAATATAATCTCGCTGCTGACCTTGAACGTGATCTACACACTGTGGTGAATTGGTGCATGAAGTGGCTTGTCAATTTCAATGCGACTAAGACCAAGCTGTTGTCTGTCAATCATCACAGGCAACCTCTCCTGCCTCCAATAAGCATGGACCAAGCGAGTTTCCCTGAGAGCAATACACTGCGCCTCCTTGGCCTTAACCTCTCTTATGGTCCCAAATGGAACCACTACATTGATTCCATAGCTAAATCCACTGCTAAGAAGGTTGGGTCAGTGTGTCGGGCCAGGATGTTTTTCCCGCCTGAATCCATCCTGCATATATACAAATCAACCATTCGTCCGTGCAAGGAATACTGCTGCCATATATGGTCAGGCGCCCCTGCTGTTCATCTCAAATGCAGACAACAATTCTACTCCTTTAGCTTCTTCTCTCGCACTTCCCTCCTGTGGAACTCGCTTCTATATTCTTGCTTTCCTGACGGCTACAACCTCCAGGAATTTAATTGCAATGTCAATACTCATCTATTAACCACTTGACTCTAGTTCTTTCACCATTCCGTATATCCTTTCCTTTCTCTTTACCTGTGCAACTGTCATCACACCTGTATTCACATTCTTCCCTTGCTCCTTTCCAACTGGTTTGTCTTGCTCTTCACTCTCTTATACTTAAATCTTTTTACTCTTATGTAGCCCCCTGCACATCACTGGCATTACCGCCTTGCTCGGGGTGATACGATTAAAAAAATGGTTTTAGTTATACAAGTCTTACTAATTAAACCCTAGCTGTGGAAAAACGAGGTCGTCTTTCGAGTGCTTAAGTGAATATAATGAATCCAATGGGGATTTGAACTCGACACTACGATTAAACATTCCGAGCCATTATTCATTACATCACTCGCATATTGAGGCTGATAGCACATTGTATTCCAAAGCTGTCAACCATCTTGGTGCTGACCAGGATCGACATTAATGTTTCAACGTGAGGTGTCCTATAATTGATGAGGTCAAGATTGTAGTGATCGGAAAAGCCCTAGAACTAGAAGTTCCACAAGAATTTATTATTGGTGGGTACAATCTTGGAAATTTTAATAGCAATCACACGAAATAAACGACAGGAATGCCTAGAAAAGACAGTAAAGAAAAATGAGATGAAAGAACGAACCATCAATTGTAAAAAGACAGAAAATATAGTTTTAAGCAAAAGGGACAGCCTTAGATGCGAACTACGAATTAAAGATGATAAACAGAAATTTAAACATCTGACAAGATGTAATATTTGATGACGGAAAATATGATACACTTGAATCCGAACGAGCATTCAAATTGGCGAAGTTGTATTTGAAAAGCTAATAAAAGTATTAAGAAACAGGAAAATGTCCTTAGAAACAAAAAAGAACGCTGAAGAGCTATGTATTATAATTTTTTCTATAGAGCAGTGAATGCTGGACAATTTCTAATTAGATGAAGGGAACATCTGAGATATCAGAGTTCTAGTTCTGCAGAAGAATACTGAAAATTACTTCCGCCTTTTAGGCTCATACAACAACCTATTCAGTAACGCTCTACCTTGAGGGGAGTCCTTTAGCTCGGGGTTGGGAGAAAATTAGTTAAAAAATAAAAAAAGAAACCACCCCATCGTATAAATTTCCCACAGTTCGTAGTCATATTCTTCCCTGTGTTAATCTGTGCAGAGTCAAGCCTAGCCAGACAAGAGAGAGAGAGTGAGAGAGAGAGAGAGAGAACGCATAGTACGGAAAAAAGGCACGGAAAATTTAACACTCACAGAATATATTTAAAAGAGAGGGAGAAAGGAAAACAACGAGTAGCCTACATAACATTCTCGTAGAATCGATGACAGAACAAGTGGATAATTAAAAAAAAAAGAGGACTTTACGAAGAGCTTAAAAAGATTGGAAGTTGTGGAGAGCTATGATCATCCTCTCTGGACGTGACACAAAGTTAGTTCTATCATGATGTTTTGCGTTTTTTATCTTCTGTTATACTAATCTTAGTAAATTCTATAATTGCTAACTGCTATCAAGAACCAGGAAAGAAGCGACAGACAAATGATTTGCTAATATCAACAGCGAATCATATCATAATTAATATTTATAAAACGTAATTAAGTGAGATGTTGACCTCTAAGTCAAAGAAATTTCTGTCGTTGTCTATATCGTTTCTGGGTATTGTTCGCATAGAACGACTTATTAAATGCATCTATAGGGAAGCTTACATAGCCGGCTTTTAAAAACAGACATATTAGACAACTAAGCCCGGTCAACCTACCATAAAAATGTCCTCATTGCTATTGCAAATTATTATCTTCGTCGTAATCTTGTACCTTTTGCCCTTGCTTGCTGATTAGATTCGAAGCTATTAATTAATTAATGGCTGTTTCATCAGATGTATTTCGTCGTAGATTCAGACAAAAGCCGTCAAAATGCGTTGCAAGGTAATGAAAGAAATGGACGTAGCAGGTTCATAACTCTTCTTTGGTTATGTCGTATGATTTTGACTTATCGATTTTTATAACATATATCGAGGCTTGGAGTTCATAGTTCGTCGCTAAGCGGGGTGGAAATAAAGAATAGCGTAAATGGCTTCGTCATTTCTAAATCAACAGCATGAAATGAAGTGGTGTCAAACTGTTTTATCAGGTAATCTATTATTATTATTATTATTATTATTATTATTATTATTATTATTATTATTATGTCATTTTTCATCATATTTCGATTTCTGCTTTGGTCTCACTACCAACCAAGTCTGCGAGGAGACCTAAGGCAGGTCGTGGCGTGTTGTTATGACTCAATTTCATGTTTTTCTATTTTCCCTATCATCCCTAGCATTACATAGATAAAGTTTTCCTTAGTGTGTGGGCTGTACTTAATAAGACAATTTTTTGTATATCTCTTAAGCTGGGGTTTCCAGGGATTCTTTCAATGTGTTGTTTTGTTCCATTTTTTATCATTCCAAGTGCACCTACTATCACTGGCACAACTCTTGTTTTCAATTTCTACATTTTTTCTATTTCAATTTCCAGGTTTTTATATTTTGACAGTTTTTCAAATTCTTTGATTGCTATGTTACAATCCGCTGGATAAGCCATATCAATTAATAGATAAGTTTTCTCCTTCTGGTTTTTAACAATAATGTCTGGCCTGTTTGCTTCAATTTTTCTCTCTGTGTAGATGGTGTAATTATTATTATTAATATTATTATTATTATTATTATTATTTAAGGATAAATTTCCAGATATAAATTCGGTTGAAAAAGTTCAAAAATGGGTTGAAAGTCTGAAAAGTCATCACCATCACCAGTTAGCGTTGATGAAGATTGCGAATTAACATGAGATATCATTCGTATGTTAATCATTTCAGCCTACTCATCCATGATAGCCCAAGGCATGTTGGAAGAGAGCGTTTGGTGTTTTTTTCCGCAGTAGATTGCCAGGTCTTTCTGTGATAGGCTGGTTGCCAACCAAAGCTACATAACCCAGTCTGTTCTGCTATTAACGCTCTCAAAGCTGGTTTTGAATTCAGAGTTTTCGTCTCCTAGACCGGATACCACCCAAGGCTACAAAACATGGTCTGTCCTGGTATTTTCACATAACTGGAGGTAGTGAAGAAGAGATGGATTCATACATTTCCTAAGACACGTATGTAACGAATTCGATAGGAATTCGATCTCGGCTCTACGATTATTCAGTCCGAGTCGCTACCCACCGTGCTCCACTGTTGTCTGAAAAGTACATTTATGCAAGTGTCACTGATATATTCAGTCAATGCAAAAGTTTGTGCCGTATTAGAATTTATGTCTACAATAAAAATTGAGCATGAATTTTTACAATGTTCAGATAAGTTTAAACATGGATAAATGTTTCCGAAAAATATGATAACACCGTTTATACTGTTTGTTCATTAAAACCGTTAAACGAAAGATGGTAGTAAATTATTGATAGTGAAAGTTAGTAAATAGAAATGATCGCATTGAAGGAATAGTAAGCGATTAACTCCCCACAAGGACCTTTTTACAGTAAAAAAAGTCAAATGTAACCTCCACTTCTACTTAAGCGGTCCCCTTTTCCGCACCCCCTTCCATATACTTGCATCCCTGATAGCTACAATCTCCAAGAGTTTAAATGCAATGTCAATTGTCATCTCTTATCTCCCTGATTCCCATCTTTCTCTTATCCTTTCTTAGACTCCCGCTTTATTTTGAACCTTTTTTTCTCGCTCTCCTCACATGCAACCCTCTGCGCACTAGCGACAGTACTGCCTTGCTTGGGGTGAAATGATTATGAAAAATAAATAAATAAAAAGAAATCATACTCTGATAAAGCAAACAGAGAAAGCAATTTTTTTAAAATTATTTTCGTGTGGATTATCAGACATTTATAAACAATCTCATTAAGAGACTTTATAAGTTTAAAAATGAATTTCTTGCTCTGTCATAAGAAAACTACGAGTGCAAAATATCTTAAGGAAACGGCTCAGTAAATTACATTTTCCAAGTGTCATTCAGACAGCGAAAAGTGACACCACGTTATGAATAGCTTACTGAAATTATTTACATTGTTTGGACTTTTGTCTTCATCTTTATTGCCATGATTACGCCGTTTCAGCCGTTGGATACTCTACCCTCCTTCCGGTGCTAGGAATTTCGAACCCATCCCTTTTTTCGATTACTAGGATATATCCTTCTCAGCCAGGTATTGAACCCAGAAAAGGGTCAAGTCACTAGAACCAACCAACGCTCATATCCACTGCGCCATGGCATCCGAAAGCGGCATTGCACATGGAATGAGAATGAGATACCCTTGTGATTGAAATAAAGGGTTACCAGCACCTGAAGTAGTATAGACATCTCAGAAGTATAGACAAATAGATTACTGAAATGTTTGTCTATGGATACGTTTATTTTTCATTGAATATACGAGATGCATCAGGGCTTTTATTGGAATTAGTTATTTTTTGTTGTTAATGAGTATGAAAATCTACGCCATATATAATCCCAACACTACTACCACCACAATAATAATAATAATAATAATAATAATAATAATAATAATAATAAATGAATTAAGTGTTCATTTATCTTCATATTATGCAGACTATCGCGGATATTACATCAACTGTTTAGGGGAATTGATTGTAAAATTAATTTTCCTTCGGAAATCATGTATCTTTTCAAGGGAGATTTTTGTCAGCTGTCATTTATTATTTGAGAAGTATAAGAAAAATGAACATTTAATTAATATATATATATATATATATATATATATATATATATATGTATATGTGTGCGTGCGTGTGAATATAAATATGTATGTATAAGAATTAACACATTTATTTTTGTATATTTCTGTTTCAGTATTTAAGTAAATATGCTTAGTCCTTAATACTTCTAACATTCATAGGAGGTGGAAGGCGTATAGATTTATTAAGTCAATCTATATTTGACGTTAAGCATGACCTTTGTACAAGGTTCCACGTGTTTTTGATAAGGCGCTAGGCACCACCAAGTAAGCGTCCCCTCCTAATTAATCCTAGAGGGGCTTTAAGGTTAAATTACGTGCCATCGCCCCCCAGTGATTTAACAGGTCATGAGAAATATGCTCAGTCGTTATAACGTTAAATTGATGGCTCCTAGGTTTGAAGCTGAATTCCTTTTTGCAGCTGTCACAGTGTGGAGTTTAATAAAAGTGTCTCTTCCTTTGAGCCAAAATATTGACAAACTCTATAATCAAACACTTTAGTTCAGAAGATGAAAATTATGCTAGGGAAAAACAGCATTCTAAATATTTACATTTAAAATTATATTGAGTGTATATTGATATGTATATGTGAAAAGAGAATATGTATATGTAAATATATCAGTGTGAGTGTGTGTGTACGTTCATGTGTATATATATGTATGTATATATATATATATATATATTTATATATAGAGAGAGAGATATAAATAGATAAACAAGGAAAGCTAGATTAAAATAAATAAATTGGAAGAGCTTGAGTAAATGAGAAACATACATAGATATAAATAAGAAATAAACTTAGCTTGCACAAAATACATACATACATACATAAAAATAAACGGAGATAGGTAGAATAAAAGAGAAAGAAATAAAGAAGAAAGAAATACACTGGGAGAAATAGCATAAAAGACATAGATAAATAGATAGATAGATAGATAGATAGATAAACTAAGGTAGCTAGCATAGTAATTTGCTAAGCTTTTAAAAGTGAGAGATTGATAGATATAAATAAACTGTGATAGAGAGCACAATATATATATATATATATATAAACTTCACACACACACACATATATATGTGTGTGTGTGTGAATAAACTGGGGTAGTTTTCGTAAAATAGGCAGTTATAAATAAATAAATTGGGATAGCTAGCGTAAAAGATATATATATACAAACTGAGAGTGCTGGTGATAGATAGATACATAGATAGATAGATATTTTTTATTACATACGGCTGTTTTGGGGAGGTGTATGGATAATGTTCCTTGCATTCACTTACGCGCAAATACCCTTGGGAAAGGTATTAATCCATCTCTACCCTCCAGTTATGGGTCAAATAGCAGGACAGATTGGGTTCTATATTCTTGGTTGACAACCAGTCTACCGCAGAAAGTAATGGCAACCCACTGCGTGATAATCTTCTGCCTAGTCAGTCATGTCTCTTTTGAGACATGATCGCCCAAGCGGGTATCACGTATGGCACTTAACTGACTGGGTGATGGATAATGTTTTTGAATAAGTGTGACTATATGAATAGCTGTATATTCATGTGTATTTTTTTTGCTCGCATGTGTGTCTGTGCGTGCGTGGCGGTCTCTGTTGCGTCTACATCGGTTACTGTAAATATGTTATAAATTTAATTTGTTTTTTGTCGAGCGATTTCAGTTGTTTATATTTTTTTCTCGAACAACAAAAACTACATTGCTTGCCATTGATAGCCTGTAGTTTCTAATCACCTCTCTATTAGGCAATAGTGAACAATCTAGTAATTCTATTTTCATTAATTTTGACATTTTATTGTTTTGTGTCTCGTCATTCTTTTTTTCCCAGTCGACCGTACTCTATCGTAATTGCCAAGGTCTCAAGACGGACACAATTATGACAAATCATAATTTCGTTTTTTTTTCTCCTTAGAACAATTCACAAAAGCGATTATCTCCCTATCTTGAGAATAACTCTGAAAATACAAAACAGATCTCATGAAAATTAGCAATTATTTTCAGAAATCCAATCAGTGATTAATCTTTATTGTTTATTTCATAATCATCGATATTTTAACATGATTAAAAGCAAGGAATTTGATTTGATATTTTCGATGTGATTCATTTGAGAAAAGTTTGAAAGGGCATCAAATTAATAAGATCCGACGAAAAAAAAAATCTTTCCTTGTTTTGTTGTTCAGGGCGATGTTATTGTGTACAAACACAAACTAATTCTAATCATATCAACACTTTCAAGGGAATAGGACTCGCGGGGGGATAATCCACTCGGGGAAGAAGAACGGCTTCACTCAGCAACTACGGTGGTTTTCTTCTCCTATTGCAAATAAGCCTCCAGAAATCCTTCATTTTTTGCCAAATATAGCAATAATAATCAATTTTAAGATTTTGTGCCTACAAATTGCTTCGTATTTCAGTTTTAGAAAATGTGCTAAATGGATATTCCTCCATCATAGAGTAGCTCAATTGTTATGGCTTTAAATGCCTGGCATAGAGGTTTGTAGTCTAATCGTCAGCTATCACTGCATGGCGTTCAATAAAACCGCAACATTTTTGAGCCAAGCATTGAAAAGTAAGTTTTACTCTACTAATTTAATGGCTAGCTACTCGTATCCAAGGATATCTGCCTACTAGGCTTACTCCCCGTTGCAAACACCTGATCAGGCACATTCTTATTTGTTTAGCACCAATGGAGATCACCTCTGTTTATACTGCAGTTAAGCTGTGCGGAGTCTCAGTTTCTGGGAGAGAACGCATTATCTATCTAGGACGCTCGAACCCTCGGTCACAATGGCTTGTAACTACTTGCTAGCATAACATCGCTGTCTCCCAATTTCACTCTCATGGTGAAATTTAAAACCAGGCTTTATTGTCAGAAAGCAAACGTTCCTTAACATTCAGTCATACGGCCATATAACTGAGACATTATGCTACTTATGCTACATATAGATAGCAATACACACACAACATATATATATATATATATATATATATATATATATATAAGCATGCAGTGTGGGTATAGAAAAATCCAAAGGAGTATCCTTTACATATAGTGGTAGGATAACTCTCTAAGAGAGCTCTAAACATATATGCATATAAATACATATAGAGCAAATATAAGAAAAATTAAGACAGACGAGTTATTTCATGGTGAATCGGAAGTATGGGCCTATTTCAGGCGAGCCATCGTCACCTTCAGTCTTTATTTAACGAAGGATTCTACACGAATCTACACGAATTCTACACGATTTGTGTAGAATCCTTCGTTAAATAAAGACGGAAGCTGACGATGGCTCGCCTGAAATAGGCCAAACTTCCGATTCACCATGAAATAACTCGTCTGTCTTAATTTTTCTTATATTTGCTCTATATGTATTTATATGCATATATGTTTAGAGCTCTCTTATATATATATATATGTACCCTCCAGAAATGTTTATTTGTTTAATACTTTTACGCCATGCCAATAGGTGATGTGCAAAGAAAAGATCTTTTGTAGACTATTTGAGAATAGTCCCTATCGCGAAGGGTAAATGTGTATTTAATTGAAGTGTTTAGTGACACTCGAATGGCTATTGGATGAGCACTAGTAGAATGAACGTAAGATTTACTCATCCAAGCCTTGATTCGTAAACATAATATTTTTTTGAATACATGTTTGAACAAACGCCGCGAAGTTTGCGCTGTTGTTGTCTATCCCTACCACGGATATTAGTCAACAATCAACAAGAAAAGTCCATTAATTGATTCAGTTTTATTATTTGGATAATTAATTTATAGAATTCTTGACTTTATTTATTTATACAATTCTCTTTCTCTAATTCTCTCTTTCTTTATATGCTTTGTTATTACTGTTGTGATTTAAAAAAAAAACTTGTTGGAAACTCGACGCTAAACGCTGATTGACAGTAAACACTTTGTGGCGGGTGGTGACGCTGAACGAAGGTAAAAATACAAAAAGACTTCAAAGGGAAAGAAAAATATTAAAAAGAAAAAACAACTCAAAAGCTAATCAAGTAAATATGATTACAAAATGCTCAAGTTGAGGAACTGCTTACTGCTGTTTGAGATGAGATCAGAAAGACTTATACGCAGATCGGTGTCAATAGAAAAAAGAAGCAGATTTGGCAACTATCCGAGAAGAAAATTTCCTTAATGACATCAGACCGAGAAAGATTACATCGATTATAGATGTATGAGCTGGCTTTTAGGATGGGAGCGCTTGTGAGTGTTGGCATACACAGAAAGAAGCTAGTTAGGCACATATATACGAGAAGAACTGAATATTTGCAAAATTTACCTGGGTTATTTCAGATATGCTCTGTGTGCGTCCCAAAACAAGAATAATTTGAGGTGTACACGATATTAAATTACGCATATGTGTTTGTATAGAGATTTTCTTCATATATGATTTTGTAACATCTGAGAAGTCTTTTAATATTGATAAGTTTATTTTTCTTTGTCAGGAGCATCTCCCTTAGCCGCATATATATAACACGCTAAAATTTCCCTTCTCTCATTCCATGCGCCTATGGCTTCGGGAGTAGGGACTCCAACTGACGCAAAACCTGTCGATTTTTGATCCCTGCTGGAATCAAGTGAATGTATCTAGACACGCTAATGATCGGAGATACAGCGAAACAGGCTTGTATGTGGATAGTTAATCTAATTTAAATCTAAACTTATTTATAAATGGAACTTTCTCTCTCTGTGTGTATGTGTGTGTGTCTGTGTGTCCGTTACCTATAAACACCGAAACGGCTGAACCGATTTTCTTGAAAATTTACACATTTGTACTATAAGCGTCTGCGAGTGTTCTTAACTAGGTTTTGTGTCGATAATAAAAAAAAATCGGGTTATAGAAGGAGTGATATGATTTTAATTAAATTTGATGCACTCATAGACAAAGTCATAAGAAACGATATTCAGAAGTTTCGAGGTTGCAGTTCTTACAATAGTGCAAAAAATCGATAATATATATATATATATATATATATATATAAGACAAGATGTTTGTGTGCGTGTCTGTTTATCTGCCTGTATGTCTGTATTTTTTCAGCCCTTTTATTTTAGTTTTTAGTTCGGGTTTGGCTCTAAGTAGGTATAATTGTATTTCTTAGTCTCAGCCCTGACACTATTTATTCAGGGGACATATTTAGCCTTCAAAATTCAGTTTGCTGGGAAAAAAACGTATTTGATATCGATACCAGGAATTCAAAATTTGACTTACATCCATTCATTATTGTTTCAGTCTACGGTTTCGCTTTAACTGGAAACAACTATTGCTTTTTAGTCTTTCATGCCAACGTCCAAAGAGTCTGAGCTCCAGGATCATGGATTAGTTTTAAAGCTTTCATTACATCCGAGCAACGCCGAGCTATATATATATGTGGATTTAGTGTGGACCGGTTTTCTATCTTTATCAAGGTCCCACTTTTCGTACTACTTAAAAGTTCTGGAGTCCTTACATATCAGATCCCTGAAGCTTTCCCTCTATATGACGGGGAATTTTTCGCTGGGTTTGAATGTTATTGGGCTCTAGTTTTCCTTGTATGCATTTTCCCCCATTAGTCATCTTTTATTTATTTTATGTCTTTTAGTTTAATTCCAAAGAATAAACCTGATAAGACTGAAATGAAATTGGTTGTTTTTTTAGTTATTAGAATTTACATTAAAATATGCTTTTTAAATTCTGCTTATTCCTTGCTATTGTATAATTTTGTACGACAAAAAATGTGTTCATATATATATATATATATATATATATATGTACGCATAGGTGTCCGTCCGTAAACGGTGAGGATAATTCAACAAGATTACCTTAATATATATTGGTAAATCCAATAGATATAAGATACATTAAATTTTATTTTAATCCAGACTTCATGAAATATCACTAGCATTGCGCGTGCGCGCGTGTGTGTGTGTGACGATGTCTTCACTGATTCTGGACGCTACAGTCATGTGCGAATGTAAGAGGCTATTTCTTCTCTCCGAGGCGGGTGTTTATATATGTACATATCATGTTATTTCCCACACGTAAAAACAGCTATTGACAAGGTGTGAACCGCGGATCTCCACCACGTTTTGAGAGTCAATTCTCTATCTGAATTCTTTAAATAACAGCACTTAATACACATCACTGCTCGATGGGTCTAGTATATGTGGTATCACTAATGGATTAAGAGGCTCAGGATGTAACATGTGCTATGTCTGCAAGCTTGTACACGCTTGAGATGTGCGTGTGCGCGCGGTAGTGTAACTATTAGCCTTGCAAATGAGTCCACTTAATTTTAAAAACTTCTCGTCGTGGGTGCCTCTAATGAAGAAACTAGTTTAAAATCTGAGATAATTATTTGATATTCAATGTTCTCTGACCAGAAGTTGCAAACTAATTTTCAGTACTGGCTTGCGTAATGATGGCCAATGCTTCGAAAACTGATTCATTAAATCCTGGCAGCTACGGTCAAATTGTCTTGTTTGAGCGATGGCGAACGTTGCAAAATATTCAGTATTGGCTATAGTTCCTCAAAGGAAACAGAGAGTGTAGATTTCCTCAAATAAAGATTTGAGTAGAGAACTTCAGTTTGGAAATTAAGCAGAGTCTTTGAAATGAATCTTTCAACAGATTTACTGAAATTAACAGTCAGTCAGACTTAAAACACGCTTAGACGAACATGTCTCTTTCGAGAAATTAACTAACTAGCAGATTTCCCCTCAAAATGTTGCCATTTCTTTCTGCAGTAGACAGGTTGCCAAACACTGCTACTGTATCCAATGTCCTGTTATAGCTAGAGGAAGAAAAGATGGATTCATGCCTTTTCCAAGAGGATTTGCGCGTAACTGAATGCAACGAATTCAGCTCGTATTCGAACTCGGTTCTTCGATTTCTCATTCCGAGCCGATATTCATTAAACCACAAAGACAATCTAAAAAGAAATATGTACATCGGCTATTGTCATCGTCATTCTTTTACATAATCGGTTTTTATCGTAGAATCTCTGACGAGCTATGCAGCTGATCAGCTCCCTCTATAAGTCTCGGCTGCACTCTAATGTCTGAGTTTCTATTAAAAATATTCTAATTCACTCAGTGATGTTGCTATCAAAATTTTCCCTCCCTATCAAAATACCAGATCAGTTTTGAGGATGTGATATTGGATACATTTCCTCACATTAAGGTTGTATTAGTGTTGCTAATTTTTTTTACTGAAGACTTACATTCTAACGAAATAACATTTCATTTGCGGCTTACGGGATAAAATATACTCGGCCTACACCAAGAAAGACTTAAGTATTAACTTGTTTGGTCATTTGATCAAATTTTGGAAAGTGGGTCGGGCCAAGAAATTATCATTATTCTTTTGTAATGTGACGTTTTCAAATTTAAAATTATGAATTGATATTTTTACACCCTTGTGCAAATTGACTGAAACAAAACAAATAATGTCTCCATCGAATTTTTCACACTTTTCCTGATCACGTATATGTCGTCTATTGGCGTTGTCTTTCTCTTCTAACCTTTGTGTTTTGAAGTAATGAATCCAGTTGGTTTTCTCCTTGATGACACAAATGGCAATTTTAAGGACGACACAAACAATATCCGCGATCTCTCTTTAAGGTTTGCCAGTGTGTTTGTACAGCGTTACAATTTTCTTACGATTTTCTGGCGTAACGCCAATCACAGGCAATGATCGTAGGACAACTAATCGACAGTCGAAGCAATAATGTCTGACTGTGATAAAAATTTGATGCAGTCATGGATGATGCAATATTTTTCAAGTTCAAAAGAATTTCATCATACAGCTCAAAAATAAATTCATATTACTGCACTCTACTCCAAATGACCTAATCTGAGGAAAAATAGAAGTCGATTACACCCTGTCACTCCAGTGGGTCTAGAACTGGTCGTATGGTAAAATATAGGAAAGTAAAACAGTTGTTTTAATTTATTTGCAGAAGAGTATGGTATAAAACAGTGTGTGGCAATTTTTTAAATTGTTGTGAACTAATTGTATTTGTGATTATATATTTTTTTTTCTTTTATGTCTCTCTCATGCTTCCTATTCTTTGTTGTTCTTAGCAAGTTTGGCAACTCACTGAAGGTGACGCCATATAAAAATTTTGTATGCATCTGTATGTATATTTTGTAAACAACACATTTCAATATACCCTTCCCTACGGAGAAAGACACCTTATTTAATGAGAAATTTTCTTTTATTACATCCTCCGGATTTTCGAGTCTTTTATTTGCACTGTGTCCTGCAGAAGTTCTTTTTACTTTTTTAGATTTTTGATTTTTATATGAGAAATGAATTGTGAAATATATATTTTAAAAGTTTTCCTTCTTTTGTCTCACAATATATACCTGAATAAAACTCCGTATATCGGTGTGTGCGTGTGTATGTATTTAGGTGTGCATGCCGGTATATATGCGTGTGTCCGTTAGCATGAACATCATCACCTTAATGTTTCATCTGCTTTGAAACAAAACAAACACGCTCACTGGCACCCTAATCTCAGTTCATCGGCTTCTTAAGCAGCCAAAGGCCTAATTATTTCTAATCACCCAAAAATAAAAGAAAATCACACTAACATCTCTACTTAGTCGATTACCATTCCAAAGATCGCATTAGTGCCTTCTGTACAATAATTGACATCGTTGTATCAAAGCGCCTTTTTTTAAGCCGCAGAAAAGAATAACGCTATCCTCAAAGCATCTAGCTATAAATATACGTGCATGGCCCATCTCTTCTCTCTTAATAAAATCTAAAAAAAAAAAACGAAACACACAGAACATCTCATGACAATACCGTGAATGACATACGTTTGACAAAGTATTAGCAAGCTAGACCAGCAGTAGACGGCTGATGGCAATATCACGTTCAAACATCGGTTCACCTTCGATCATCGAAATTGAACAATGTCGATCCTGGTCTGTAAGTAAATGGGTGACCGTTTAGGAATACCAATCTTTTACAATTGTATGTAAGGTTGGTGTAATGGATATGGATTCAGAACGGGAAATCTGATATCCGGTTTCCACATCCAATAGGATTCATTGTATTTACTTACGTGCAAATACTATTGAAAAAGGTATTCACGTCTCTCCCCTAAGTACTGATTATTTAGTCAGTCAGTTAAGTGCCATACGTGATACACGCTTGGGCGATCATATCTCGAAAGAGACATGACTGACTGGGCAGAAGATTATCCCGCAGTAGCTTCCCATTGCTTTCTGCGGTAGACTGGTTGCCGACCAAGGCTATAGAACCTAATCTGTCCTGTTATTTAGCCCATAACTGGAAGGAATAGACGGATTAATACATTTCCCAAGGGTATTTGCGCGTAAGTGAATGCAATGAATTCGGCTGGAATTCGAACTCGGCTCCCCGATTTCACGTTCCGAGTCGATATCTAATGCACCACAACGCACATCTTGATTATTTAGTAGGCATTGTATTACTAAATTATTATTATCTCTAAAGTATTCTTACAATCTAGAATTATTTTCTGGCTTTGATAAAATTGGTTAATAAACCGTAAACACAAAACGAATAATCAATAAACCACACTACAGACAAGTCGTAACATCTTCTCAAAGATTTAAAACTAACTTTCAAAACTGATTTCTGTAATCAACACAAATACAATGAAAATTGATTCATTAAATTCTGGCAGCTAGAGTCAAATTGTCTAGATTGTGCATTGGGTAAAATTCCAACAATTAATCATTGGTTATAGTGAGCCTTAAGTTAATCACTTGGTTCTAAATTTAATCATCGGGTAAAGTTCCTGAAATAATTCATTTGGTATAATTTCCAAAAAAATAACTTTAACTATCGTTTCTGGAACTAGGTATTGGATAGAAAGTTTGAAAAGAACTATTTAGCAGATCTCTATACGGTAAGCATTAGAATTTATTAACTTAATCATTCTATAGAATTACAGAACTTAAGCATTAGATGGGTATTACATTAAGAATTTGGAAAATTTCCCAAATTTAAGCATTTTGTGCTTCTTAAAAGTTAGCATTTGGTAAGGTTCCAAAAGTTAAGCGTTGGGTAGTTGTCTGTTTATTGCTAATATTTTGGTTGGATGCCATGCTAATTTAAACCAACTACATAACCGGAATACCTCGGTACATAAGCTTATCGCTCCAGTCACTCTACAGAAGATTTCACAAAAAATACGGAACTAATTAAAAGGATTCACTCAATATTTCTCAACCGGTGATCATTTGGGTATTGTTGGCTCACAAGGCAAACATTTCAATTTCCTGCAATTGTTTTACACTTATATTATTTTTTCATTTTTCATTCCCATGTCATTTTTCATTCCCATGTCTTTTTATGTAAGACTGCTTAAAATATATGATCTAGGGAGGGATTAAAATACCTATATACGATCAGGATATTTATTCTTTAACTATAACGTATTCGAGCTGTAACGGTCTGAGTTGTCCACCGGTTCAGAAATCAAATTTGAAACTTAATTTTAAAAGCATATTAATGTAAATTCTAATAACTAAAAAAAAACGACCGGTTTCATTTCAGTCTTATGAAGTATATTTCTGGGAATTAAAATAAGAGACGTATAAAATAAATAGAGGAGGACTAATGGGGAAAAATGTATACAAGGAAAACCAGAGCCAAATAACATTCAAACCCAGCAAATATCTTCCTGCTTATAGAGGGAAAGCTTGCGGGATTTGATATATAAGGACTCCAGAACTTTTAAGTGGTACGAAAAGTGGGACCTTTATTAGATACAAAACCGGTCCACAATAAATCCATATATATATATATATATATATATATATATATATATATATATATATAATATTAACTATAGCAATAGTAACCGAACTAACTCTGCCGAAACTATTATTAATTAAGCTATAATTTAAATCGTCTTGTACAACCCACCGAGAACGAACTCGGAGGGAAAAGAAGGGGAAGCAACAAAACAAACAAACGAAGTACATTAGCAAAAAGTCAAGCACTCGTAAGAAAGAAGAAAAAAACCAAGACGAAAACCCTAACACTAAAGCGCTCAATACGAAAGTAGAGCAAACAATATATATATATATATATATATATATATATATATATATATATATATATATATAAGAGACAAAAAAAAAATCTTATAAATTGTAATTTTTATTTATTAGATAATAATGATTTTACTGATATCAATTAACCCATATTTGGGGGAGAGGAGAGGTAAATTCATATCTTTCCCAAGAGTATTTGTGCGTAAATGAATATAAGGACTGCAAATTAAATTGAAACTTGGAACTCTTATTAATAACTCTGAGCCATTATCTATTACACCACCCACACATAAAATCTTATGGTGCATGATATGCCCAAGCGGTGATCCATCTAGGTACTGACCAGGTTTAACTTCGGCGATCATATAGGTACTGACTAGGCTTGACATTGCTTAACTTCGGTGATCCTATAGGAAGTGTTTCAACGCTAATTGTCGTAAGCTTAAATGGTTAAGTTCAGAGCAAAGATATGTTAGTGAACAGGATATTTACTATGGTACATTTTTTTTCATCAAGACGACATGTAACTGTTATCAATTTCGATAAGGAACTACGATTGCCGTGATTATTCGTGCTTAGATAAAAGATCAGTAGTTAGAATTGCGTTGCATATACATTTCCTGTTTAGTCTGGTTAACACATTTCAAATGAATAAGAGTTATTTCCCCTTGTCACTTCAATGAATATCAGTCGGTTAATGCCATACGTTACACACACTTGGGTGATGATATCTGTTTTGATCCATGACTGACTGGGTAGAATATTTTCCCCGCTGTAGGTTACTATTTCTTTCTGCAGTAGAATGGTTGCAGATCAATGCTATCGAAACTGTCCTACTGTTCAATCCATAGCTGGAGGGCAAAAATTTGGATTAATACCTTTGGCAAGGGTATTCGCATAAATAAATGCAATTATTTCAACTGGAATTCGAACTCTGTTCTCCGATTTCTCATTCCAAGTCGCTATCCACCGCACCACACAACACACATCCACAAATTAGCTGTTAGGATTAATCAAACTTTTTCTTTCGTAAATAATAAAAACAGTCATCAACAATTACTCTCAAATTCCTTTTCTTCTTAGCGACAAACTCTTAATCTTTTCTGTGCCAGGTGTCCAATAATTTTCTTTTCTTCGAGTACGTCGCCACTACCCTGTTTGACAATTCTCTTAATGTGCCCAATCACATTAACTTTGACATACCGCAGGATTAATATATCTCCTCTTTTGTATACACTTAATCAATGACCTCTTCGCCACAGCTGTTAATAGCAAGAACTAATTCTCTAAGCACTTATCTCCAAGTCTCTTCCAACGTGTACATAGTGGCTCAAAAATAATCAGTCACAGACAGAATCAATACAGTTACCACTATGGGCCTAACTTTATCTGAATCCTGCCCCGTGATTCAAGCAAGTTGATTTTCTTTCAATCAGAGAAAAAAGTTAATCAGTTTCTTCTGTACAGCAGATGCAATAAAAAAAAAGAAGCGTAACAAATTAAGACCATTTCCATCGCCGCATTTAACCCCGACTCCCACAATTTATGCATCAAACTAATTGCATCCCACTATCACCTTTGAGTAGCCTATATAATTCGAATTAATATTCTTAATAAATGACTGAAATTACTTCGGGGGATTAGGTACCCAACAACAGATTCTGTAATTTCTATTGTCGAAGACGGAGGCGATGATTGCAGGAAATAAACTTTAATTGACTGATATTTTTTTTACTGGTTATCAATGTTTTACAGATTATTAAAAACCAGAAAATATTTGAAGAACTTTTTTGACAATAATGATAACTTATTCAAACATTTCCTACTAATTAACCCATAGCTAGAATCGAGAAGACGTAGATTCAAACCTGATCTAAGGGTAATTGCGTTTAAGTGAATGTAACGAAATAGACTGAAATTGAAACCCGGCTATCTGAGTTCCAATTCTGAGTCGTTAACCATTACACCAGTCGAAAATACATGCTTACAGTATCTGATATTCCCAAACAGTCACCCATCTAGACATTGTTCAGACTCGACGTTGTTTAACTTTGGTTATCGTATGAGAACCGGTGTTTCAACGTGATATAGCCGTAAGCTTGGAGAATATGATTAAACATGCCACTTCAGAATTCTACAGAATGTCTCGTTATCACTAATTCATCGCAAAGAAGGAAATGCGTTTTTTTTCGAAATCGATGTTAATAGATTATTTCCCAGAGCACTTGTTTTTATTAACTATCAAATTAACGAATGATTCTAGTGTCAACGAACAATAGACAATATGTTTTTATAATGAAATAACTGACTATGCGATGTATCACGGTGGAACTGTTGAGAGTTCATTAGTGATATTTAACTATGGTTAGTCTTTTGGAACATAGAGACAAAATCATTTCTCCTAATGGCCTCTCTCTCTCTCTCTCTCTCTCTCTCTCTCTATATATATATATATATATATATATATATATATATATATATATATAATGAGAGAGAGAGAGGGGGGGACTATTAGGCTGATGTATAAATTGTGGGGGTCAGGGGTTAAATGCGGCTATGTAAGATGGAAATGACCTTAATTCTCTTTTCTTGCATCTGCTGTACAGAAGAACTGATTAATTTTTTCTTTGATTGAAGAAAAACCAGCTTGCTTGAATCACGGGGCAGCATTCAGATAAAGTTATGCGCCTAGTGGTAACTGTATTCATTCTGTGTGTGACTGATTATTTTTTAGTCATTAGTGATATTTAACTATGGCTAGTCCTTTGAAACATATAGATAAAATAGTTTTTCCTAATAGTCACTCTATATATATATATGTGTGTGTGTGTGTGTGTGTGTGTGTGTGTGTGTGTGTGTGTGTGTTTGTTTGTTTGTTTGTGTTTGTGTGTTTGTGTGGGTGTGCGCGCACGCGCACAAAGAATAACTGGTGAGTCGGTACTTATCAAATATGAAACCTGAACATTGAAAACCATATTTTAATTGTTGATTTTTAGATTTAATTTTTCGTCCCTGCTGCGTGTCCTATTACCCAGCTAGTCTTGGGTAAGACGACAGACGACATCCAACAGCAAGGTCTTTAATTGGATGATTAGAGGTTTTGAGAAGCATGAAACCATCACTTAATTGTTCCCAGATTTACCCTGAAACGGAGTGGTAGCTCATGTTGGAGTCCGAGTTGTGAAATCTCTGCACAAAACAATATAAAACCCTAAAAATACATTTTTCTAGCAAAAAATACCAGCAATTTATTTTTATCTAAGAAATTGCCAACATCTGTAGTTGAAGGCATAAAATTGTGTTCAAAATATATTTAGCAGAAATCATAAGATTTGTTCTCATATTCGGTATTAAAGGTTGATATGTCGCTAAATAAAATCAAACAAATCAATTTTATTTACATTATTGTGGATGTTGTCCTTATCTTTATTGCCATATTCACGAGATTTCGGCCGTTATACATTCCGACTTTCTTCAGGTGATTGTAATTTTGAATTGAACATTTTACTGCTGTAGCCAGGTACTGAACTCACAACTTTTTGGACCTAACCAACGCTTTTATTTCCTAAGCTATATGTCAGTGGTAGTGAACGATAACTTAGAGAGTTGTGTCAAGAGTTTGAGTTTTGTTTAGCGGCATATCAACACCTCTATGGGTTATTTAATCCCAAAAATGTAGGGACTTAAGTTATTTTTTTAACGTTCGATTATAGTGAGAAAGTTGATTTAGTTAGATTTGATTAATTTTTTAAAGTAATTTAGAAAACTGAAGATGTTTTCTAATTTTGTATTAAAATGTATTGGTGGTAATACTTTTTTTTCCTTTTAAAATGTGTCATGTCAATATTTTTTGCCTTAAAAAATGTATATCTTTTTATAAATGTCTAGTTTCATGCATATATATTTTTGTAAAATTCTATGCCTATTTTTATACTTTTATAATGATTTGACTCCAGTTTTAAGGGAATAACTATTTGCCCATAGCTGGAACGCTAACGAGTTTTAACACTCCGAGTAAGGGTGGACCTGGGAACAACAGCAATTAAGAGGTGGTTCCATGCTCCTCCCAACCTCCCAATCAGAGGCCTTGCTGCTGGATGCAGTTTACCTTCATACCCAGGACCAGAGTTGAGTCAAATAGAAATAACTTAAACATTGCTTTTTATGTATTTTTATCATGTCGACTGCATGGTCACCAGTAAAAAGGGCAGTCCAGTATGCCAAATACAGGTCGGGGATACTAGATTCAAGCAAGTACAAAAATTTAAATACCTGGGAAGTGTTATAACAGGAGACGGAAAGTGTGACACAGAGATCCGAAGGCGAATTGGCATGTCGAACTAAACATTCCAAAATTTAGTAAAGTATTAATAAACAGGACTATTTCGCTAAAAACAAAGAAGAGAGTACTGGATTGCTATGTGATGTCATTTCTTCCATATGGCAGTGAATGCTGGACAATATTATCAAAGATGAAGGAGAGACTTGAAACAACTGAAATGTGGTTCTACAGAAGGATGTTGCGGATATCATGGGTCGAGCATATGAGCAATGATGACGTTTTGGAAATGATGGAAAGAAAAAGGAAATTAATACTGAGTATCAGGAAGAGACAGCTGAAGTTCCTGGAACTTGCAATGAGGAAGGAAGGGCTTGGAGAACCTGATACTAACAGGCCAGATAGAGGAGAAAAGAGACAGGGGAAAGCAGCGGATAACATATTTGAAGGACCTGATCAGGTGGATGGCGGAACGAGGGTTGCGTGATGTAACAAGAAAAGGCGTGTTAAGAGCCACTAAGGATAGGGAGACGAGGAAAGCCATGATCGCCTCCTTCATGAAGGGACAAGGCACATAAAAGAAGAAAAAGAATATTTTCGAGCAAGTTTCATTCTAAAAATGCAGCCCAGAGAAAAATATTTGAGAACCACTGAGTGAATATGTCAATTACTATAAATTGATATAACCTATTCGTCAATCAGAAATATTGTACTGTTTACTTTTTAGCTGATCTCTCTGCTGTACACACAGTTTTATTAGTGAATAAGTTTAATGGCTGTCGAAATTGTATTTCTCCATATGATACTTATCAAATATTCGAATATTTTGTAAAGAAAACTTATTACATATATATCATATTCGCAAAAATTTGAATTATTTAAAGAAAGGCCGCCTGGTTTTCTTAAGAATTTTACTGCAAAGTAAAGTTTTCACCGGCGGCGCTTCGGTTTCGTTAATGAAGCGTTCAGACAGACCGGAAAAAGGTTTTTTTTTCTTTCTTTTCTTTCTTTTGTTCATTTCTTGAATGACTGCAAAACTTATCACCAAATTTGTTTTTTGCTTTGTTTTGGGAACTCAAGATAGAAATAGAAATGATATTTATCAGTTTCTTGATACAACTTGATGATATAAAGGCGTATAGTTACAGTGAAAATGGGAAATGTAACGGATCGAAGCTCTGGTAAATGAATCAGCGAACCGAGTTCAAATTCCGGCTGAGTTCACTACGTTCAGTGTAAAACAACTACTCTTGTGAAAAAGTATACTTCCATTTCTCCCCACCTTAACTATAGGTTTAAAAAGCCACACCGCACTGGCTCTCTAGCCTAGCTTGGCAACCAGTCTAGAAGAAAACCTTTAAGTCCTGAAACTGTTTCTTATTCATTTAGTCAGATAGAAACATTTTAGTGTTGTTTGGCAGTCGACATAGTGATGGTAACTTGATGAAAAATACCTCTGCACTCTCGGCCACTCGTAGTGATGTATTAATCAGCAATCTGTTAAAAAAGCATGCTGAATTGGCTCTCTAGCCTAGCTTGACAATCAGTCTAGAAAGATAACTCAGAGTTCAGAAACGGTTTGATATGAATTTGGTTAGGCAGAATCATTTCAGTGTTGGTTGACAATCGACGGTCACTCAATCAAAAATTATCCCTGCACTTTCGTTCACTCGTAATGATGTCTTAGCCCAACTATAGGTTACAAAAATCATACTGAATTGAATAAACGGAGCGATATGCTTTTTTTAAAATTTATTTTTGAGATTTTATCAACAACGTCAACTCCTTGGCGGTGTAGCTAAACGGTACGGAAAATTGAATCGGCAAAACTGGTTCAACTTTAAGTTGGAACAGGTTAATATAATTATTAAGTTTTATTTTCTTAGTAGAAATATGAATCGCTTCATTTGTTCCGGTTATAGTCAATTTATACTAAATAAAAGTTAAAAATAATGCATTCTTGTTAGTACCATATGAGTACAACTTGTCACTAGTAGAGGAAATCTACACTGCTAAAAGACCACACCCACTACCTAGAGAAATACTATAAACGGTGGGTACTCAGCCTTGTACGCTAAAGATCGAAGTGTAATATGCAGTCTGTAAGATGTGAATTTCTTCTATTAAATGTGAATTTAATAAACGCAACAAATAAACCACTTAAAATTTGTCGATATACTCAGAAGTTAAACACTTTAAGACAACTATTGAAGTAACGTACCCTAGACTTGCACCAGCTCATAACAATATGGAAGGCTGTAACGATCAAACCCATTACAACAGTAACGGTTTACGAATCTCGCTTTCTAGCTATTATTCAGAAGTATAGCGCCAATTTAATTAATCTGAAACGAGACAACAATCATGGAACATTAACGAAAAATTGGTAGACTAAAGAAGTTTGCCAATTACTACTTAACATTATAGCATCTTTGCTTAGAATAATGTTAATGCAAAGCCACAATCTTCAAAGCTTATTTAATTGAAGTCGATATTCAAGATTTTGGATTAAACTAGGCTAGAACCTCGACCTCTAACGCCAAAAGAAATGCCAATATCAAATATGAAACAAAGTATTATCCTCATAAATGTTCCAGATATAAATTGTTTTGATATAACCAGTTTGAAAGTTTCACTAATAATTATAATGACATGTCGATATATATTACTTAAAATTATCGATTGTGTAAACATTGTTTCTCACGAGGCCAAATTACTCAATGTTATGCTGTCTATGATTACAATGAGAAAATTTCGTGAAGTTTAGATTCCATCTTGAAACTGTGATATGGTAATAAAACTTAGATATATTTCAGGTTATAGCATTTTTTGAAAAGCCAATGTTTTCTTTTCGGTCATTTCTCATTAACACCCAAGCTAGAAATAAAAGAAATACCAAAACCTATGAAAATGTAATATTTGGTTTATCTTTTCATGAGAAATCTATAAAAAAAAAAAAACGGTGTATTTCTTCGAGAAATACCAACCAATAAATTACAAAAAGATAATTACTAATAATGTCAGCGAATGTGTAAATTAAAATGTAATTCCAACTTGGATAAAAGTCTGATATACTTTAAGATAAAAAAGGAACTGACAGCCATTACACGGCACAATAAATATAAAAATCGCCATACCACTTCAATGATCAAGCAACTGACGATAATATCTAATGAAAAGCCATTTGAAGCATTAAAACATGGACTATGTCTCGAGGATATTAAACACTTCTCAGAGACGCAAATTAAAAAGAATTCAATTTTGCATTGTATTAATTGAAAAACAAGAAAAATCTCTCACTCATAAATCAATTTGTTGTTGTTTCATGAGACCGTTTAAGTTAAAAAGCGTTCAAAATATTAAAGTAAAATTAAAATAAAATAAAAAACGCTGGATAGCTAAATATCAACTGTGTATTGAAAATAAAATAAAATGCAGTGGAAAGAAACAAGTTTTCATTAAGGTAAGAGAAGCACGACTGTTTCGATCACAAATGTAATTTTACTCAATATGAAATAGCGAGAAAGAATTCCTCCAAGGGGAAGTAATTCGATGTTAAATTGCTTTTATGAACGGCAAAGATTAATTAAAATAAACACAAGCAAAATAAAAGACAACATGAAAAAAATCTTTAAAAATATTTTTAAAAAGAGGGTAAAATCTAATTATTAATTAAAATTCTGACGATTTAATAAAAAGGCATAAAACATGATGTTAGAATTTAAATCCATTTTTTTCATGTATTGTAAGTTGTTTAAAGAAGATTTTGCAGAATAGTTCTGAGTAGTCTTTTAACTGAAGTTTCTGTAAATAATTTTTTATTTAGTTTTCAAGACGCGTTGATTCTCTTCACTTCTGCCTTATTTCTTTTATCGTTATCATTTGAAATATCTAGTGATGCGGTCGTTAAGAAAGAAGAAAATAAATTTCAACTTAATTCGAATATTTTTTAAGTTTTAAATTAACCAGGATCAATTGCAATTCATTGATTGTTTAGGATTTAAAGTTGTTAAATGTGTTAAGAGTTTTACCGCAAACTGAACAGTTTAGGTGTTGTTTTTTTCTCGATCTCTTTCTCTCTGTCAAAACACTTGGATGCCGACGTGTCAAAGAAAGGGTAAAACGGAATGCCTCTTATTTTGAAGGTAAATAATATGCCCGACAATAGATATGTACTTAATAAAAGTGATGCTACTTACTATTTTGTGGTACAGTGGATATCGGCTCGGAACGAGAAACCGGGGAACCGAGTTCGAATTCCAGTTGAGTCCATTTTATTTACTTACGCGCAAATACCCTTGGGAAAGGTATTAATTCGTCTCTTCCTTCCAGTTATGGGTTAAATAGCAGAACAGATTGAGTTCTATAGCCTTGGTCGGCAACCAGTCTACCGCAGAAAGCAATGGCAACCTACTGCGGGATAAACTTCTACCCAGTCAGTCATGTCTTTTTCGAGACATGATCGGCCAAGCGTGTATCACGTATGGCACTTAACTGACTGACTTACTATTCGTTTTAGTTTAAATTTTTTTAAACGAATGATACCTCATAGAATAGATATTTTAGATAAATAGATCATTTCGAATTCGTATAGACAGGATAATTTTTAATATATACACACATACATACATATATATATATATATATATATATATATATATATATATTCTTGATTTGTAAATGAGTTATTATGCAACCTAAGTTTCTACCATGTCGTCTTCACGCGATTTGCAATAACTGATTTTACCGTTGTTTTCGTTTTGTTTTCGTTCTTTTTTGTTTTTTGTTTTTTTTTAAGAACGCTCACGTAATGGGATTTTTTGGAACTCTCACGTAACGGGGACTTTTTAAACGCGCAGTTTTTAAAATTAGAGGAAATTATAACGTTTTCATTCATGGTTGGATGAACCTAATAAGTATTTTGTGGAATGGCTATACTTAGTCATAATTTCTTTCATTCAATTATTTTTTTTGTTTGGGAATAACATAATCGCTAACTTTTCTTCCTGGCACAGTCTACATATTTTTCCACCTTTAAAGGCTTGGCTGTTTTTAGTATACTCTAGATTATGTCTGGGTCTTTTCCACGTTTGAATTTCAATTTACACACGTGGCTAGCTAATTTTGTATAATTTTTAAAGTTTTCTATTTTAAATGTAGTTCTGTGATTGAACCACCTCGTCTTAAAGGTGTCTTTGGTTGATCCAAAATATGTCTTTTTATATATATATATATATATATATATATATATATATATATATATATATATATATATATATAATTCCAAGTGAAGAGGACTCGAGTTTTTTTTATATCTTGAGTTCTCTGGCATTTATTGTATTATGAACAGTGCTCAATATAATGAGTATTATAGAGCTTAATATAATATAATATAATTATATATATATATATATATATATATATATATATATATATATGAACAGACAGAAAAACATTTGAACAGTGGATATATCACAATAAAGCCTTCACGTAGTCTCGAAGTCGGCATTACTGCAACAACACTGCTGAGTGAAAAAACTCTCCATTATTTTTATCATATATATATATATATATATATATATATATATATATATATATGATTGTGTGTATGTGTGTAAAAATATACTCAGTTATGATCTGAGATTAAGCCCACGATAGTTAAATAAAAAGAAGACAAAAGAAAAATTTTATTTAACCCTCTAGGGCCATTCGTATCATATTTGATACAGTATTTCCCTATAAGGAAACATTTGGTATTTCCCTATAAGGAAACATTTGGTATTCATTGACTGAGCAGTTAGTACTGCTTTCATTTGAAATTTATAAAATATTTCTCTTAAAAAATTTTTCAGGAAAATATTTCTTTCAAGGCTTGTTTTCATACTGTATCAAATATGATACGAATGGCCCTAGAGGGTTAACTCGCCTACGCGTTTCATCCTGTGATGGACTTTATCAAGGAAAATAGACGAAATGATCTTTATTCCAAATTACGTATCTATAAAGAAACAGTGTTGGCAACTATAAAAAACGATCAAAAATCATTCAAAAATATTAACAGAAAATTATAGAATTCCTTCATGTGTACTTCAATGTCACGAGATGTGAAAATGAAGGGAATTTAACCGTTTTCTTTGGACTTTGTAGTGTGTATGTTTGTCTGTTTGAGTATCATTTAATTAAGAAAAGGTGAGATTGGGAAAAAACCGTGGCGCAAATTGATAATTTGGTAATACTGGATGACGGTGCTTTCGAGAATTTTCTTTGATTTATGTGTATATTTATATATATATATATATATATATATATATATATATATATATATATATATATAAATCAATATCTATATATTTTAATACATATATGTTTATGTATATATATAATAGAATTAATATATATATATATTAATACATGCATATATATATATATATATATATATATAATAATACACATAATAGAATTAATATATATAGGTTAATACATATATATTTATGCATATATACATAATAGACTTAATATATATATATATTAATAAATATATATATTAGATTTAATATATATTAATATATTCATGTAATTGAATTAATTGAATTAATATATACACTACCGACCATAAGTTTGGGACCACCCAAATATTTTTAGCAGAATCAAATTCGCCGAGTTGTATTTTTTGTTATTCTTATGCAGATGTCAAGTAAAAAATGTATTCATTTCAACTTTAAAGTAAACATTTACTCCGTTTGCTACTTGACTTCTTTTATTGTGATCAAGTTTTTGCCGAAAATTCAGGTTTATTCAGATATTATAATTATGGTTTAATTTATATTGCTACTGTATAAATGGCAAGAAAGATACAGATTAGAAGTGAAAAAAGTGCTCATGTTGAAATTCTTTCGAAAGAAGGATATTCTGAACGTGTTATCACTAAAAAATTAAGCCTACCAAAAATGCCGTGAATTATTGCCTTCAACGACTTGTGAAATATTGACAGAAAAAGATCTGGTAGGCCCAGAGTAACATCTATTGCAGAGGATAGGCACTTGATCATATCGAGCAAGTGGAATAGAAGAAAAACCGCCCTGGAATTAACAATTGAAATGAATTCTACTCGGCAACATCCAGTATCTGTTACTACTGTTAAGAGACGACTTCATTCTGCTGGGCTTAAAGGCTGTGTAGCAGTTAAAAAAACACTATTAAAGAAGGAGAATACGGGATGAAATTGATCGTACATTTCGAAATTAACTTCCTAAAATGAACAAATACTATTTAAATGCTTGCAGGATGCTTGGAAATCACTTTCACCAACTTATGTTTATAAGTTATTAGAAAGAATTCCAAGCAATTTCTCTACAGTAATAAAGGCTTGATCAAAAGAAAATATGAATTAAGT